>JAVJAQ010003312.1:0-522329 GCA_032362365.1 Zygogramma bicolorata | reverse complement strand
CATTACAAAAATTGTTACTTCATATTATCGATATCAACAATATGATGTTCAAAAGTAATGTTGAGGTGAGGTGAGCAATGTTCCAAGTAGTTTAAACTGTGTTATGAATTTCAGCCCTACCAAAATGTTATTGCAGGAATGTTGGCAAATTACGTCCATTTATTCAGAAGTAAGCGCAAAGTTGAGTGCTATTTCAAACTTCATAGAAATGTAGTAATAATATTGAGCAAGTTGTGATAAATGGCTTCACTAAGATAGCTACCAATATTGACATTAACGAACTCCATCATTCCACTTTGAAGATCCTTGCACTTCAAACTTTGAAGGATTTTCGATACCGAATAGAAACATATAATATAGTTAGCAACTGGTGTTTACGGTGATTCTAATCAAGTTTCCAGTATGACTTAGACGACCATTCAGAAAGCAATCGATTTATGCTTTCAGTATAAAAAACAGAATGAGTCGACACATAATCTTTGCCTGAAATTCAAAAATTAGACCGTCAGATAGTGACAGATTTTGGTCTCCATTTTCGCGTACAATTCTCGAAGAGGGTTGGAAAGTATATCGATGTTGAGTACAATGAAGGAAAATAAACGCATGGCACCTGGGAAATCCATATGGAAAAATCGATTTTCCAGGACAGAAATGCATTGAGCCTGTGGTCCGTTATCGCTTTTAATGAAACTTCGTCTCGAAACTTCTATCACTTTTGAAAATTATTATAATATATATTAATAAGACAAGAATTTTATTAAATTTCAAATTTGATTTCGTAACATCAGAAGATAATGATCATGAAGATAATGTGGACGACGTTAATCCATGTTTGTCTTCAAATTTGAAATGCACAGATCCATTCTTCTGAACCAATTCGATTCAATCAATTTCCTTGCAGAAATATATAATTTTACGATAACAGAATGCGATAATTTTCTGAAATCAATCTTCTGTTTTGAAAATAAACCGAAAGATGTTTAACCAAATATGGAACTAATCGTTTACCGAACACGACATATTTTCTTGTTTTTTTTTAATCACGTTCATTTTATTCCCATGTTTTTTCGCCCTGACAAATATTCTCGTATAATCAATAGGAACCTACTCGGTAGAATTCCTAACAATTGTTGATAGGAATATGAAAACAGACTTGATGAATAGATTCAACGTGGAATCGTAATTAGGGATGGAGGAAGCTCAGTTCATTTTTCCGAGTAAGGGCTCCCATCTTATCTTCTGTTCGATCTCCGATATCCATTTTACAAAGGAATTCTCGGTTGTACCATAGACAGGATATCTCGCAAATTCAATAGAGTGGCTATGTCCTGGAAATCCATTGGCGTTCTCAAATATGATTACTTTGGAGTTTTTGCAGAATATCCATCACTAAATTTATTTTTTCCCTGACATATGGGCTGAAATACGTCCTTCTTCACAGCTAATCATTCGGAAGTTTCAGAATTCAGAACGGAGAATCACAACATTTATCAACCAACAAAAAGGATTTTCGAATATCCTTACGATATCGTCCAGTAGACAAAGCCTCGTACGGCTAAATTTCTTGATTACCGTAGCGCTCCAGAGCAACTGACTGCTTTTTGGTTGGGAATTTGCTAATTCAAGTGTGGAGGAAACCGGGAATGTGTTGGTGTATCTTTAAAACCACTCCATCTCTCAGAGTTGGTATCAGGGCAACAAACATTGCATATTCTCATTCTCTCAGAAGAAGCGAATTAAGGCTGTAGTTATAATTAACGATTAGGACCGCATAAGGGCCATATGCATGTTATGAGCCCTATAAGACAGAATTATTCGGTTTCAGGACTCATAACAAAAGGTCGGGTCAGGCATAATGGAACTTCCAGATGCGAAATGATTAATGGAAGTTCAGAAGAGCAGCGACCACGAAAATTATTTCGGAGAAGGAAAACACTTCGTTTTTTTTTCGCGGTTTCCAAAGGTGTGAGAGAGTGTGTAACTGTTAGTTTCGAAATAGAAATGAAAATTCATCGCCATAACGCGGCTTCAGAAGAGCTAGCTATACTATTTCAGTCGGTGCGAAACAGACAGCACACTAGAACTATTTTTCATTTTTCATTGTTGTTTGGTTTCCTAACCAACCACAATCTGAACAAATTCAAGATTAATATTGGAATCTATGATCTATAATTGAAAAACAGTTCGTATTACTGCACTTGTAATGAAACTCAAAGTTTTCTATCGAAAAAATGAAATAACTGTAAACGTTTCGAAAAAGAAATCCGCTTTTGTTCTCGAAAGTAATTCAGACTTTTTTTTCTATGCTTGAATATTGAAATCTATCAAGACATTCGACATAATATTTTGGCCTACAAGAATGGTTGCCATGAATTATCAGAACACATTATTTAAATTTAAAGAAATTTGTTTTCCATGCTGTGTGAGGGAAGCTGAATCTTTTTATTTTATATAAGAAGCTATCCCCCTTAGAGACAAAATATCATGTCAGATCCCCGATTGATTTCTACAATCCAGCATAGGTGGGAAATATTTGTTACTTAGTTTCGAGAACGGAAGTAGATTTGATTTCAGGAACGTTAACAAAGATGAATATCTTCAAAATAATCGAGTGATACAAAAAGTTGTTGACAAATAGGATGTAGTTCATTCGAAAGGAACTGTTTTGCAGATATCGCAGAAACTTCTGGGCTTAGATTTCAGAAATTTGCCCTATTATACTCATAGATATTTCAATAATAATTTCTCAATTGTTCGAACTGTGAAAGGTTATATGAGAAAGAAAAATATACGAAGAAACATCAATCCTCCATGAAAAATGACTTTCAAACAGTACTGTTTTTACCTTCTGGGCATAAAGAATATGTTGTGGATGATGACAGATGCCGAGTTTTTTCAGGGAATTTTTTCGTTTTTCATCGTCCGGTCATAGGCATCATACATTAAAGGTACCCCTTCACATACAGTCGTGGCCTGCGCGCCAGGACTGACGGCTAGGCCTGCGCTCCTGGACTGATGGTATGCCAAGGGCCTACACGTTCAGTCCAAAACTGTCAGTTGATGTTGAGAAGTCGTGGCATCAACGTGAAAATTCATTTCTCACTGAAAGAAACCGAATGCGCTTTGAAATAATGAGCTTGCAAAAAAGAAAAGCGATTGCCTTGTTACTGTTATCAGAAGCCGACGAAACAGAACATGTAACTTGAAGGGCAAAAAAGAGTTATTTGTCAAAACCGTGGTATTTGCGGAGGGGAGTATCTTCTCATATCAGCTTCTTGATAGTAATAAATGAAACAAATCTTGAAGATTATAAACACTATTTTAGGATGAACTATGAGACTTTTAATGATTTGTTAAGTTTAGTGAAAGACTATATAGTGAAGCAAAATACAGTGAATGCGCGATGCCATATCCCCCGAGGCAAGACTAGGAGCCACGTTGCAGTATTTAGCTACAGGAAGATCGTATGAAGATCTGAAATTTTGTACCAGACATTCCCTTAAACCCTTAGTCTGTTACGAAATCAATTGACTGGGGAGGTATCATCTCAAATCAACAATAATTATAATTATTATACAATATAATGTATTGCAATCAAAATATACTTCAGAAGGCACTACCTACTGAGCTGCTATAGACGAAACTGATAGTGTTTACGCACGTCTCGCTTTCGTCCACTTGAAATACCATAGTCGAACTCTTGCTAATCGGCAACTGACAACTGAAGCGCACCTACATGCTCCGGTCTTACCTGTAACCCGTTTCAGGCCTCGCCTAAATATTTATTCGATTTAATTTCTTCAGTCCGCGCCGGGACTGAGACAGGCGGTAACTATTGCATCCCTTCACGTTCAGTTTCGCCCTGAACTGATGGACTGACAGTCCAAAACTGACGGAAAACTGTACGTGAAGGGGTACCTTGACTGTTCGACAGAGTGTTCGGACCTGGCTCCAACGAATATTATCCAAAGAGGAGACTTCACCCAGACCTCTATATGTATTGTAGTGAATGATAGGTATTCGTGATGGTTTCAGATCAACGTCATTCTCTGAACCGAAAAATCTGACTCACGTTACAATTTTTCTCAATTTTGGTTGAATAACAACTATAAAACTTCACAGAATATGTTACTCACATCATTGCATCTAAGGTACCAGGAATGCTGAAAGATTTCAAGGGTTTTAAATGTTATTGAGCTGGTGCAGACTTCCGAAACTTTGTGGATTTTTGTTGCACTTTATGCAAATTTTGCAGGACCCTTCCGTTTCAGTACTCTCTCAAACTGTTTCGAAATGACAATTAATATACCATGAAATGTGATAGATCATTTGAAATGATAATCAAGTGCAATATTCTTCCAAAACTTCATATTATCAGCCTAAAACGTACGCCTGGTTGATCCCAATTACCATGCCATTTTGAAAATTTTCAGTCATCAAATTACCACCCACATATTCCTCACGTAAGAAGTCTTTTATGTGGAATCGGATATTGTGGGATTAAGAAACAAATTTATCGTATCGACGCAGGAAATGTAAGCTTATTTGAACATTTACCAGAAGACAAATAGCACACAAAGGTCCAGCTAATGCGAAAACCAACTCACCAAACTCCTGAATCCGGGCAGAAACTGGCCTTGCCCTCGGGCCCACAGCACGGGAATTCCAGCCTGCTTTGCCGTAATGGAAACAGTGAAAGCCGCCGGCGAATAACCGACAATCAACACCACCACGACGCGTTTTCCTTCCAGTTTTTCACATATATTTTCCAGCAGCCTCGCACTGAAACTACCGTTCTCGGGCAAATCAATTACGAGGGTCTCCAAGCTGAAGTTGAAGGCGAATCTCCCGATTTCACTCGATATATAGTTTTGCGTGATATTCATCAACGTCTTGTTGAAAGCCCGGCTATAACTCTGAGAGCTGGGGGTTGCGGCAATAGCGAAATAAATGCGGCCATTAATTGGCCCGTTGTTGCGACGTTGTTCGTTACCTCTTACTTGTGTCAGGAGCAAAATTAGTGCAGTGAAGATTATCTTGGTGAAGGTATTCGGGCGAAGGTTTAACATTTTCGTGGATTCAGGTGAAAAGGGGCAGGGGATTTTCATGGATGCTGGATTCGGGTCATACTATAGGGCTGGTAGTGAGGCTGTCGTTGGAGAAATTGGGCATTATTGTATCGAGGTCGATGATTAAAATCAGTTTCTTGGACATCGTTCGAATATCTTGATTGAGATTGGAATTTTATTGCTTCAGTTGCTATGTCGAAGGCGGGATTTATCGGTGTTGTTTGAATTTCACTTTGTTATATTTCGGTTTGTTCCATTTGAGAAGGGTCATGTTCCCACGGGGTACACCATGAATCTTGGCATCTGAAACAAAAATATCACAAGTCACTGAAGTTTGAAAACAGTGTAATACATCTCTGGATAGAATATTCTGTACTTTTTCTGATCCGGGAAATTTGTGGTTCGAATTTTTTATATCTATTTTGATGGCGGTAGTTTACTCCTATCTAATGATATTATCTGATCAATAGTAGATGATAGAAAATTGTTGTGAGGTGAAAAGGGATTTGCATTTGTTTTTCATTTGTGGTCACCATGAAATACGATACTCTATCTCGAAGATCAATTTTTTATTTGAAATGAACTGCTTGCTTGCTGTGATACAGAAGATGAATCACAACACAATACTATGATTTCAAAAATTATATTGAACAAAAATTTAATACAATATTGCTGCCAAATGAAATTTTATAGAGTTCGATCGCAGTTGACCAGACGGAATCAATTTTTCCACCCTTGTTATAAAAATCTGAGAAGCTTTCAAATGATGATTCAAGCGACATTTTCTGGATATCACATAGTCAATCATCAGGTACAGCAGACGGTATACACAACTATTCTTGAAATTTTCGAAAAGGCCAATACAATGAAGTCAGCTGGCAATGAAAAATGCTGTTACCAAACGTCAGAAATATATGACATCTTGTTACTGACATTGAATAATTCAGTTAAAATTCTTCTCCTATCTGATTCAAATCTGCATTACTGATTAATTGATTTATTTTCTGCATAGGCAGAAGGAGTGACAGGTTTCAGGTTTGATACAATATTTCAGAGTTTCGCATTTTTTGAGTTTTCAGGAAAATAACATGTGTAAATCAGAGAAAGAGTTATTTGTATGGCTGACATGGTTGGTGGATCATACAGGTCGTCTTCCAGTCTTTATGCTCGCCACATAATGCATTACTTTTTCTCATGATAACAATATATATTCTCATTTTCTTATATTTGACAGCATTGAAAAAAAAAAAATAACTCCAAAGATGAGATAAGTGACATTCAAATCATTCCAATGTGAAATTAGGAATGGAGTCCATGTAAATAATTTATTCATAAATTGATAAGCACTCTAGACTTTTACGCCATCATCTGTTCGATTTCTTCAAAATTGAAATTTGAATCACTTACTCGTCAAATACATATAAGGACGCGTTATTATTATAATTTTGGTATAAACCAACCTGTTCGGGTCCGAACTCCCCACTGCTCCAACCCAGTGGGCGAACGTGCTTGTATCATTCACCAATGACCACTCACCGCACCGTTGGGTAAGTGATCACTGGCTCTGAGCAAAAATTATTTTTCGAATTGACCCTAGAAACAGCTGAATATATTTCCAAGTTTTCCTGGAATATCATATATTTTAATTTATTAACGACTGGAAATTTCAATTTTTCTTGTTAAAATGCATGTATGTGGAGGGTTTCTAGCGAATATCTCGAGAATAGAAAACAAAATTTGAAGCTTGAGAAAAGTGAAGGGCTAGATTGTCTTTCAAAAGTACTAGGTTCAACTTGAACTAGAAGTATTCAACGTTAAATCACGAAACACCAAGGGATTATTCGTACAAAACTAATTTTTTGTGGCAAATTGAAGTCGAACCATCAAGTTAGAAGAGTTTTCCAATAATCGGAAGTCGAATTGAAATTATTTTCCAAAACATACTCTTCGATTCCCTACTCGTGAACGGATATAAAAATTACTTATAAACTGAACTGAAACACAACAGTTTAAGAAAATCGATATGAAAAGAAGCTCCTACGTAAGAGTCCCAGCTACAACTCCTGACTCACGGAAGAAAAAGAACACTTGATCGAATTGGAATTCCCCCTTCCTGGTTCCTCGAGATGCCGGAGAAGAAAGAAGAAATGGGTAGAGGCGTACTAGAACAAGGGGCACCTTTACTGGAACTCAACAACTTCACGCAACAAAGAAAAGGAAGAGCAGACCCTCTCTACAAAAACCGTATAAAAAATGAAAAATAGTAGCACAAAGTGGCCTCAAGTGTATCAAGTGTGAGACAGTGATACATAACGGATTTGTGAAATACCTCAAAAATATCAGTGTTATCGACAACGGCAACATTTTGTTCTGTGACACTCTGGACACAGATGAAATCTTTTTCGACAAGATTGAACAAAACACTAAAGTGGACTCCCATATCTCCGCTTATATCATCAAACAGAATGATATAATCATTAGAGAACTCCAGGAGAAGATCGATATACTAAATACTCAAATTAATTTATTGCATGAAAATAATAAACTGAAAGCAGACGTATGCTGGTCAAAAACCAAGCAAATACGAACAGTCCAGCTGATGAACCCACGGAAAAAACATCTGACAAGATAGCAGTCGATGCTCAAACAAAATTCCAAACAATGACTCATACAAACAATAATCGACAACGAATCTACCCGGAAATAAAAAAAAGAGATGTCACCAGCGCAATCTTAGAAATACAAACAAAGAATAAATTGAACGAGGTAATTAATTTAAGTGATAGTTCGCATCCGAGTACTTCAAAAACACCTGAGTCGGAAGATCAGGCATGGAAAAAAAGTGGAAAGGAGGCCCAAACGTCGGAAATCAAGAAGGAGGTACCATTAAAGGAGTCCCCAAATATGCTTATTTGCATATATCTAGGGTGGAGAAGTCAACTACAGTGGAAGCTCTCAGTGGCTTATTGAAAATTTCCCTGAGGTCATCTGTGTACAACTGCAATCCAAATACCCCGACTTATACTCTTCTTTCAAAGTTAGCATTTTTGAAAGCAATGGATCCTATTGTGGCCCCACGGAGCAGGCGTAAGTCGTTTTTCGAACTGAACAGATCGAGAACAACTGCGAACTGGTGTTAGACCCATTGGTCCTTTTATTGAATATACAGTCTATGAATGATAATTAACTTGATAGTTTATTCATTGACACGATTTCTGATCGTAATATTAGTTTCATCTGTTCGACAGAAACATGGTGTACTCAAAATTCAGTTGATTCCTATCATCTCAATGGATACTCTGTGGGAAGTAGTTATTGTAGAAAAATATTCATTGGAGGCGTTGCGATATCAGTTCGTGATGACCTGACAACGAGTGAAATTGATTTGTCGCAATATTGCATTGAGAAAGACTTTGAAATATGTGCATTATCATGTTATTCAGATATTGGTCATAGCATTATTATTTGCAGCTATAGATCTCCCACGGGTGATCCAGCATTATTTGTGAGGCAGTTGTCAGATGTCATTGATAGGTTTTTCAGACCCAAAGTGAATATTATACTTGTAGGTGACTTTGATATGGATTCACTTCATCCTCGTAATAATTCCAAGCGATTATGTGATATTCTGTCCACATACAACCTCGGAAACGTAGTGAATTGGCCTACTAGGCTAACTCAGAGTTCTTCCACAATTATAGATAACATTTTCATTAATTCATACGGAAATGAGACTGCCTGTGTGATTGACAATACCGTCTCTGATCACCGTACAGTACTGTTCGACCCAAGTTTAACAAAATTTTCAATCGATTTGCCCGCGAATGACTTCCGTAGATTCTTTAGTGGAAACTCAAAGCATGAATTCCCAAACGATTCGTATCGAGAGACATAGCATGACCTGCACAACATCTCATCGATTGATGGAGTATATCAGTGTTTTTCCTCTGTATTTATGTATTACTTCAATGAAAATTTTCCTGAACGTAAGATTCACAATTCACGTAATGAAGTTGGTAAAAAGGACTGGATAACAGAAACAGTAGAATTATCAAGTGTCAAACTGGAAGAATTACATAAAATAACGAGAGACTTTCCTGAATACCGAGTAGCATATAGCGTAGAGACGAAGAAACAAGAAACATTGGTCAAATCCACAAAAAAAACGATAATACCAAGAAAAAATATTATCATCACGTATTCCGACTAAAACTGCGTGAAAAGTTGTATCTGAGTTGTCGAACAGATCTGCAAAGCCAAGGTTGATCTCGTTGAGGGATGATGACTAATTGGTCGACGATCAGGAGTATGTCACTGAGATTTTTAGTAATTATTTTGGGAGTGTAGGTTCAGATAATATTTCTAAAATATTGCCTGTTCCGAAGAGTTTATGCAAAACATGAAGCTACATAAAAACTCGTTTCACCTTTATCCATATACAGAGGATGAGCTGAAATGTGTTTTGGAATCCAAGTTGAATAATGAGTCATCATCAGGTTATGACGAAATTCCAATGTTCGTAATTAATGGGGCCTTTCTGACTTTACAGAAACCTCTTGTATTTTTGGTCAATTTGTCATTTTCAACTGGCACGTTTCCGAATGTGTTGAAGGTTGGAAAAAACTCCTATTTTTGAAAAACACGATCCTCACCGAGTAGAAAACTATAGACCTATCACAGTTCCTTGTGGATTTTCGAAAATTTTTAAATATTCCTTTCTAAACAAACTTCTGTCTTTTACTAGTTAAGAAAATATCCTTGCTTTAGATCAACATGGGTTTTTGAACAAAAAATCTAACATGTCGGCAATTCATTCTTACTTTTACCGTTCAATGAATTGTATTGGCAGGGGGGAGTGCCCTGCTGGCATCTTTTGTGATCTCAGCAGGGCATTCGACTGTTAATAATAATATTTTAGTAGAAAAACTATCCAGATATGGAATACGGGGTTTACCCCTGAACTGGATATCAAGCTTCGTCCGTAATCGTAAACGATATGTTCAATTGGATAATAATTATTCTTCGTATCAGGTTGACTTTGAGATTGGGGTTCCGCAAGGTTCAGTTCTTAGTCCTACTTTATTCTTATTCCACATAAACGATATAGATAGACTTGCTGTTCCAGCATCATTTGCTATGTACGCCGATGATACGTCTTTGATTGTTTCGAGTGGTGACGATCTTGAATTGAAAGAAAATTGTACAAGGACTATAAAAAATTTGAATGAATGGTTTTCGGGGAATTTTCTGTATATGAATCCTGAAAAAACGCCATGTATTAGATTTCATACCAGGCAGAAAATGTGCAAAAGGCTTGTCTTCTGCGATATCGAAACCAATGAAAATTCAATCAAATTTTAGGGAATTGATTTAGATAGTTGTCTATCATGGAGAAGTCACTGTGAGTGTCTGATCTCCCGACTGAATTCCATTGCTTTTCAGCTGGTTGTCTATCATGGAGAAGTCACTGTGAGTGTCTGATCTCCCAACTAAATTCCATTGCTTTTCAGCTGAGAAGCCTCAGAAATACCTTGAATAGAGATATGTTGGTCAAGTTATATTACGCACAGGCAAATAGTAGAATTCAGTATGGAATTCGCTCTTGGGGTTTATCTTCCGCAGCAGAAGAGGCATTTGTTGCTCAAAAAAGGGTACTAAGAATTATGGTAGGACTCAATGATAGAGAGTCATGTGTGAACATTTTCAAAGAGATAGGGATCTTGACTTTACCTTTCCTGTTTATCATAGATATACACTTGTTCGTTTTCAAGAATTTGGGTAAATTTAAGAGCAGATCGGATATTCACAGTATAAACACTAGGCAAAAAAATGCATCAGTAGTACCATAATCTACAAGATGTATTTGTTCCAATTCCTCACATAACCTGGGCCCAAAATTTTACAATGTGCCACCTGCAGAGCTAAGGGAATGTCAGTCAGAATTGAATATTTAAACATCATTTGAAGGAGCTTCTTGTCGATAGATGTTTTTATAATGTAGATGAATTTTTGTGAATGTTGATATTGTGGCTCATCCGTACTTATTTCTCGTGTTGTTTGGCTTCTGTACTTTTTTTTATATAAAATGTACAAGTAGCTCATTTGTTTCCTAATGTTTTAAATTAGGAAGGGAATTAATTCAATGTGACCATTCCTATACAATATTGTGTTGTCTTGAAGGAAAATAAATAAATACAAATTTCTGAACCCTTAGGAAAGATATGAGAATTGCAAACAACAACAACAATTTTTTATGCAGTGAAGCATGAAGGATAATCAGATCGAAAATTCATTAGAACAAAATAATAATTAAACGATTCCATGGAACAGGCCAGTATGGCTAGTCCCAAAAAATCAGACTCAGGCGGAAAACAAAGATTTCGAATGGTGATTGATTTCAGAAAGTTGAATGAGATAATAATGGGAGACAAATATTTACATCCCGATTTAAATGAATAACTAGATCATTTGAGAAAATGTAGATATTTCACAACAGTAGATCTCGCATCCGGGTTTCACCAAATCGAGATAGAGAATAGAAATATCCCAAAAACAGCTTTCAGCGTTGACCATGGGCACTACTTGCGTATGCCGTTTCGATTTAAAAATGCTCCGAGCGCATTTTCTTGGGCACTGGATGATGTATTGACAGATTTACAAGGAGAAATGTGCATGACCTATATGGACGATATAATTAGTACACATTTCAACTTTTTCAGAACATATCAAAACTTGACTAGAAAGGATATTTGATCGACTAAAACAGTATACTTTGAAAATACAGCCATGTAAATGTGAATTTTCCAGAAGAGGACAATATTTATGACACGTAGTGACAAAAGGTCACGTGAAACCTAATCCAATGAGAATCGAAGCTGTAAAAATTTGCCAGTTTCAAAGAAACAGGAGGAAATGAAGTGATTCTCAGGACTGACAGGTCATTATCACGGATTCATCAAAATTACTCATAAATGGCTAAACCTAAGACAAGTCTATTAAAGAAAAATAAAAATTCTCCTCAACACTTACAGATGTCTGATAACAGCACCAATTCTGCAAAATCCAGAACAATATTCTACATTAACATGCAACTTGAGTGATTTCGCACTAGAGACATTGCTATCTCAAGACTAAATGAGAAAAGATTTGTCTATAGTGTATGCATCAAAAGTATCGAATGGAACACAGACATGTTATTCAACTATATAAAAATAATTTTCATGGATAATATGGGCAGCAGACCTTATTTATATGGCAGAAAATTCAAAATACTGAGTGATCATGAGCCACCAAAATATTCATTCTCTATAACAAACGCAAATAAGAGACTGATGAGATGGAAATTGCAACTTGAAGAGTACGAATATGAAATAGATCATGAATCCGGGAAGCACAACAAAAATGCTGATTCTCTCTCGAGAATAATACAGCTTCATTCGGTCCTTCAGACAGACACCTGTTTCACTCAGGTTTCTATCAAGGACACAAGTTTCATTATTCAAAGTAACAATCTCCGAATTTAGATTATTAACAAACAAACCGACAAGTTTGAAGGGTTTCCTTACAATTGAAACCCGAATAAAAAACATTCTCTTCTAATCCCAACTCATAATATATATCTAGGAAAAATATACCTCTCAAGAATCAGTCGGAATCGTTCATGGGTATGATAAACATATTCAAAAGCTGTCATACAACTGTGAAATATCAGACATCAGTATTGAATAATATCAGATCGGTACCTGAAGTTCATAACAAGGTCATCGCGTTTAGAATGAAATATTCATTTCCACATTTATATCGACCGAGAATTTCAGCAAAGAAAGTTGCTAAATGAATTTCACTTCATTAGGGACGCACTCTGATGATTAATTCGGAGGATGCAGTGGTACACCTCACAAGAAAATCAGGTTCACAAACTTCAGACTCACAACTATACTAAAACATACAAAGCTCCCGATAGTGGTTCTGGTTGAAAGGCATAAAACATCATCACTATTATTAGCCTTCGAATTGCACCACTTAACTGAATTAATCGTGGAGGTAGATATTTGCAGGAATAGGGGTGCTTTCAAGAAACAGTCAGCTATCATTCACCTTTCGAGGAATAACTCATAGTCCTTGTAAGAACATATGGGAACAGATCCAAAGTTGATTTCATTAGAGTGATATAGCGAACTTCTTGAACAATTCAATTATGTTTTCATCCGGGAACCTACGACTCTAAATCAGACTCAATTCGATTTTCTATTACATTCTCCAGGGTTTAGAATGCTTTCCGGAAATATTTGACCGATTTCCCAATGGAAGGAAAGAATCGCATAATACGGGGGAAGTTCAGTAATCTAATCGTTCAGAGATTATGGTTATTATCAGTTATCTCGTAGAATTTTAAGATCATATACCTATCGATGATCCAACCACTAATTTTTTCCTGAATATCTTATTCAATGCGAAAAATGATAATGTTAAAGTCCAGACAGCATTTCACAGTTCGTTGACAGAACAGATATTACCAGAACAATTTTACCTCGTCAACAAACATTCAAACAGTACTTACAAAACCAGTTCATCAGACTCAAGAACTAAGGTTTTGCTTTACTTCTCAAATATTTAATGGAAATCAGTCATAAACAAACAACTCTCAATTCTATAATGAACACTCAATTATAATTGTCATATCAACAAAATTACATCGTTTCACCAAGTCAACTAACTGTCTTATAGTCTCTCATCTCGTGACAGAAAACTGGATGAGTTGTCCCAACTAATGCAGCGTAACAGTAAGTAGTTCAGATAACAAATATTTCCCTAGCGCCTTCACCAAAGTGTCAAAGGATCAATATTGAATTCCCTTCGCACCAATCAGAATGGTTTTGAATCTTGACTGAGTGAAACGTTGTTAGAATATTGGAAAAGAATATCTTGAAGACAAAGGGGTTTTTTGGCAGAGGATTTCATTTAGTTGCTGATTATGAATGTCCAGAGTTTTATCTTTGAATGGATATGGTCATCAGTTATGAACAGTTTTGGCATGAACTTTTTCATACTCAATCTCCTGCAAGTTTGGATCAAAATTCGAGGAATATCTTTCAGTTTTGGAGAAGGATTTCAAAAAAATTATTATCTTGTGAATGTGAAGAGTTTTCGAATCGTCTTAGATGAGTATTTTGATAAATATCTGTTGTATTTCACTTATAGGTAACAAATTGGAGGAGAAACTGTTTTTCAATAAACGCAGCAACTTATTGGGATAGATTAAAAATCTGCCCTTCTTCACTTGTATATATTCCAATATTAATTCTCATTTTTTCAGATTGTTGTAGGTCAAGTACCCGAAAAAGCTACAAAGAAAGAAACAGTATTTTAATCATTATATTCAGATCACTACCTGTGATATTATATTCAATGAAAACCAATTTAATATGGATCATTACCAGAGGTCACATTTTTTTTTCAAATGTATTATCTAGAGTAAATGTCATAACCTATCATTCTTTCCGTAGTTTTTTGGGTTGTTGATATTTTATTCATCCACTTCACAGAATTTTCATTCGTGGTAAGTCAATAAACATCAAATGAGAAAAAAAAAAGGGAGATAAAAAAATAAGTACAAAACAAACCACACTTCAATGTTAGGTTGGATTGAGACTGGTCCTCAGTAATATTTCATGTTATGATGTAATTTTCCATGAACTCGTATCAGCATGCATGTCCATCACCGAGTAGAAGCAGTGAGACAGTAAGAATCCTCGTATTTGTTTATCGAATGAATGGATAGGTGATTCTTTGATATGCCATCGTAGTTTATTATATAACTTTGCATCTATGGTATTACAAAATTGTCAAGACTTTCGCGGACGAGGTTTTCAGTATCACTACTTTTGTTCGGGTTTGAAAACTCTATGGAATTACGTTCGGAAGGCATTAATTGATGTCTATCTGGTCGAATCAAATAACAATTTCTTGTGATAAAATTATGGAATGTATAATGTCTTTGAAATTTTTCTTTATTTTTGTGAATATCTATTAAGCAATTGAGAATGTAAATACATTCAATATTCATATTACTCAATATAATTTATAGATATTATCCGTAAAGGTTGTTTCTGTAGTCTGAAAATTGGTACCAGAGAATTAGACCGTAGGTTTTGGGGGAGTGGAAAAAGCCAGGTCCTTCAAAAACCTGAATATAATTCAAGTATTTGTGATCAGTTCTGAAACGTCATTGCTTAGATATTTGAAAATATAAACATGTCACTGACCTGACATTTGTCTAATCATACAAAACCCAACACACTCGTGAAAGATGCATTATTCATTGTAAAACTCGAGAAAATGGTTGGGATTCGAATGAAACTGTTGAAGAAGGAATTAGTTATGGATGGCATATGATTAACAAGAACTTGTTTGACCCGATCGATTCTGTGGTGCAATTGAATATGGATTATCAGCAAACCTCAGATTCTTTAATATATTCTAGTATCTAGTGTGCATTTGGCAGTGTTCATACTGGTTAAACATAAAGGCCATCAGGAATAAGAACATAAAAAACATAAAAACAACTTGAGAAGACGAGAACAAAATTGTTGAAATTGGCTGAACACTTATTATCAACATATGGTACACACATGGTTGAATAGAATCCCATTAATTCACTCATGACAGAACAGAATGGAATGAATAGAAAACTCAAAGAGGCTGCTTGCATTTTATTGAAAATAAACGAAGATATTGCTACTTCTTCACTTGGTTTGGATCAATGTTGGATGCCTCTTGGTATGGTTATTGATGAATCAGTGATACATTTTGACATCACCCACCAAAAATCTTGATACAAATCATCTGAAAGACTTGAAAAAGGAAGGAGATTAGCTCTCGAAACGTCGCCATGGGAAAGCATATCAAAGTTTCGATGTATTCCCTGATTCAATCTTGAAATTCATAGAAAATTAGAAATACCTAGTCAATCAATTTTGCTTCGCCAAATTATTGCAGTAACGTTTTGGGGCAAATATAGTTATTTGCCCTGAAAAAAAAATAATATAAGGATTTGAAGCTTTGCCTTGATCCAGAGGAGAGAAAATAGAAAAAATGAATTCAACGACATTTCTATCTCCCCAAGACATCATTCAAACAATGCATTCCTTTTCCCTGATTTTGAAGGGCTATGTCTTACGAAAAAGGGGGTAGCGTCGCATTTCGACTCCAGATTCATGTTCAATGGCTCAAAAAACGTAAAAACGACTAATAATATCTGCCGACAGATTTTCAAACTAAATACTTTTGTTTTTCGGGGATATATAGATGGGCAACTTTCCAAATTTCTGAAGTAACACCAGTGTGAACTAATAAATAACTTATATTCAACGTTGGCAACAAATTATTTCTATTCTATTTCGATTTCATAATGGTTTCCTTGTGGAAATTTCTCCCAGGATACTGACGTTCCATGGAAATCTATGACTATTGGACAAAATCGAAGGTTCAGGCAAGTGTTATATTCGGTTGTATTTGAATGCTGAAACTAGACATTTTTCATGCCACTGCATGGACAAATTATGATATTGTGGGGTTTCTCTTGAAAAATTTATTGTACATCTGGCACCTAATCCAATAGGCATGATTATGATATTATTGTATCACTAAAAATTATTTCTAGCCAGAGAATGATAAAATTGGGAGTCGACTCAACCCAAATCGCTGTATTCGGAGAAATTCAAGCTATTCACAATTTGTATTGTGACTCATAACTCGTTATCCATAAAAGTTCTCGGCATTCCTCGAATGGTCGGTTGATCTGCTTTAATAAATTATCAGCAATTTAAAGACACGATGCGATGGATTTAGGTTCAAGTTATACAGTCCTGTTCAAGAAAAGGATTGAAATGGCTTGGAAACTCGTGTATTTCTGTCATATGCACGTTATTTTCATCAAAATAGGTGTCACTGTGAGCAAAATTGCATAATTTCAGGTATCGTCTAGTTCAATTCATTTTTATCGATGTTGAATTTTCCTTTCGACTAAGTTTCTTTTAAGCGAAACGCTTTCTTTCTATTCATTCGAACTGTATTCAAGATCGTTCCATCCTTCGCCATTTATTCAATATTATTACTGGGCTCGAATTCAGTGTCAAATTGGGAAGCGTTTATTTCAATGTTAATTTCGTTTCATAACCTCAATTCGAAACATAATAGAAGACATTAAAAAGCACTCAAGAGTGTCTAATTACTATTTCACGAAATCAAATTAGGTAAAAGGAAAATTGTTCACTTCCAGAGAGAAATGTAGTATAACAGAAATGAAAATGACGAACGTTGAATGCCGGTGAAAATCCAATTTAACGACATCCAAAAGGCCCGCATACCACATCTAGCTGCTTTTCACAAAACGAGTATTGAGAAAACAGTTGAATAGCGGTACATGATTCTCATGCAATGACTAAGTGTTTATTAACTCAATGGTTTCACAATGAGGGTGTTTTGGCTTTTGACTGGATTTGCAAATTCCTTGCCAACTCAGTCGAAGGATCTGCATTCTATGAGATAATCAACAATATCCCTTTTACAGCACAAAGAGTGGGAAAAAGAGAAAACTCCAAGCCACATTTATTGTACTATAAAATTATTCATTCTATTCGAAAGCAACTATTTTAATTCATCACATATTCATCATAGAGCGTATCGCGGAAGTAAGTCGAAAAAATAGTTTCGAGGAGAAGAGTTTCGAAAAAAAATCATTGGATAGGCCGATTATTTAACTCAATTTGTGGTACATTCAGTATATTATTTTTCCCATATCTTTCATTAATTATCATTTCAGGAATTCATGACTCCTAGGTACCAAATTTATACAAAGTGAATTCAGATTTATTTCAAACAAAGGCACTAGTTTGTCAGTATAACAACTAGAAGCTTCAATTATGATTTCAGCCCATCAATTGATCTTCAGCTTATGAGAAATGTTTCGATGAATATTTCCCTCATATATTAAATGTCCCATGAGAGCAATGCAATTATCGAAAATTTACAGCGGTAATTGCATTGTATCAAGTCACCATAACAACACATCTGAAACCGTATCGCTAGACGTTAGTACGTTAGTAAACAACACAAATAAATGTCATATAGACTTCAAAAATAGAAAAACACTCCGCGTTTAGGTGAGTACTCCATACAATCTATAGAGGAAAGTATAAATAAACAAAAAATAACATTTCCTTGAGAATTTCTTTATTCGTGAAATATTCCAATGAATTACATTCGTGCATAAAAATAACCAGATAATTTTGCATTCAAGCGTGATATCTTATACAAACTGGATTCGGTTATTTTCATATTTTGTGAAAGAACCCTTGTCCTTCGGACTCGGGCACTTTCGCCAAAATATGAAAATAAACTTGTAATTTTTAGATATCACGCTTTCTCGCAAAGTTATCGGTAATTTTTATGCACTCGTGCAATTAAAACCGAAAATGTTCTATTTTCATCGAAAAAAACAACCGATATCCCACTAACCACACACCGACACTAGTGGCTACTAACATAAATTCTTCACCTTTCGCTCAATTGCAAAGACAATTGCATCTTTGTTTTCGTATCTACTACAAGTGATTCCTGATATAAATCAGTCATACACAAGTACTCGTGGATTTTTTTGGATTCTTTACCTACCACAATCTGAAATAATGAGAATTAATATTGAAATCTCTACAAGTGTAGAAGGGCAGTTTTTCAATCTACCCCGAAAAGTTGCTGCGTTAATCAAAACACAGTTCCTTCTGAGTGAAACACGTTTTATTAGTCAGCAACTTCTCATATAATTTGCCTATCAAAAAAACACGAGAACTAATAACCATCAAATACTTATTTTTGTTGACTTTTCGGAATCAAATCTGCTTCCGTTTTCACAACCTCTTCACAAATATTTCTGTTTTAGTTAGTTTTTGGAAATGTGTCAAAGATTTCACATTTGACTTATGATTTCATCTTTTAGATTTTGGTAGGTAGAACCCAAAAAATATAAGAAGAAAGAATTCATCCACCGCAAAAAAAAGACTTTTATACAGTACAGCTGTTTCAGAATCGCATATCAAATTCCGAATAGGAAGGAGCATCTCTGTTGAAATTTCAAGGAAAAACAACATGCTTCATCTCCTTGTGAAATATAATTGAGTTTCTTCATCAAACCAGTTGACAGAAATGAACTGAAAAGAAGTCTGTCTCAATGATTGTGACTTTTAATTTATCATCGATATCCTTCGTGGGGACTCATAATGATAAAGATAGACAATTTCAAAAAAAATGAGTTCAGAGTTCATTCAGATAGTCTGAGCTTGTATAAATGAACAATGGACTGGGCGAAGAAATTAGAAAAATCACATCCTCTTAAACACAAACCTATATGTGGTCTCCAGCCATGTACAGAGAATTGACAAACCAGCATTCCATGCAACACGGCGTCGGATGTCGCTGTGTTTACTTGTAACTCTAGATGAATTTTAATCCTTTTGAAATGGAAGTGACGTGTAAAATGCTCATAAAAAGGATTCCTCAAAACTTCTCAAGCAAATCTATCTCAATTTATCTATTGAAATATCAAGATTTTAAAAATACGAAGAATTGTCTCGGCAGGAAGATCTAGAGTTTCAAGCTTTTCCTCACAAGATTATCAAAATAATCGAGTACTTTTCAAACATTCCGGAATGAGCCGTCCTTATATTTTGCCAAAATAGTTTGGGACCATCTCAATTCCATATCGAATGGAAGAATCCAGTCCAACTGATTCTTACACAAATAAACCTGGGCCTCTTTTCACCATCTGTTACGATTTGAGTAGTTAACTTGAGAGAATCCTGATCTGTCTCAATCATTAGCGTGTATAAGTTAGTATAATTTTTTTATTTGTCTTGTGATTTTTTCAACTATCAATGTTTCATATGTTCGAGTATTCATTTGCTACCTGGTTAAAACTCTCAATTACATCAGATATAGAAAGTTATTTGGGCAGTTTTGAAATAATTAATGTAACGACATTTCCAATTAATTTTAGAAATTTCAATAAGTGTATTTGAAATCACCCGTTAGGTAATGTAAAAATATCATATTCAATAATATCGGTTACTAGAAAATGAGGAGAACAAACGGCTGAATACTGAGATGGCGTCCAGTCTCTACTACATATAACATACACTCTTTTTGAAATTATCGTCTTTGGGAAATTTGAAAATTGATTCTGTCATAATCATCTAATTGCGACGAAAACGACGCTCATTCTATAAGAACGATAGAATATGAGATCCAAACGTGGAAAGGTTAACCTCAACAGAACCAGTGAAATTCCTTGAAATTTTGCGCGACAGCACTTCAAAACGCTCTCACTAAATGTCTACATCACCGATAACGACTTTCAGTTCCATATTTTGATGAAATTGGTCAAACAATCCCAATGAACCGAAATAAACTGTTCTTGACATTTAGTTACTCAACATTTCGTTAGATTTGAAATAAAATCAATGGAAAATTGTAATGGTTAACCGCCAGTGCATCGATAAATGAATCAGTAAATACAGAGGTAATCACTTTCGTATCGAATCAATAAATAAAATAGACAAAATGACGTGTGAATTTCTTCTAAGCCGTGGTCCGCATGTTTTTGGGCCTGACGTTTCGTCTGCATCTGCGGCAGACATTCTCAAAGGCTATGCTGCAATGGTTGAAGTATCCTTCTCTACTGCGAGGCTTTGATTTGATGTGGTTCAGATGACGTTTCATTATTTATGGAACCTAGAATCGGACTGTCAATGAGGTCTAATTGATTTTCCGAAATCATTTCATCTCTCATTGGGAAGATCCGTATATTTTGAACACCTAGCATCCTAGTGGATGCCACTTCTTTTGCTCCGTTATTCACATTTTAATGCTCCTTTCTGTGGTTTCGAAATAGATAGAACCACAACTACGCGGTTTTCGGTACACACCCGGAGTGGATAATGGATCTCGTGGGTCTTTTGCAGATCCGAGGCTTTCCTGATTTTTTCTCGTAGGCTTGAAAATTGCTCTCACCCCATGTTTTTTAGCAGTCTTTCAAAGCGGTCCGCCACACCGTTGATATCGGACAGGAAAGTCTATCCATTACCGGCTGGTTCGCGGCCATTCATTGAACATTCCAGTTTGGATCGCAAGGCTCGGTAACTTTCGTCCTTGCGGTAGCCATTTTCTAAATGACGCATTTCTTCCTCGAAATATTCTTGTGATTATCGCTCTTTTCACCAAGGTTCTTATCACTCCTCTTCTGCCGCGAGTGATGGTTGGATTTACGTTTTAGGTACCGATCTGTCTTAGTGGGATTCCTTTATACCCATGCACTAATTTTCCATTTTCTGTCTGCGTTTCTCCGTCTCCATCGTGAACTAAATAACGTAACCAACAGGAGGGTTGGACCGGACAATGTTCTAGAACTTGTTTTTCAAAGTATTCCATGAAAAAGTTTGCCACTTCAGGACTAAGGGGAGTCCCCATAACAACCTCTTCTTTGGGTTCATAAAATTTCTCATCCCACTAGAAATACTTTGAAGTGTCAGACATTGCTAGAACAGGGCGGTTATGTCTGGAGGAACAAAAGTGATGATCAGGTTCAAAGTTTATTTATCGAAACATTCGTGAATATGGATACCACGTCAAAGTTCAACAGCATATAATTCGGGATCAATGTTAAATCTTTCATTTTCCCGATAAAATGTGTAGATTCTTTGAAGGAAGACTCAGTGTTTCCCACCATTGGTCATAGCAAGCCCGATAGCTATCTTGCTATATCATAGGTCGCAGCCCTTATAGCACTGACTATCGGCCTGTGCGGAACCCCTGGTTTGTGTCTTTTGGGTAGTCCATGTAGCCTATGTGGTAATGCTTCCGTTTTTCGTAATCCTTTTTTATCATCTTGACTGATCGATGAGTCACGAATCCGTTGGTTTGTTTTCCTTATTATACTCGGTGTTGGATCTCTCCCAAGTACGTTATACGTGTCAGTGTCCAGCAGCGCTACCACCTCATCCCTATAGTAATCTTTGTTCACCACAACGGTAGCATTTTCCTTGTTTCCGTACCACATTGGCGATTATGTCCTCCTTCAATATAATAGATGGTGTAATCGTGAAATTTTCCCCTTTTTCCAGGATGCTAGCCTCTTTGGTTGAAAGTTGTCGATTGGACTTATTCACGACCGTCCTATTGCTATCGCTATGTTGATTACCCGACCCTTCATGTAGTTTTTCGTAATGCCTTTCCTTTATTTCGTTTACTGAGGAAATGATAACTTCCATACTGTTGTAGGTGATCCGATAAATAATGACACGTCATCTGAAAATGATGTGATTCATATCCCCCATTCCATCAAGTGCCATCTGCTTCGAGCTCTCCAGAATACATGCTATTGTCACGAGTTTTTAATATCGCTCAATTGCATTTTCGAAGCTGCATCAATAATAGCTATAATGATCTCAGTTGCGATATGAATAATCCTCTCAGATTTCTGTCGATCAATATTATTCATTTTTGTATTGCCTCGAAATCTATGCATGTGAACAAACACTCGTGTTCAACTAATATCTTTCTCAGAAGTCACTGATGAATGAAACGAATGTCGATGTCCGAAGCAAATGATTTTTATTTGAGCCCTAATTTTTATTTTCCCACTTCAACTCCCCACAACAGATCTTCACGTTCCCTCAAAAGGATTTCTCAATATAACAGACGGCTTATATTTTCGTACGGACATATTCTGATGAAACTGCTATCTCTCCATATTAGACGATGAAAATGTTATGTAGAATGCGAAGGAGAACTGAAGATGTATTTGAAATAAACGAATAAACTAAAAACAAATATGCCGAATCTCAAAGTATAATTTGAAGCATCCTGCGTCCAAATGTCTGTGTCAGTTGCTGTAGTACCTTTTACTCCTTCGTGCAAATGTTATGTTCATGTTTGATAACTAGATTGATGAAATCGCCCCTAGCGGGTTTAAAAAATATGATGTTTATATTACGGGATGTTAGCATTTTTCAATGTCCAAGTGGTTTCGAATTTGTCAAAAAATGCATTACTTGGGAGAATGAATGTCGTTGGACAAATTTATACAAGAGGGAATTATTAAGTTCTCTCGATGATAAATGTCCGTTAAACGAGTATTTATAGTTTTCTTCGTAATATTCAAGAAATGTAAGCAGTACTCTATGACTATTTGTAATTTTGTGATCGAGGAATGGAGATCAAGAATATATATCATGAGTTTGAGGAAGTGAACTTCATTTGTGTTTCCTCAATTCTATAATTTCAATTCAAATCAATAATCCTCTCTCAGGCCAAAAACCTTTTTCGTTCGAGAGCCAAACAGGTCCAGTCCACCAACAACGGCATTCCATTAATTCTCTTGGATTATTGCCTCTTCAGTCAAAATATAATTTATTGAAAGGGTACTGAAAATTAATGAATCTATGTTATTTCATTTGCAACGAAAGTATTGAGACGATGAGGCTCAGTCGAGATCCATGAGAAGACAAGAGTAGAGTCTGTCCAATAATATGTACTTCCGGTTTTGATTTCAATCACTCGCATTGATACCTGAGTTGACTGTCTCGAAGGTAAAGCTACACATATTTCATGTTTCAGGGAAATTCTTCTGTACGATGTAACTAGCGATTTGGCACAAATTAATTTCACATAAATGTTTCCCTTTTGATCATTCGACCGGAGGTAACAAGTACAGTAATCCTTCGAAACAATGTGATTCTATTGAAACTGGGTTTTGACAGATGATATATCTGGAATCCGAACTCCATTCAATTCAGACATCTGGTCTGAAAATTCGAGCTTAGAATGATGCGAATCCACTGGTATCATCCCAAGTGACCATTAATTCCTAAAGCCTTCGTATAATGAGCTAGGCTCTTATAGTACAGTGTCCTGGAAGACCTGAAGGTTCAAATATTCGAGCAATGGTTAATACCACAATGCGTTCTGAACCATTGAAGCTATGCTTCGGGCTAATATTGAACTGAAATGCATCATCAACTGAATTATAGATTAAACCGAGAGCCTTCATTATTGTGTCATCAGAGATGAATACTAAAAAAAAAATTGTCCGACATTCCATCAAAAATGGAAATATTATTTGCGACGAATTCATGGAGATTGAAACCAGCTGAGCTCAATACATGAGCAAGTTCCGATATGATACGCTCATCAGTTTCTGTAGAACCAAATCCTGTACAAGTTCCCGACATAAAAACTGGTTGTGATGATTTCACATGTTTCTGGGAACTCAACTTCATCAGAGTCAGAAGAAGCTTTATTGTTTAAAAATGAGAATTATTGTAACAAAGCATTCGAAAGTGTGAATATTAATTAAAATTAAATTGATACCTAGTAGTCAACTTGTTGTTCATATATACACATACAGTGTGTGAACAAATATATAATTATATGAAATATTACACACAATTTATAATATCTAGCTACCTAATAATTTATAACTTCACTGCCCTCTTACAATTACAATGAACTCCAATACTTTTGATCAGTTATCGCAAGTGGTTATACATTTTCAAACTTATAGATGACAGAGTTTTTATGAGCGTTCATGCTGGGATTGTCTGTCGGATATTAGTATCCTGCTGGGTGTTATAAACATGAGTCCTGGTGGGACAAGAACTCTAGTGTGATACTACAGAGAAAATAACGTTTTCTTGATCTATATTTTCAAAAATCTAATGTATTATTGATCCTGATTCCCTACCTTCGTGAGTATATGAGTGAATAGAGAACTATTCGTGGAATATAAAATAACCATATCGTCTATTTTTGTTGCAACTTCTGGGGTGCTACATGGTTCTGATTCAGGCCCTTAAAATATTCTTGCTCGTTATCAACGATATTTGGTATGTTCTGAACTCAAGGAAACTACTTTATGATGATGATATGAAAATTTTCACAGAGATCATAAACTACGCACTGTTACAAAATGACCTCAATAGGAGCTGGTATTTGGAAAATGAATTATTTTGATTATTTTTATTTTGAGCTAATTAACGTTCTTGCCACATATTGAATTGAGTGCTATGAGGGTCCTAGGATTTGTACTGCGAAACTGTAAAAAACTTTCATCGTGTGAGGCAATGTGCTGAGTATACTTTTCATTAGTGAGGAGTGAACCTAAAAATTGCAGTTTGTTATGGAATCCATCTCACGCAAAATATATACATTGTATTGAATCTGTACAAAAAATATATTCCCTCAGGTTCTTTCATCTTGGAAGAACTCACAATTACGACTCTTTTTTGAGAAAGTTCAACTTTTCATCACTCAAAACAGCGTCAAATAATTGACTCAATTTTTATATACAAATTAACTCACAATATCATATCGGCTCATCTACGCTGCTATCTTTACTGTGCTTCAATGTTCCTCTTATAACTTTCGGATCACAAATCACATTTCGGATCGATGTTCCCAATGACAACTATAAGTAGGAACCACAATAATCTGCAAATCTTGAAATATTTTTCTATCGTTTTCACAGCTCAAACGATCAATATATAATGCGATTCCTAATTAGTGTGAAGATTTTTTTTTCAATTTGTATGTACATTATACATGCATTTTTTTATGTTCACCTGTAATTGGGTCCTCTGACTCATTGGATGTATTTTTTCATTCAAAAAATGAATAACAAACCAGATTCCTGACTAAATCATTCAATGGTAAAGGTCCTGGAAATATCCAGCCAAGTCTATTTTTTTTGAAACAGAGTTAGATCGATGCTTCTAATATACATCATTCCGAAAAGATGAAGGCTTTATTGAGCCTAACAGTTGTACCATTTTAATTTATGATCGAACCGAAACCTTCCACTGAATGACCCCCTTTGGACAGAGATGAGTCCAAAGTGTTCAAAAGATCTTGTGTGATAAAATAAGATTAGGATGAATCATCAAGAAAAGCTGGGCATTCATGAAACTTGCCAGATTCATCTGAAATAAATAAGTTTGCCTCAGATGGAATGACGTGTGCGTCAAACTTTTCCAATTTTGAAACCAGTGAGACTAATTCTGACTGATTTTGTATTAGTTCTCCGATTTGATCGAGAGGATCTTGTTGTTCCATTTCAAAAAATTCACTACACGAAAAAAAGATCCTTGTGGCAAAGAATACAGTAAGTTTTTGTAGTAGCAAAACGAGTTGTGGAAGAATCAAAATATCTTCTTTGATATGTATTACTGAATAGCATAGGTGATTTTATTGTTGAATTACAAGCCTTGTAGCAACTAGCACCTTCGAATGAGAAATGCTGTGGGAGCCTCGAATGTGGGAAAATTAATCACCTTCAAAATATATTCTTCCTATATATATATATATATATATATATATATATATATATATATATATATATTTATATATATATGTTCAATATTCCGGTAGACCCACGTCTATAATTTCGGAGCCATTTTCAAGACGATGTGATTTGGCGTCTAGGTCAAAGTCTTCTCTCAGTACCTGTGGCTCATCTAAAGGCTGTTGGGATTTGTGTGTTCATTTATATATGGGTCGAACCGTCCACAGAAGCTTCGGTCCGATAGATACCCTGGTGAGGGGTATGGGAGGTATGACGGGACAGAAGTGGTTTCCAGGTATTGGAAAGTCTTTTTGAATAGTCGCGTGTTTATGATAGAATTCAGAATTGAATTCGGTCCTTCAAACTCACCAATAACCACAATAATTCCACCCGATAACGACAATAAATCCAATGAAATAGAAAAACTCGAATCCACCCTTATCCAAAATGATTATTTCAATTCCCAAATCCACAGGTCTATTGAAGTTCAGCAAAACCGAGCTCTTCACCCTGGACATCCGGAGGACAAACTTGAACACCCAAAAGCTTTCCTATCTTATATTCATGAAGTCACTAATAAAGTAGTTCGAATTCTGACAAGACATGATATCAAAACCTTTTTCACGACGAACCACCCCCCTACCTCCCTACCTCCCTATACAGGCCCAAAGACACAATACCTAATGACGCCCAAGTAATATATGAAATTTTGGACTGAGGTGGCCTTTACTTGATGGAAATCCATAGTTATTACGCTATAAGGTAGACACGATTAAATTTCCACAAAATTTATTGTCTTCGCGACATGTTTCGGTACACTGTACCTTTATCAAGCGAATGTATTTAAACACTAAATTATTCTTCGCTAAAAGCTCCTTAAATATATCAGGGCCTACTCTAATTATCTATGATTCCTAGAATAATACCACTGACAATGATGATGATTCCTAACTGATGCTGATAACTGATACTGATTCCTAATAATAATTATGATATCGGACCATAGTTACTATATACTTATTGATTGAATAAGTTCAACAAAGGGGAACTATTGAGATCCAATTGATCATTTAGCAAACAATTTGAATTTTTCAATTTATTGATTTCCAAAAATTCTAAATAATTAAGTCTAATGCCCTTATTTTCAACATGCAGAATTTCGAAATTTTTATCGAAGTCATGGCCTTCCTCCAAAATATGATTGGCATATGATGAATGAGTTGTTTTATTTTCATAATTCATACGATGTTCACGTATGCGGTTTTTGAATGGTCTACCTGTCTGGCCAATATATACTTTGGAGCAAGATCCACAATTCAATTTATAAACTCCTGATTTTTCATCTTTTATTGTTTTATCTTTGTTATTCTTGATAAACCTTCCCAACGTGTTATCTGTTCTATATGCTACTTTTAAATTTTGTTTATGCAAAAATGAAGCTACTTTTTCCGTAGCAGGTCCTGAATAAGTTAAGATTCTATAATTATTGTCATGGGTCCTCAAAGTGGGGTACACTTCTTGGATAGCTTTTCTATGTAGTTTTTTAGCAAGAATATTTTCTATTAATTTGACTTGATATCCATTGTTAACTGCTATTTGTTTTATGATATTTAATTCTTTGTTGAAATTGTCCACAGAAAGAGGAATGTTTACTAATCTGTGTATCATACTATGGTATGCTGATATTTTATGTTTATATGGATGTACCGAATTATTATGAATAGTGATATCAGTGTGGGAAGGTTTATGAAAAATAGCAAAGTGGTGTTTGCTGTTGGCTTTACCTATTGTCAAGTCTAAGAAATTAATTGAATTATCTGTTTCCATCTCTATTGTGAATTGAATATTTGGATGAATAGTGTTAATATATTTATGAAATGTATCTAATTGTCTGTTGGTGCCTTTAAAACAAACTATAACGTCATCTACATATCTGTACCAATACAAAAACTGTTGCGACAGTGGATGTTTATGAATTATATTTTCCAGATTGTCCATGAAAATTTCTGCCAGTAGAGGACTTAGCGGATTTCCCATGATCAAACCGTCAGATGAAGAGTATACTTTATTGTCAAATTGAACAAAATTACTTTCAATTTGACAATAAAGTATACTCTTCATCTGACGGTTTGATCATGGGAAATCCGCTAAGTCCTCTACTGGCAGAAATTTTCATGGACAATCTGGAAAATATAATTCATAAACATCCACTGTCGCAACAGTTTTTGTATTGGTACAGATATGTAGATGACGTTATAGTTTGTTTTAAAGGCACCAACAGACAATTAGATACATTTCATAAATATATTAACACTATTCATCCAAATATTCAATTCACAATAGAGATGGAAACAGATAATTCAATTAATTTCTTAGACTTGACAATAGGTAAAGCCAACAGCAAACACCACTTTGCTATTTTTCATAAACCTTCCCACACTGATATCACTATTCATAATAATTCGGTACATCCATATAAACATAAAATATCAGCATACCATAGTATGATACACAGATTAGTAAACATTCCTCTTTCTGTGGACAATTTCAACAAAGAATTAAATATCATAAAACAAATAGCAGTTAACAATGGATATCAAGTCAAATTAATAGAAAATATTCTTGCTAAAAAACTACATAGAAAAGCTATCCAAGAAGTGTACCCCACTTTGAGGACCCATGACAATAATTATAGAATCTTAACTTATTCAGGACCTGCTACGGAAAAAGTAGCTTCATTTTTGCATAAACAAAATTTAAAAGTAGCATATAGAACAGATAACACGTTGGGAAGGTTTATCAAGAATAACAAAGATAAAACAATAAAAGATGAAAAATCAGGAGTTTATAAATTGAATTGTGGATCTTGCTCCAAAGTATATATTGGCCAGACAGGTAGACCATTCAAAAACCGCATACGTGAACATCGTATGAATTATGAAAAGAAAACAACTCATTCATCATATGCCAATCATATTTTGGAGGAAGGCCATGACTTCGATAAAAATTTCGAAATTCTGCATGTTGAAAATAAGGGCATTAGACTTAATTATTTAGAATTTTTGGAAATCAATAAATTAAAAAATTCAAATTGTTTGCTAAATGATCAATTGGATCTCAATAGTTCCCCTTTGTTGAACTTATTCAATCAATAAGTATATAGTAACTATGGTCCGATATCATAATTATTATTAGGAATCAGTATCAGTTATCAGCATCAGTTAGGAATCATCATCATTGTCAGTGGTATTATTCTAGGAATCATAGATAATTAGAGTAGGCCCTGATATATTTAAGGAGCTTTTAGCGAAGAATAATTTAGTGTTTAAATACATTCGCTTGATAAAGGTACAGTGTACCGAAACATGTCGCGAAGACAATAAATTTTGTGTAAATTTAATCGTGTCTACCTTATAGCGTAATAATATATGAAATATCATGTTCTCACTGTCCCAGAACCTACATCGGTCAGACAAACCGACGAATGTCCAGTGATTGGCACTTATTATAGCATCATTTGTAAAAAGTAAAAATAAGAGACGAGAGCTCTTATTGGGATGATATAGCTTGTACTCAGCACACCAAAAAGAGATATACGAACGTTGGACGGAAGAGAATGAATGATATTTCAATTTTTTGCGTTGATTTGTTGTGGTAAAAGTCAATCAATTATAAAGTTTCTGCGGTTTGTTATTTATACTACACAAATAGTTGTTTTCAAAAAGAATGTTTCTGCGTTCCATATTTCACGCTGAATACAAATAGCATGCTAATCGTGTAGTACATATCCCTAGATCGGAAGTAACCATGTTCAGTGACATTTTGTTATATTTAGTGATTTCTCGATTCCTTTCGTGTGCACCGATGGATGACGCATACATATCTCTCTGAACCAACTGTAGTTATAGAAACAAAAATGGATTGGAGTTCGAAAAAATTACTCACTGATCACATGATAATTGTGGGAGGCCAGGAACTGATGCAGCAGTTGAATCAGGAACCAAACTGGAACGGTAATAGTTCGGACTTCCATTTTCTCTATTATCTGAACCATTACCATTCAGCATGAAGCATTGTTGACCACATTCAAGCCAAAACTGGACCTCCTAGTTTGTGATTGTGAATCGAGTTCTGACTAGTCACTTTTTGATCTATCAGAGGAGTTGAAATCAAATTGTTTCAGACAAGTCGATATTAAATGGATTGGATTGTTAGCCCGATATGATGATCCGATATTAACCAATTAGAAATTGAAATAACTCAAATATTGAATTATACTTGAGAAATTATGCAAAGTATTCCAACCAGAAGAATCACAAACAAACCAGCCAAGAGATGAAAATGGCAGATTCATCTGAGGGACTACTTTCAACTGATTTTCGCATTTTTATCAAATCGAAAGAAATAAAGAATTATTTACATTTGAATAACCAATGGAAGTGACTGAAGACCACAAACTTGTTTCGGTCAAAACGATAGATAAGTATTCAGTTCGTCAATGATACAACAATAAAATAACCTAGATATGAATGTTGACAATATCGAAACAATTTTGTCAATTCAAATTGAAATCATCTTTCAACTCAAAAACCTAGCACATTTACGTTCAACTGATGAGCAATTTTTCTACATTGATTACAGTTTTGTTTCGATATGTATTATTATTCTTGATTTCACATGAATTCAATAAAATATTTCTCGAATTATGTTTTCAAGAGAACCGAAATACGGGACATAATCTGTAAATGTAAAGTGTGACGTCATTATGAAAACAGAATGTTAATATGTCTTTGTGTTCTGTCCCTTGATGAAAAAAAAACTTTCGAAATTTCCTCGACCATTTCAAAAGGTCAACTGAAGAAATATATCCAAAAGCATAGATATATCCGGAACTATCGAATTTGAAACCGTCTCTCACCTTTTCTCATTCAATTGCAGAAAATAAAATTATAAAGCATTTACTCATTAGGAAAATTTAAGCTAAGAACTGCAAACTTTTTTTTCTATTACATAACAAGATGTGCGCGAATGTCTGATTGGAGGAAATAATTGCGCCTGTATATGTGTCCAACAATTCCAATCAGTACTTCCTCCAGTTCATCCCCACTTTCAGAATGGTGAGAAATAAATTCACTTTTAGCCAAGCTTTCTGTTGGAATATATTATTCAAGCTTATTATCTTCGGTGTCCATAATCAGATTCAAAAGTTTTCCTGCTTCGAATTTAGCTAATGAAACTTCGTCAACTTTTGCGACGAAGAACGTAATGAACAATATAATGAAACCATCCCAGCTGGCTCAACTCACCTTATTAAAAAACTTCGGGGAACTTTTCGACACTCACTCAGATGTGGCGGCAGATATTTAATAATCCATTTTGTTAGATGAATTTTAGAAAAAACAAGCTAAAATTCATGTGTCTTTCATTGAGAAGTGGTTGAAATCATACCGGTTAATCTTATTCAAACGACCCGTCACCGATGGCGCGCGTTTGTTTCGTCACAGTTCACTATGATCGCGTTGTGAAATTCCTCTGCATACACCAGCACCACTTGATTCTCTCGGTAAACTTGGATCTAGAGGCCCTGTACCGAAATCACGCGCATGTGCCGAATTCGAATCGATGGGACCCATCCCATCCATGAAGATATAATTTTTCACGTTTTTTCTTAATTATATCGCGACATGTTCTAGATAGGGGATAAGCACGAAAGAGATATAAAGCGCTTTGTTCGTAAAATGCGTTTTTCTTTTAGTTTTTCCAGAGGCTTTATATAAGATCGACCTTTCTGAGAGTTGAGTGTGATTCGTTGAACTGCGGAAAGTTATATCGATAGAAAGCTACTATTTCGTGAGCCGAAGGCTTGTACTGTTATCATGAAATACTTAGTACCACATCAATGTTTAGATGAGTTCAAAATTCATTCGCTTATTGAATATTGAGGTCAAACGTACTCCTTTCGGTGAGCTTTCAAATTTCAGTATTCCGGTGAAAAATCTTGTGAACAATGTTGTGATAGAAGTCGAATGCTCATAGACGGAATCTTGGGAGAAATTGAAGTATTTTTGATTTTTTGCCCAAACTCTACCGCCAACCAAATTGGCATCCGCAGAAGGATAAATTGATATAATCAATTTGAAACAATCAATCAGTTGAAATCAATTTGATTCTTTGCCATTCTCAGTGGTAAAAAATGAATTGAATATTTGGTTAATATTCGGAAATTATACTAGTTACAACCCACTGAACATGAAAACGTTTTTGGAGTCACTTAGCAATATATACTCTTTTCGAAAGATGTTATGTATATGGAATATCATCATATATCTATGTAATGTTTTACTCTGTAGAGAAAAAATATAGTATATTACATTACGTTATGGTTTCAGGAATCAGAGCCTCACTTGGATTGAGTCTTACCTGAGTGAACGTACCCAATTCGTAAAAACACACTCAAACTCAAACACTAAATTGGTTAAACATGGTGTGCCCCAAGGATATGTACTGGGACCTATCTTATTCCTATTATATTTTAACGATTTACTATATTTGCAGACGACACGACCATCTCGTGGCATGAGACGGATATAAACAGCCTACACTCAACACTCGAGAATCGTTAATGATATCTCCATTGTGAAAAAAGGGTTTGGTTCCAATTTGCTCTCGTTGAATATAAATAAAACCAATCTATTATCATTTAAATGTAATTTACCAGATATTCCCTTACGTAATGAAGTTGTCATTGAGAAAGCGTACTCGAGTAAATTCCTTGGAATCCACCTGGATAACAATCTAAATTTTGAGAACCACGTGAATTCCTTGAGTAAAAAACTAGCATCTGGGTGTTATGCCTTGCGATTGGTGTCTAGAGAACTGGGTGCAGACACTGCAAAGGTGGTGTACCATGCTTTGATTGAATCACATATCAGGTATGGTGTTCCTTTTTGGGGTGTATGCAACCAACAAAACTTCAATACTATTTTTGTTTTACAAAAGCGGGCAGTTCGCTACCTTAGCAGAGTTGGACCCAGAGTATCTTGTAAACCACTCTCCGGCAAAATGAAAATTCTGACTCTCCCGTCGTTATTCATTCTGGAAACAGTGTGTCTGGTACACAAAAACAGAGCATCATACGATGCAATGGCTGGTATCACTCGACAAAATAACAATCTGACACTACCTATTCCGTCTTCAAATTCAACAAAGAGCTCTGTGATCTATAGTGCAATCAAACTATACAACCATTTGCCTGCAACTTACAAACACATCGTTTCGCCATACCATTTCAGGAGATCTGTCAAACTCTTTCTTATCGATGAGGTGTTTTACAGTCTACAAGAGTTTCTTAGCAGGGATTGGAATATATAGTTGATATGTCGATGTGTGTATGTAAGTGTATATACGTGTATATGTTTGTATGTCAAATTATACTTGAACGTTTAGGAAATCTTATTCATATTTATTATTCTTAATTGATTTGATATGTTTCTTTCGTCTTGTTATCGTTCTAGTTTCGTGATTATGTCTTCATTATAATTGTGACGATGTTGTAGCACATACTTGTTTATACATACTCATCTATTTCACACGCTATTGTATATTTATCATGACTTTATCAATGAGATGAAAATCTTCTGCTTATAAAGTATATTTTGATTGAATGATTGATTGATACATTCCGAGGCAGAAAGTGGACCATTATTATTTGGCGGGCCTTGTATGATATTTCATTCACAGTCATTCGAAATTATTTCATAAGTGAAAAAGAAATTAATATTTCAATACATTTCGTGTTTCAAGTAGATATTCTACAAACTAATTTCATAACGTTTCCAGAAATGTCAATGTTCATTCTTTGTAAATGTCATTTGCCTACATAGAGGTTGAAATGATTCACAAAACAATTTGGTTTCTTCAGTTTTGATCAATGCTTTCGACAGGTCTATTTTATCTCTTGAATATCCGTTATTTTTCACGAAGATTGTTGAAAATAACAACATTTGTATCACCCACCGAAATATCAACGGCATTTTCTGCAATAAAAACAAATTGGATTCGGGTGACGAGGGTGCTGAATCATTTTTTTGCGGTACACGGTAACGTGTCGATTTTGGAAATTACTGCGTTAGTTATTGAAATGGTTTGTGGATTTCGAAGGAAAAAGGAAGCCTTTTTAATTCTGGCCGTTTGGAAATGAGATGATGTGTAATAACTGTAGTATCGTGTCAGAAATAGCTGGTTTTGTACAACTGACCATCCATGCTTTCAGAAGTCAGTTCCTTTTTCCTAATACCTTTTTCGAATATACTGCGACTTTCAATGGAAAAATAAAAATATTTGAGAAAAGAGAATCGAAAAAGGTGGAGTCAGATGTAAAAGGGGATCGACCATCGAAAACATGAGACTACCGATTTCGCGTTTGATCGTAGTATGCACAATAAAGGAGGTTTAATGTATTAGGTAATGTGAACTGTAAATGGCCCATAACTTCCTGAAGGAAGAAGAGACCTGCGTTTCGACTCCAGAATAGTTTTCTATACTGGAAAATAGAGCCAGTTACATCTAATGACTATTTTCATATCATTGTCAGATGCAGCTGATTACTGTTTTCTGGACCCCACCGGAAGAAGGATTCAGAAAACAGTGGCTGCCGTCTTCGAAGCAAAAAAAGAAACGGGGAAGGAAAAACAATTGAACATTCACCTAGGCCCCATTTTCTATAACAATTATTTTATAGTTTCATGTTGAAAATATGTGAATCATGAATCAGAGAGTTTGCAGATACATTACCTTTTTTGTCTTGTAACATTGTTTAGTACTCTACCCGGTTAACATCTTTATAACACGTCTGAGCTATATATTTTTATAATGTTACATACAACATTGTGATGTAACTGTTACAATATGTTTATTGTGAAAGAGGCCAAAGATAAAACATAATGTGTTCGATGAATTGCTTCGTCATGCCACTAATGTTGGACTGAAGTCAATAAATGATTTTGAGGTAGAAAAATCGCAGCGAAAGAATTTTTGCTGAGCCATGGAGATTGGAATTTTTGTAATCTTATCAACACTTGCTCGGAAAGAAGCATATGCGAAATTTTCATTCAACGTATAGACCAAAGACAGATAATTAGAAATCACTCACTGTAAAATGAAAAATATATTGCCTTACTCTGTAAGTTTGCGGTACATGGCCTATGTATTACTGATACGTTAGTTTCCCATCCATTCTTGACATTATGATTCTGGCCACGTTCTCATAGACCAAATTGTAGTTACGCCGTCGTCGTACAACTAGTCACTACCTCTTGCAACAAAAAACACAACACCGATAGCATATCGCTTACTAACCGCGCCCGCAGGCCCTCATTACGTTTTCTAGTGCGCTAGTGAATACTTCTCGCAAATGAAGATTTCATTGGGAAAATATTCAAACGAAACTATCTGTAGAAATGTGGTGAAATGAGGAGGTAATTGGGGAAGATTGAGAGGTCGATATTGGCTACATCGTCATGTGTTCAAGAAGTTAAGAATTCACAGTGGTATATTTTGCGATATGCTACCGAACATCGAAAGATGGAAGACTATTTATGCAACTTTTCTACGAAGCAAATGAATGCGGTTTGTGCCGTTCTTTCGAAACTTTGCTTGTTTGAGAGAATATTGCTGTACAATGTTCGTGGGATAATCCAACCCAACTTTTATGTAGATAACAGCGAGTTAGACACTTACTCATGTGATAATTATCCAAGGAAATTCTACAGATGCATCAGATCCAGGTGAGCATATTTCTTCTCTAGACTATTCGTACGGTTGTTCTAGACAGCAAATGAATGCGGTTTGTGCCGTTCTTTCACAACTCCACTATACAATGTTCATGATACTTCCCAGCCCAAATTCGATTTCGATGAAGGCAAGGTGGAAACGGAAATATGTCTCACCAATTCCAAGTACCCAGATTCAGCAGATCAAGACGATCGTATCTTTTTCTGGATTGTTGTGAAGTTTTTCTATATAGCACATGTCAGCTGTTTGTGCCGTTCTTTCGAAACTCTTTTCATTCGAGAGTACATTGCAATGTTTATGGAGTTTTTCAGGCAAATTTGATACAGTTATTGCACTTGATTCTTAATCTGCTGAAAGAGGTGGTCGAATTTGCCCTATGAAGTGTATATTCCAGTAGTAGCTAACTGATTCAGGTTATATAACAATCCACGGGGAGTCGCCAGATCCATCAGATCAAGATAAACAGGTCTTTTTCTGGACAATTCACGCTGTTTTTCTACGTAGTAAATAAAGGCGGTTTGTACCATACTTTCGAAACTTTACTCAATGAAGGGAACATTCCTGAATCCCCTCGATTCTTAACACTTCCACCATCAGCCGCATGTCAAAGATATATTGAAAGAGGAGGGGAGTGTTCACTTTTCAAGGGGAGCGAAATATCCAAAATAGCTGGAAGAATTTTCGGATAATATTATGTCAACGGATTGGAACAACTAATGTCTGTTAACTGCATCCTTCAACATGACGAAAGTCATGAAATACTTTCATGAGTCTGATATATAGACCGAAACACTAGAAACTGATCAGAGATTGAGAAAATTGATTTATCAGTTTTTTGTTGGTGAACATAGAACTTGACTGTTAATTCCTTATTCATGAATACTTCAAGCTAGAATCTTCCTAAACGTTGACCGACTATACCAGAAAGTTTTGCCAAATAGATCTGAACAATGATTGCTCGTTTCCGATTTGTAGATGTGACAACAAAGAGTTTTCTCGAAATGCAACAGATACAATTCCATTATCGTAGTCGTTGTAGCATGATGAATGGAGACAAATTATTTTCGAAACCGGCATGTCGAAACTGTTTTTTGGTTTAACTGTTTTTTATGGAATACAGATCCATTTAACATTTAACAGTTAACAGTTAGTTTCGATCTCCGAACTCAAGACATCACCTAGAAGATGGCAAATGAGACTTTGCCGAAACGTTGTGAGAATTATCCTTCAGAGGATCAAAACCACAGAACACGGAATGAAACCCGAAAAAACAACGCATCATACTTCGTCCGTGAGAATCTTCATGCTAACATATATATGTATATATATATATATATATATATATATATATATATATATATATATATATATATATATATGTGTGTGTGAATGTATAAAAATGTTTGTACATATACATTTATTTTTGTTCTGCATGAGAAAGCTGTTGTTTAGCGAAACGGGTGTTGCGGTTTTGTGAACTGATTGTAATATATGTGAATGTATAAATATGTATGTACATATATATTTATTTTTGTTCTGCATGAGAAAGCTGTTGTTTAGCGAAATGGGTGTTGCGGTTTTGTGAACTGATTGTAAGGGGTAATCGTACAGGATTTTCATCAAGTATAAGCCAGTTCAATTAAATCTATGTATATATGTGCATATATGATGTATATATAGGGTGTATATATGTGTGTTTATATATATAAATATTCAGTTGTCATATACCTAATATCAATATCTTTCCAATCTATTCCCTATCCGAATATGGTTGAGCTCACAGCAAGCAGTTTACGATAATAAAACATTGATCATAAAGAATGACTATGGAACATATACGGAACCGTGAGAACGGTGTTGAATTGGTGGTGAAAAACATCGAATATTGAAAGATCTCTGACTTCTACACCAGAAGAATCTTTCGATTCGACTTGTTGGAATCGCAGCTTCCAACAAGTTTATTATTTAATTTATTAATTATTTATTTCCAATTCAAATTATATTCAAGCCGTCTCTGAGCGCGCTCAGTTGACGTAATTGACATATTTTTATATAAAGACAATTGATATCTGGGTTTGTTTACTTTTCTGTCAGATCCACGACGTTCGAGTAATTGTCGACGTTTGTACTTTCTAATTTATCAGTAAAAATAGTGAATTTTCCGTAATCAGTAACAACTAGTAAGGCACTGTGCATTTTGTGTTTTTGATGGATGAATATCCTGTTATCCTGTAGTAAATTTTCCTTGACTGTCGCACGAGAAGCATTTGCCAGAGCCCGAAGCCCAATTCTTACATGTGTCCTATGATTCAGTCGCTGTAAAAGATATTGAATATAATGTTTCAATGAAATTGGTTCAGCGTTAAATTATTTTGAAACCCAGCAATCCAGAAGAAATACAGTCCACAATTATCGTTTTCGAGTATAATCCCCGTGTTCGAGGAAGGGCAGTTAAACCCATCCCGATCACGACTTTTCAACGAACAGCCCCTTATGGAAAAAATGGAAAATGGAGTTGGATACAATTTTTTCCAGTGTTCAACAAAAAATATATTAGTTTCAGTTGCAATATTCTTTTTAGGGCAACTTTTATAGGTTTCTTTTGGACCAAATTACCTTCAACTATTGGATGGAATGTGTCTTATAATGAACACGGTTCATCCGTGTAGATATTGCCAATGGTGGAACGATTGATGAATATTCAGAAGGGTACCGACCGTGAAACAAGTCTCCGACCCTACGATGCTACAATGAAGTGAGCGAGTCTGTGAGAGAAGAATCACCAACAAAAAGGATTGCCTCTCTCTGAATAAAATCAAAATGCTTCAATGAATGTTTTGGTGCAGAGCTCTATACATGAGAATTATATTCCAAGACAGGTCGTACCTTTGCCTTGTAGATCATCAGAAACTGACAAGAAATGGAGTATGTTTTCGCACGGAATAGAAATCCAAGTTTCTGGGAAGCACATTCAGCGTTCGATCTCACTTTGTTTTCCCATGAGAGATGATCACTTATCGAAATGCTTCGTAGGAATATTTAATCCTGACATCTGAATACTGAATAATGATAGATCGGCTTTCTCTGAGAAGAGCCATGCCTGGGTTTTCCCAGCATTACATTTCACCAAGTTCATGCTACCCCATTCTATTATTTTCAACAAGTCATCGTTGATTTTATTGAGGTGAATATTTTCTCGAGCTGGTATCGGGACTCTGGAAGAGAAACTATTATGATTGGTACTGTCGTTCACAAAACTATGTACTGAACAATATGGTCAATGAGAACTTGGCTCGAAGTATAATCAAAGATTGACTTACTTACCTGTAAGGAAATTCAAACCTTATTATACGAGAAGCCACGTTCATTCAGACCAACCCGCCACAATGACAGGAATATGTATTGTTTTCTTCCTTTCCCAAACAATTTTTTTAAATTTCACCAAGAAATCGTGATGAGGGCCTGCGGACGCGGTTATTAATCGATATGCTATCGGTGTTGTGTTTTTGTTGCAACAGCTAGTAACTAGTAGTACGACGACGGCATAACTACAATTTGGTCTAATCGAACGTGGCTTCTCGTATAATAAGGATTGAATTATCTTACAGGTAAACCATTCAATCCTTAATTATAATATCACGCTATTGATGTATAGGTAAGCAGGTGGTTTTCGGTAGTGTACTGGTGGGCACGTTGGCCTGTCCTGTGAAATTGTAAATGAGGTTATATTAACAAATTTTGTTATAGCGTTATGTCGTTGTAACATACATGTGGGATTCAGCGAGTCGATTGCATCTAACTTTCTCTTAATGTTTTCTTTGACTTGGCAAGAAACGTTTCAAATCGCCAACGTTTACCGCGAAAATGCACCCGCTTCTGCCAGTTTCTGAAGCACTTTTTCGATATGCGACGTATAATAACGTGAACAGTGAAGTATCTATCAATAAAACAAATACAGGAACATCTCCTAGTTCTCTGAACACATTTTGAGACATAACCATATCCGTCACATCTGTGTCGTTATATGCAATTCAGTGTAACGACCACGAAAAAAAACGATTGCTCAATTTCACAAAATCATCATGGACCACCAATAAAGCATTAATATCATGGGTTGGATGCATTTATATTGATGGCACAAGCCGGCATGTACAGTTCTGACACGTGGCAAATGGCGATGTTCAATCCAAGTTTATTGCTAAAAATAATCCATGTAACGATCAGGATGCTGTTTACCGATAAAAATTTTATCCCTCTGTAAAATAGGTAATGGAAATGTTATTTCTCCCATGAATTTTATTCGAAACAGCGGAAAATGTCGTGGTAAGATATTAATAAAAAATAATGTAGTCTAAGTACTGGTCAGTCTCTCCAAGCTCCCATATATTATTATCTTGAATCAAAAAATGTTGAAAAGCAACTATACAGTATTTCTCGATAATCATAGCCTCATTATCACCATGAGCCTTCTTAACAAGCGAATTTTCAAAATCATCATCCTAGACAGTGGCAACAAATTGTCTCCTTCAGAAAAATCTCAATTTGAGTTACACCCATGTATCAACTCAGTATCGTTTCAAACAATTCAACTCAACTGAATATTATAATAACGTTTGTTTATATTCGTTAATAGTTTGGATAGTTGTTCATATGTCGTTATGCGGTGAATCTTGAAACTTTCTTTGAATTGAGGATTTTTATGTTTGCTCGACACAATTTACACCAAAAGAACGTATACTCAGTAACACGAAGTTTTATATGTGGTTCCGAAGAACATTTCTACTAATATTTGTTATATCAAAATTCTGTAATTTTACTATTATGTATCATGATATAACACCCATCAAAATTCAGTTTGATAAAAAATATCAATAAAATCACTAAAAAGCACGTCAGTGGAATACGCGAGAAGTGAGGTACCAAAATGGTGGTTATGATTCGAAAAAGCACAGACACACGTATTGAAAACAACGACAACAGTATTTTGGTTGCATTGCCAACCTAAAGTTGGTGCGGAAAATTTGATTTGATTTTGTGTGTCTATGACGGTGAAAAAAGTGTAAACTGTGTATTCATCCCATACATCACCGATTCGTATGAAAATTTAGATTGAGGATCTACATACCCTCTTTTCCAAAATCTACCCTGTGCCAACGGTTGCTTTCTCCCTGGGGGTGGATGCCACCCCTTCTTGGGGGTGAGAAAATTTTTATTGGAAATAAGTGCGGAAATCAATAGATTGACTTATTCTAAGCACTTTTTGTTCAATGAAGTTTTTTTGGAAAAGCAATACTTTCCGACTTATTCGCGAGTGAAATTGTCGGTTTTCAGGCAAAAAAAAACACATTTTCTAATCCTTTTTCGCGAATAACTGAAAAATAAGGCATCTAATCGAAAAACCTGTGGAGAGCAAAATTATAGCTTCTGAAATGACAAAGGCCATTGTTCATTTGTGATGTATGCAAACCCACTACAAACTGAATAATTGCTTGTCAAAAGTTGATTGGTATTTTCAAACGCCAAAATAGAAAGTTTCTACATACAATAACCAAAAATCGATGCATTTTTCGGAAAAAACTAATTGGACCTTTTTTGAAGTCCTTCAAAAATCCTTTATTTTTGTAATTCATGAAAGTTTTTAGCATCAAAATTGACCGAGGTATGAAGGAAATAATGTTGAATACTATTTTTTCGTTGAAAAAAAATTGTGAATAACTCATCCTCTCTTCCTCCCCTTTGAAAAAAATCGTTGTTACTCCACAATTCACTTCATTCATGTTCTGAGTTTTTTATCAATTGAAACTACGTAGTTTTGGAAAAACTTGAGATTGAAGAGAATAAATCATATTCGTAATTCAGCGAAAAATCACAATTTCTTCGAAATAACTCGAAAAGTATTGATCACATCCAAAATTTTCTAGAGTACAAAATTGAAGGCTTTTCTTCTCTGAAAATTTCGCTATTTGATTCTTCTCTGCAGGATGAAAATAGAGTAAGATATTTCCAGTTAAATATTGTGATTGTTCGCGCAAAGTACCTTTTTTGAGCCCTTTCAGCATGAACCTTTTCAAAAATATGACCTGAAACGAAAAATAATGTGAATGAGCTTATAGCTCTTGAAAAAAGCTACAAAATACTTTTCTGGTGGATATGATTGCTTGAAGACTGAGCGAGTTATGGAAAAAAAACAATTTTTGTAGAAATTAGACTATGTACATTAGTATATTCAAGAATACACATAGTAACTATATTTTAGGCCTAGTGGAACTATATGTATATCATATATGTATATATACATAAAGTTCCACTAAGCAACGATTTTTTCTAAAGGGGAAGGGAAAGCAAGGATGAGTTATTCTCAATATTTTTTCAAGGAAAAAATAGGATTCAACATTATTTCCTTCATACCTCGGTCAGTTTTGATGCTAGAAACTTTTGTAAATAACAAAACTAAAGGATTTTTGAAGCTATAATTTTGCTTTCCGCAGGTTTTTCGATTAGATGCATTATTTTCCAGTTATTCCCGAAAAAGGATCTGTAAATGTGTTTTTTTTTCACTGAAAACCGACAATTTCACTCGCGAATAAGTCGAAAAGTATTGCTTTTCAGAAAAAACTTCATTGAACAAAAAGTGCTTAGAATTAGTCAATCTATTGATTTCCGCACTTATTTTCAATAAAAAAAATTTCACCCCCAAGAAGGGGTGGCATCCACCCCCAGGAAGAAAGCAACCCTCGGCACAGGGTAGATTTTGAAAAAGAGTGTATGTAGATCTTGAATACAAATTTTCATGCGAATCGGTGCTGTATGGGATAAATACACGGGAAAATGGTCATAGACTGGACTAAAACGTTCACTCTCCAATTCGAAAAGATGAGTACAGATATAGATGAGATTCTCAACATCTGATTTTCCATTCAGACTTTTGTCACTTCGATTTATGTGGAACATTTCGAGAAAATTTCTTCTCTAATAATGTTGTTCGATTTGTAGAACCTTAGGGGTTTCGAAATTCGTTTTGTGGTTTGTTGATATGACATGTTCTGCCAAGGTACAGTTGTATTCATAGAAAATGGGTACACTATACATAGTTTTCTGTTTTTATTATTGCTATTGGTTACGTTGTGTTTGAAACTTTGCGTTGTAGAAATATTATAATACATTAAAATCATTAATCACATTTTATATGTTTTTGTTTTGTCTATCGCCGTCGATAAGAAAAGCCTGATTTACGCAAATATGGCAAAATCTAGTCATAAAACTTGTACCCATTTTCCGTGAATACAACTGTACATGCCTTTTTATAACAATCACATTTATGTGTGATGATGCGACCATCATTTAATGATCTGGACATTTGTTCAATATGGTATTTTTGGCAATCTAGGCAGTCAATTCGATGAGTGACATTTGATTTCTCTTCAATTTTTTTGTAGTTGTGGTTTTCATTAATTAATCCTTTTCAAACCAGACCTGTATATGGTCCGACAGTTTCAACAACGTCGGATTCTCATACAACTATAAATACCATCCCTCTATCCACACACAAAACCACAATCTTCCCTTTGTCTAGATGAGTCCCGGGGGTTAAGGAGACTTAAGCCACGCCATCAAGTCAAGAAGTCTCGAAAATGTCTCCAAAGTGGGGGCCAAAACGTCGAAAGAAGAACAATTCCAGACGCGGTTGAATTGAATGTTATCGAAAGAATTCTTACAAAATGGTTGAGGCTTTCGCGGCCGAGGTTATTAGTAATACTACTGCTCTACGGGCTTGAAGGCCGTCGTTCTTTGGAATTTCTTCCTGACGTTTCGCTAGCGCGAGTGGCCAGCTTCTTCAGAGGCTTATTCATCTCCGATGACTAAACAGTTCGATTTCTCAAGGCGTATTTATATTGATGCAGGTAGTCTGGAGTCTTAATTACTTCTGTCGGGAAATAATCATCATTATTAGTTGCCGCACTACCTGCTGTGATTTCATTAGTTATTCTTGATTTCTTCAGAATCGGATTCCAAATTCTGTTTAGAGTCAACGCTCCTTCCTTTCTGTTAAAATTGTCCGCATGTTTTTGGATCTCTATTGCCTCCCGTACCAGTCGGCTATGGTAACCCTGGTTGGGGGCAATCAGTGTTGCATTTTCGAACAGAATCTTGTGGTCGCCCTCACTCAATGCGTATTCCGCCACCGCCGATTTGTCGGTTTGCCCCAGCCTGCAGTTTCTTTGATGCTCTTTGAGCCTGGTACCCATGGATCTTTTCGTGGTACCGATGTAAACCTTCCCATAGGTGCACGGTATGCGATAAACCCCTGCCGCTGACAGTGGGTCTCTTTTGTCGTTAACCGACCTGAGGCTTTGCTCGATCTTCTTGGTCGGCTTGAAAACTGTTTTTATGTTATATTTCCCCGAAAGTTTTCCAATTCTGTCCGTGACCCTCGGGATATATGGCAGATATGCATTCGCAACTACCTGAGAGTCATCCCTGGTATGAACCGTGGGACTCTTCGGTTTCATGATTTGAAGCCGACCTTGTGGCTACGCTACGTGGATGACACCTTCGTCGTCTGGAAACATGGAAGGGACGCTCTGAACCTTTTTCTGGACCACCTAAACGCTCAACACCCCAGCATCAAATTCACCATGGAAACCGAACAGAACCAGCAGATAGCCTTCTTAGATGTTCTGATTGAACGATGTGGCGCTAGACTAACCCACAAAGTATACCGAAAACCCACGCACACGGATAGGTACCTGCACGCACTATCGAACCACCATCCCAGTCAAAAGAGAGGAGTTATATCTACCCTAACTGAACGTGCTCGACGGATTTGTGAACCAGAACATCTAGAGCAGGAACTGGAACATCTTCAAGCGACCTTGAGGTCGAATGGGTACAGTGTATCTGAGATCAACAGGGCCATGAAACCGAAGAGTCCCACGGTTCATAACAGGGATGACTCTCAGGTAGGTGCGAATGCATATCTGCCATATATCCCGAGGGTCACGGACAGAATTGGAAAACTCTTGGGGAAATATAACATAAAAACAGTTTTCAAGCCGACCAAGAAGATCCAGCAAAGCCTCAGGTCGGTTAAAGAAAAAAGAGACCCACTGTCAGCGGCAGGGGTTTATCGCATACCGTGCATCTGTGGGAAGGTTTACATCGGTACCACGAAAAGATCCATGGGTACCAGGCTCAAAGAGCATCAAAGGAACTGCAGGCTGGGGCAAACCGACAAATCGGCGGTGGCGGAACACGCATTGAGTGAGGGCGACCACAAGATTCTGTTCGAAAATGCAACACTGATTGCCCCCAACCAGGGTTACCATAGCCGACTGGTACGGGAGGCAATAGAGATCCAAAAACATGCGGACAATTTTAACAGAAAGGAAGAAGTGTTGACTCTAAACAGAATTTGGAATCCGATTCTGAGGAAATCAAGAACAACCAATAAAATCACAGCAGGTAGTGCGGCAACTAATAATGATGATTATACCCCGACAGAAGTAATTAAGACTCCAGACTACCTGCATCAATATAAATATGCCTTGAGAAATCGAACTGTTTAGTCATCGGAGATGAATAAGCCTCTGAAGAAGCTGGCCACTCGCGCTAGCGAAACGTCAGGAAGAAATTCCAAAGAACGACGGCCTTCAAGCCCGAAGAGCAGTAGTTATACTAATTCTAACAAACTTGAATAATGTTAATAATGAACAAAAATCAATTTGGCAACCCCCAGGCACAGATGTAATACTTTCGGAAAGAAATTGAATCCACGAACACGATGAGGATCAGAATTCTGGAATGTCGGCCTAATGAGACCATTGAGAATGAATCCGAAACGACAGAGACCCAAACAGTATTCAGTTCAGATGTAATATATTCACAGCTCATGATATTCCTAATCCTATCACCCGGGAAAATATGAATAGCTATATCACGCAAATCACGTTCAAGGATTCGACCGGCCTGGTTATGACATATGTATTTTGATTCTCGTGGATAGCGCCTGAATGTGAGTTATAGTCCTACCTATGCGTTCACGTAGATAACGCGGATTATATGGATCTGTATACTGGCATTATTGTTCAATGGGACGATTCACGAATTGATCCCAGATTTATGTTCAGTTCGGTACAAATTGGTTACTCTTGCGAATGCGGGGAGTGATGGGCAAATTTCATTTTGAGAAAGTCATATGATTTTGCTTCCAATAACGGGTTGTGCGATTTGTGATAGTACAGTTGAGCCGATGGATTTTTCCAAACTTTCAATATAGTATCTACTATTTTTGTACAACTAAAAACAAAAGACGAAAGAGTTAAAATTAAACTTAGTCTTTCGGAAAGATATAGGTGTACATACGCTAGAAGTTATCGATTATCCGAATGCTAAACATGATAAAATTCGGTTCACTACGTTTCAACCAGCGATCGATCTCTATTTCATATTTCACGAAAATATATATTTTCCGTGAAGCAGAGGTTATATGCCCTATGGATTTTGGGTTATTATTGAACTGGTTTTCGTTTTACTCTGCCCTGATAATAATAATTGAAATTCCCTAAGAGTTATTCATGATTCATATTGAAGAAAAAATCAGATTAGCATTGAATGAAGTAAAACATGAATCATGATGAAATGAGTGACACTACCAACGAAGCCATTTATTTGTGTTCACTGTGTTGAAATTTATTCCTAGAAGGTGTTTTTTCTTCCGTCGTAGTCTACACAAGCAGTGTGCAACTGGAAAAGTTTCTGAGCTTGAGCCAAGGGGGGGGGGGTCAGGAGTTATAACCCGCCCCCCGAAATAGACCCGAAATTGGATAGTTTACTATTACTACCAAATACCAAAAGAGCAAAACACATGCTTCCAATCAATATCAACATTGCTAATTGCTATAAATAATATTCGCCTATGCGGCATGGTTCGTTCTCGTCTTTTTGTCCGTTACACTGCACTCTGAAAATTAGACATCAAGTTATAATAAATTGACCAGCATATCAACGTGAAGAGCAATTTTTTGTTCAGCTATTTCCTCAGGTTTGAGTTTAACTGGTAGCTATATATTTTTTTCAATCTGAAACATTTGTATTAATTCATCCGAGCCCCTCACTTGGAGCTGTGAATAATCTGATGTCTGAAAATTGTTTTTTAGCGTCAGTGGATTTTACAGATGCCGATGAACACAAGAAATATTTGCGATTCCAATCTAGACACAAAAGTTTTGAATTGCAATTTTCTGTGTTTTAGCTTATCTTTGAACCTAATATATTTACAAAAATCTCGAAACCGGTTATAAATTTTTTGAGGTCAAGAATTTTTGTATCTTCAACTACGTAAAAATCTTTTTCAATTAGCACTACCAAGATGGAGTGTTCACAAAACATCCAAAAAACTTGTGGTATCTTCAAAACCATTAGGATTCAATATTAATGAAAAACAAATTTTAGACGCACCGATATATAACCTCGCAGGCAGATCAAGGAGATTTTGGCAATGTAAATTTCCAGCGAGTTGCACAGTGACTTCTTATGGTGGGCAACTGGAAGGTAAAAATAGGCCTGAATGTCCCAGAACATAACATGCAACAACGAGAAAGCCAAAGGTTTCAGGGAAGCAGAAGAAGTCAAACTTCATATTCATGTTCTGGAATGCCTCGGAACCTTCAGACAGTTCTCCTCAAACTGTCATATTTTACTGCATATAGACAACCACAACACCGTCATCGCGAACATCAACCGGATGTGTGGAATGAAGTACCCAAACCTGAACGGAATGGCTGGAGATATGTGGAAGTGGTGTGAAGAACGAAACATAATGATATTCAGGAATTTGAGTATTTTGGTGGAGAATATTCTCACACAAAATTAAATTCATCAACTAGTGATGTTCGCCGCATATATGAATTCGAAATATAAGTTTAAAGCAGATCAAAGTTCAAGACGTGTCACTTTCGGAATGCAATATTGAGACTACGCCTTCCAAGAGCTGGCCCAAAAATTTGGATAACCCGAAGTTGATCTGTTAACTAACTACTCTAACACCTAACACATAGGGTAAAACAGTTTTATCTTGACACCCAGACCCCATAAGTTTCGCAACTGATGCATTACGTTAACTTAGTCTGACACGAACGTTAGTGTATTCCCAATCATCACCATTTCTTCTTATCCCTAGAATGTTGAAAATGATTGAAGTAACAAATTTGGTGTTTCTGTTATCGCAGTTCCAAACATGGTTTTCACAAATTAATATCAATTTTGACTTCCAATATATTGTATTTTGAACCCCAATATATACTTTTTCAGCTTCGTTTTGGCACCTGGATCCACTGTGGTGCAATCTTACCCTGTGCAATGCTTTTGTCTGGCAACTATTACACAGAAGAGAAATTGGGGGGTGAACCTTCAGCGATTCTGATGGCATCACTGATTGCAAATACGATGAAACCATCCAATTCATTTTTGTCTCATTGGTGTATATTTGTGACGAGATGTGGATAAGGTCGCTCATCGGTGCAGCCAGGTGAAAATTATACTACTAGAAACATACATAGATCAGCTTAAAATCTGATATCTGATGCAGGAAACTGTGTTTCAATGGAAAAGTTCATGAGGGGTATTTTCAAAATGCGATCCACTTTTTTCTCGATATAAGAAAATCTGAGACCCTAATCAGGTGTTCACCTAATTAGGAAAATGGTGGCTATTTGAAAAACTCATTTCGAAAAATATCCCAAACTTATGGTTCTGCTTGCTCTAGGTTCTATCCATAGGTTACAAATCCCATCCGAAATAAGAATATGCGACATTACTATTACCATTGATTCGGTAAAAAAGAAATCGTTAACCGGCTGACGAATCTCGGCCTTCAGAGGTCGAAGCTTTTGCAGGTTTGTTCAGACGCACGAGTCCCAGCGCGGTGGCCCGATGGGGGGTTGAACCCGGGTCTTCCGCTGGAGGGGCGGACGTGCTTGCCCCTTCACTGTCGAGTACCAGATCATCGACAGAAATCCGGCACCTAGAGCTCAACAACCACAATTTTTTTTTCATTTTTCGCAGGGAAACCTGAATTGTGTATGGCATCCACCATTATCCATTATATAAACCGCACACATCCACTACGACATCGAAATTAGGTTTTTTCTCATCCTAACTTATAATAAAACCTCATCACCCAGCTACACCTCAGCTCTTCAGCCGTTTGCTGCGACTTGGTGGTGTTGATACCGATCAATTGAAAGGTCACAGCACAAAATATGCTGTCACTTATGCGGCCTACCAAATCGATATGAGCACGGACAGCATACCATCAAATATAGGCTGATGTGAGAAATAAAATACTTCTGGTAAATTCTACGATAGACCTCTGATAACAAATGGTAAATTCGCGGATTACATCCGCAATTTTATTGAACGAGTGTAAGTTTCTGGTTTATTGAGTTTTGAAACATTATATTGTTTTAGCATTCAAATACTGTATGAAATGCTTAGTTCATAGCGGGAAATTATATGAAGAATGAACAGTTCATTTAGACTACTTCATTATTTTGAGATGATTCTGAATGAAATTTTGATCGCCTTTTAATAATTCTTCGAACATCTACAAGGTGATCCATTCGGATGGGACCAAACGAATTATAATTGAGGATTAAACGACTCACCTGAAGGAAGTTCTATCCAAATTATATGAGGTTGGTCACATCCGAATAGAGGGACACCCACCCATCTCGAAAAAATACCATATTTTTGGCATCCCGTCCCAAAAAGTAGTAGTACATAGAGGTACTACTACAAGATGATCTATTAGGATGTGACCGACCTCGTATAATTTGGATTGAACTTCCTTCAGGTAAGTCGTTTGATTCTCGATTATTCGGAGGAATTAGGGGAATTTCTCTGCTGATAACACAGTATGCTTATGTAATATAGAAATGGTTTTTATGTTGCTAGCACCAAGTAAGAGCAGTAACATTCCTGAAAATGCAAACTGAGATGTTGGCGAAACGTCGAAACTCAATACCGACACACCAACGGATTAATTCCCAGAATAACAACTGCGCATAAATATATATATATATATATATATATATATATATATATATATATATATATATATATATAGATTCATGAAAACATAATTCATTTTAATTTCAATTTGGCATGTTTAGAAAGACACTATTCATATGACATTATATGACATTTGATGTTATTACTATGTGGTAAAGTTCTAATCAACGAATGGAAACCGCTGAGTCGGTCTCATCCGTTCCTTAAGATTTTCAAGGAATAAGATGCCCCGACCCGAAAGTCCCACCCGAAACGTGAAAGAACTTTGGTTAGTTTCATAACTGTGTTTGGTTATTCTGTTCATTTGATTTAATGTCAAGTGAAAGCAAAAAGGAATATATTTCGCTCAAATGGTTAATATCCGTTTTTTCATTCATGGAATCAGTTTCTTGTGATATGAAAGACATTTCTAAGAAATTTCTTTTCAAAAGATGTGGTTCTATTGCTATTATTTTTGTTGAATGATAGTCCATTCGATGATCCAGATTATTCACGTGATCTGGACTTTAAAGAGTCTTCTTTTACATATATATACAACTCGAAATCATCTGGGACTGATTTGCAGATGTGACCTTCCTGGTGTTATAAATCTGTTCTATGAATTTTCCCATTATCGATGTATCTAACAAATTCACAATATTGGGACATACTGTTTATTGCGAACGCCGATTTCTTTTTCAGAATGAAAGGAGAATCGTCCTCAAACAGTTAACAAACCGCCCAAACTAGATGATAATGGAACTATCACATCACACAATCAGTACTGAACAATCAGGTTATTAAAAGAATGCTTATAGTCTAAGAGCCATCTTAAATCTGACAACACATTCTTTACGGAATCTGATATTTCGTCCAGTGACACTTCCATACCCAGTAAACAAGCAATGGGTACTAGCTAAGCCCGGCCGCGGTAGGTTTGGGGTCCCTCAGGTGAGTAAGGTATAAAAATTAAGTAAATTATTAAAGTATTTTACGGCGTCTGCCGTTTTGATATGTTATAATATACCTCTAGAAAAATTGAAAAATAACTATGGCTGCTGATTTTGAAGGTTGCAGCATCCTGGCAGCCACTTTTCAAATTTCGAAAAAAAAAATTCAAAGTATTTTACGGCGCCTGCCATTATAATATATTATTTATTAAACTATTTCACGCTAATAATGAAAATGGCTGACATTTTTCCGGCTGTAACTATCCGGTTTACAGCGAAACATTACCTGCACTCTATGCTTAGAAAACACGTGTTACAGTTAGAGTAGTAGTTTATGCTCTCTCTCTATTTCTTTAGTCAGATATATTCTTCTTTTATGTTAGGGCTGAATGGTGGGGATACACTTTTAAAGTGGAGGATTCCGAGATTTCATGTCATATAAATTTTACGAATGTGAAAATTACAACTGTGGACAAACGTATGCACGGACTGCAGGTAATGTTTCGCTGTAAACCGGATAGTTACAACCGGCAAAAATGTCAGCCATTTTCAATATTAGCTCAAAATAGTTCAATAAATGATATATTGAAATGGCAGACGCCGTAAAATACTTTGAATTTTTTTTTTGAATTTTTAAAAGTGGCTGCCAGGATGTTGCGAACTTTAAAATCAGCAGCCATAGACGTCCAATCATTTCCTCAGATGATTCATATGTTATTGATGCTTATCAAACCTTCGGCTGACAGTGTTTCTCTGATCTTTTGATTCTAGATTTGCCATCAGCTGAAAATAGAAGTTTTGGGGCAGCACGCTAGCTTCGGTCATACAACAGTGGGCTTTTGATGAAAGGAACATGAAATTTCGGAATACTCCACTTTAAAAGTGTATCCCCACCATTCAGCCCTAACATAGAAGAAGAAAATATTTGACTAAAAAAAAATAGAGGGAGAGAGCATAAACTACTACTCTTACTGTAACACGTGTTTTCTAACCATAGACCGCTGTAAACCGGATAGTTACAACCGGAAAAAACGTCAGCCATTTTCAAAATTAGCTCGAAATAGTATTGTTTGAACGTTATTTGAACTGATTTGACAAATGTCAATCACGAAAACTATCTTTACCAGGTATTTGCACTTGAAAAGGAATTCGCTTAGAACTTTTGAGAACGGAAACAGATTTAGTTTCCGGAACGTTAACAGATAAGTATTTTCATATATATCAGTTTTTATAATTTTTTGATAGTCAAAATTCGAGTTATACGAGAAGTTGCTGACTAATTGGACTTGTACTATCCAGAGAGAACTGTTTTTCAATAGACGCAGCAACTTTTCGGGGAAGATTGAAAACCTGCCCTTCTTCACTTGTATACATTCCAATATTAATTCTTATTTTTTCAGATTGTAGTAGGTTACAAACTCAAAAAAACAAAGCTTGAAATAGATTAATAAATAATATATTAAAATGGCAGGCGCCGTAAAATACCTAAAATTTTTTTTTTTCGAATTTTGAAAAGTGGCTGCCAGGATGTTGCGCAACCTTCAAAATCAGCAGCCATAGTTATTTTTCAATTTTTCTAGAGGTATATTATAACATATTGAAACGGCAGACGCCGTAAAAACTTTAAAAATTCACTTAATTTTCATACCTGACTCACCTGAGGGACCCCAAACCTACCGCGGCCGGGCTTAGCTAGTACCCATTCCTTGTTTACTGGGAATAGAAGTCTCACGGGACGAAATTTCAGATACCGTAAAGAATGTGTTGTCAGATTTAAGCTGGCTCTTAGACTATCATTTCTCAGTTAATGATAACTAATAAAAAATTGACATTTGCGAAAATCAGGACGCCATTGCTGCTAGGTGCAATTCAGTTTTTCTATATATACTCCATTATTCATTACTAAATGAATAAATGGAGAATGTGCACCGGTAAGGAATCAAATCATTCAATCTATTCGAAATTATCGATTATTGAAGCAACACGTAAAATGTGATTGATACTGTACGAAGCCCTAATTTGCAATTAGGACAGGGAATCAACCGAACCGAATAAAATTATTTAATTACTCGTGAGTTACACATTAGGAATTTTTTCTATATGTCACATGTATTTTTTCGACAAATCACTGTGAGATATTTCTTCCATTACATGTCTATTTTGATGGGAAATGATTGGTCTGATTTGAAACAAAACATTCTTCAATGTCCAAAAGCATGTTGAGGTGGATAAATAAAATTCAATATGTTGAGGACTTTGATATTGGCCCTATATGTATACCCTCTATCACTTGTTCAAAGAAGAAGAACAAGTCTCAATTCAGTTGTCATGTGTTTGTGTCAGGTCTCACAGCAATGGTAAAGTTTCCATTGCTAGGATTAGATTGGTTTGCTGCAATTTTGCAGGATACGAGATTAATCATCATTGCAAATCAAATTGGGAGTATCGCAAGTATGTATCCATTTACTCTGACAGCAAGACAGATCCTATATCTATGATAAAATAGAGGGTGCTGTGTAGTAATGGAACACATTTTGAACTTCACGAGAGTATTTTGCCGTTCTTCTTGTAATCGTGATGAATGTATTCCGATTCACAAAAGAGTTTATTGAATAATGGCACATTCAAATTACTGACAGATGTGAAAATCATTTCATACCATTCATACAATGGGTATCTAAATTATAAAACAATGTCTTTTTTTCGCGAATAATGCCGATGTTCCAATGTATATGGTTTTGTTTGGTTGATCACTCAATTATTTTTTTGTGGATATTTGGAACCTAATAGTTTATCATGCAACGATCATGCAATATGCATTAACCGACTCGTTTCCTATGGTTTATGCGAGTTTATCGATAACTATTACATGATAGTTACATACGCTATTTTTTCTACACCTGATAAATGAAGATATTATATTTATATTTTTAATTGTTGGGACTACTTATCTGGAAGTGGAAGGAATATTAACATTCATTTCTTTATTGCTAGTCTCAATAGAGTTCGATATTGTATTGGAAATGTTGATTTTATTCTGTACTGAATTTTCAATGTAGCCTGCCGCCACTGTTTTGGCTTTCCGATTGATTGAAAATCTGTGTGGTAATTAAAAATCTGTATCACAATGAGCTCATTACGGTACAGATTTTCGTTTTATAAGGAAACTCATTTAATGATAATAAGTTTAGCACCTTCAGGAGAAGAACATCGATACTGAAGACTAGGGTTTATATATTCGTATGCTTTCACTACTTTCACTAATTCGAGTAGTTTATTAGTATTTGACAGCTGTTATATAAATCATTCATATAGAATACACGTGTATTCTGAATTAATGGCGGCCGCTTCGTGAATTTTTTCAACGATGGAATATGTAACATTCGACCTGATTAATTTTATCTCATGACTACATTCAACTGTCCAAAAATCAAATTCAGCAAATTTTCGCTCCAAATTCTTTGGAAAATAGAATCAAACATCATATTTTCAGGAATGTATTGTTCAACAGTTCGTGGATTGGACTAAATCTAGTGATGTCCATGAATCGACAAGCAATTGTTCTAGCTACTTGTTGGGTGGGAGTAGAGAATAAAGTACAGTACGCAACTCGAGGGTAAAGCCAATTAGGTTTTTTTTGCGAATTGCCACACGCTGACGCCTCGTGCTCACAAAGTTTTGCTAAATCTTAGTATGCTGCATGTCCCTCAGCTAGTTGCTGCAATACCTACGGGCAATTGCTGTACTACCTGCAGGTAGTTACTGCACTAACTGAAATTATGAAGCATATGAATTGCTAACCCTAGTCTTCAGATTCAGTGAGTTTTTTTTCTTCTGTAATGCTTACCTTGTTAGCGAAACGCTCGTCAAGTGGAAATAATATTACTTCCAAAAAGTTTCAGTCTCATCTTTTTTTTTTTAGTTTTGATTTCACTATCTCTACATCGGGAAAGCTTATTTGTGTGCTTTAATCAATATTTCGGCATAGAGCTGTCGATGAACTCATGTCAACCGGCACTGCATGAAAGATTTTTTCCTAATCGTCATTCGTTTGTAGGATACCAATCTTCAAGATACGTTTCCTCTCACCCCTGAGTTGCATAGATATGCTATTCATTCTCTCGAACAGATTGACCACATGAATTACCTAGACTGTATGTATGCTTTCAGCTTAGCGTGGAATACATTGAAGAGAGATTAACTGTGAAAGGTATATTCTTTGGTTGACAAATGATGTAATTAATTATATCCATGCGCATTGACATAAAAGAAGTGGTTCGAATCCCGCTAACGTCAGAGTCGAATGAATAATTTTCAGTCCTATATCACATGAATTCAGTAGTCGACGATGAATACACCAAAACCAAATCAGTACGGAGTTTCTCCTTCAAAATAATCTTGATATTCTACATTTTTGAGCCAGAGTTGAGATGTTATCGTTATATTAGTTAATTTTCAGTCTGAAGATCGATGCTATCTCTCTTCTTCTCTTAGGCCCAGTCTGAGTATTTTATAGCTTTCTAGCTTTTTATAGGATATATTTATGAAAATCAACAACATGCTGATTATAGATCTTGGAGTATGCTATCGTATAATATAATAGATTACCAAGGGGTATTCACTCCCCACTATACTTTTTGTACTGAGCCTAGCAACAACCAAAAAATACCAATTCTATCAAAATTGCCCTTTCTGAGAAACCGTCAGTTGACTTTTGGGTTCTTTCAGTTCTTGCATGTAGTAGGAGGTCCTGACTTTCATATACCGAAGCAGATTTTTGCTCATTTTGATCTACATAGAGCACACATTGTACCCACATTCGGCTGAATGAACATGACCAACAACCACAAAAAGCAGTTTGCTGCATAGATCCATCGTTCGATTGGCAATTACACTCGAGCAACATCTTGATCATAGGAGTATTCATTTACTCTAGAACACTTTAGTCTACATCAACGTTGAGTAGAAAGATTTTATTCCACTCTTGAATCCAACAGTACTTTGCTTGTTTTCATCTTCAGCCACTGCGCAATTTATACTTACACTGTCATAATCAACAATATTATCTGAAACATATACAAAATTTCAACAGATTACTGGTAATATATAAAAAGATATCGCAAGAATAAATCACTCATCTTGCCTTATTCTGCATGCTGAGATCCTAACCCGATAATGAAACTATACATTTTACTTTGAACTCACAAACCGGGATACCTCTTTTTGTAGGACGCCTATTAATCATTCCCCTACTTGTGTTACTTGAAAGAAGTTCCTCTTCTCCCCAATATTTTGCTGCTTGATAACATTCAGTACATTCGACATTTGACCAGTATGTTTTTTCAAGTCCTGTTTTTTCGTAGTCACAAAACTGAATTTCACTGGCGCAGAGGAATTCGATCATGAGTTATGGGTTACAATCCGTCCAAGCTTCATGCTCCCATGGATTCCTCACTTTTTCGTTTGTAACTGCTCGTATTCGTCACGGCAATACTGATTTTACTAATGTATAGTAGTGTTTAAAGCGGTAAATCGGTCTCTCAAACACAAGTAAATGTAGTGTACACCGACTTCAGCAAGACGTTCGATAAAATAGACCACAACATTATGTTAGAGCGTCTTGCAGAGATCGGCCTAGAAAATTATCTTCTGAAATGGATGTTATCGTATATTTCAAATAGACATCAGATCGTAACATTGAAGGGGTGTAAATCTCTCCCCATATATGTTCCATCTGGAGTGCCACAGGGAGCCACCTTGGACCTCTATTGTTCAATATATTCATAAATAATATTGGTTCCTGTTTCAAAACCTGTAAGTATTTGTTATATGCCGACGACCTAAGATTATTTCAACGAGTCCGCACACTTAATCATTGTTTTGAGATGCAAGAGGACATCGATCGTCTATATTCTTTTTGTGTCAAAAATAAGCTTGTTATAAACCCAAAGAAGTGTCATACCATCTATTTCACTAAAAATAAAAACTTGAAAACTTTCAATTTCTCAATAAATAACGATATTATCAAGACAGTTGAAGAAATCAGAGAGCTCGGGTGATTTTGAACAAAAAATGGTCTTTTCAGCAACACATCGAAAACCTCATGAATAAATCGAATCGTACACTTGGCTTTGTGATAAGGGATTGCAAATTATTCAATGATCTGACCACTATATTAAATGTGTATTATTCTTTCATCTACAGCAAGCTAAATTTTGCGTCTATCATATGGAATCCATACTATTCATGTTACATATATCGCTTAGAAAATATTCAAAATAAATTCTTGAAATTCCTAGCAACGAAATTCAACGCGCCGTTTCTAAACAATAACTACGCTGCTCTTCGTAGACACTTCAAAATTATTTCTCTTCACGACAGAAGAAACATAACTGATACTCTTTACTTGTATAAAATGATCAATAACCTCTTCGACTGCCCTGATATTCTTTCCCACATCAATATACATGTACCAAAAAGGCAACTGAGACAAAACAATGATTTTGAAATAGATTTCTACCGCATAAACCTTGTCAAAAACCTTCCAATAACTCGAATGGTAGAAAATTATAATAAACATAGTGCCACTTTCGATATTTTCAACTCATCTTTGTTGGCTGCTGAGCGTAAATTGGAAGAAAATTTCTCAACAAATTGATTTGTTCAAATCAATTTTCCATAGAAACTCATTCTCTCAGTTAACACTTCTTTTTTTCCTATTACTGCACTACACCCAGTTGCATAGAACTGGCAATTGGCCTACACTTAACTTTATATAACACCTGATTTGTCAATGCACTGAAATTATATTGTAATTAGTGGATGCTGTTTCTGGAGGTACCTCTATCTCTGTTTGTGTCCCATGTCGCTAAATAAATAAATAAATAAACGCTACGGAGGCCAGCCCTGAAAAACCGTTTTTGTGTCATGCACTTCCAGTAAAAAAACATAATTTCTGATCATACATTCTTAGGCGTATTATCCCGGGTTCGTCATACCTCAGCTAATAATAATAATACCTTGATGGTATTTTCAAAAGTTCGTGGAGATCCTAATCGTGTTCTAGAATATATTATATTGTTGTGTCTCAGTGTCTTTATAGTGCCCTTGGATTATTTCGATGAATTTATTTAACTGGAATTCCAGAATATAAGAAAAAAATGAACAATTGCTGTACAAAGGTCATGGCATGCTTTTATGGATATGGTTACATAATATTTCAGGAAACTAACTTCCATTGCTGAGGCAGCAATTCAGAATCATGCTATTTGTGATACCCCAAAAATATCCAATTGTTTATCATGTCTAGGACACACTCTGTATTATATTTCCAAAAACGTAAGTGTGATATTCATGGTATTGTTGATAAATATTGCTGTGAAATTCCTTTCGAATAAGAGATTCATTTGAACAAAAGAATCTTCTACAACAAACGTGAAAAATGATATATGTTCTATTCATACCCATCTCGTGGAAGCTTTCAAGGATATAAAAGGAAGAGAGAGTTACATCTTTATTACTTTGTATAGGGCTGCGCGATGTAAATAAAAGACATCCTCAAATCAGAGTTACTGAAGCGAAAGCGATCACGCCATCTGACTCCTTCCTTCCTAGCTGAAGTGGATATTTCTCGAGATTCAACCTGTTATCCGGCCATAAGGGCGTTATAAAGTGTATATGCACAGGATCGTACTCGAAATGGATGAGAGGTGTATAGATGCAATTCATGGTTGGATTATTATAATCCGAATTTACTCGATGACGACCGTTTTCGTATACATTCAAGGCGAATTGAAAACAGAAAAATACTTTTATTCACCTGAAGGAGAACCGCTCTATTACTAGATAATGATCATGATAATGTATATATATTTGTATTCAATCATTCATTGAAGTGGATGCATTAGTTTTTATTCACATTTCATACTATCATCATCATTACATAATATGTAGTCCTCGCTTTATATCATAGCTAGTACTATTTCTATTCCTCTAGAATTGGCCGAAAACATATTTCAGCTAGGAATGCGTGAACACAATACTTTTGGAAATAAAAAATATGTCGTCAGAGCGGACATGTACTCAGTTTACCGAACTGTGCCATGAGTGAACTGATATAAGTGGTTTGCTTTATTCCAATTTTTTATACTTATTCTTAGTTTTCCGCAGGTTATTCTTCTGATTGGTCTATTCCCACTACTATAAAATTATAAAAATCAATAAATATTACTTATATCTAAGTTTTACTTACAATAACTTATTCTCCATCATACATATACTGAGGATATTGCGTAGGCGTTAGGTTCTGCTCACTTCCAATTGCCAACTGAATCAACTGCTATTATGAAAATCGCACACTTAAATCTCAGATCAATTTTTACTGGCTTCAACGATTTTGTAGCACTCATAAGAGAAAACGATTTTGATATAATCATGGTCTCCGAGATATGCCTAACCGATAATGTTGACTCGAATGCCGTAAGTGTAGCTGGATATACTTTAATTCGGGAAGACAGCGCAGGCAGGGGTGGTGGTGTTGGTATATATGCAAAGGACCTATTCAATGCCAGAAAAATAACCTTCGATTTTCCGACGAATCACGCTCTGGAACACTTATTTTTAGAAGTCAAAATTAAAACCTGTAAACTGGCTCTTGGTGTATTTTACAGACCACCTAATAATAATATCAACAACCTAATCAATGACTTTGACAATATTTTCTCCAGGATCAGCTCAATGTATGATGACATCATCTGCATGGGGGATCTAAATTGTGATTTTTTCAATATTCAAAATACGCCTTTTTTCAACTGTCTTGAAGCTTATGGACTTAATCAAATACTATGCAAACCCACTGGAATCACTGCCACGACAAATAAATTGATTGATCCGGTTATAGTAAATAATACCAATTTTGTTTTGAAATCTGGTACCCTATCATCTAATGGCATCTCAGATCATAGATTAGTATATTTGGAATACAAACTAGACCGACCAAAAATGAGACCCAAAAATGTAACATACCGATGCTTTGATAACTTTTATGTAAATACTTTTCTATCAGATCTCCAAGTACTTCCCTGGTTCGATATAATCCGAGAAAATAGTATTGACAAAAAACTTGAAATTCTCAATAATTTGATTATCAGCAATTTTGACATACATGCACCCATAAAAGTGTCCCGGGTGACCAAACCCCCCGCTCCATGGATAACCCCTAACCTCAAACTATTAATGAAGGAGCGGGATAAAGCTCTACAAAAATTCAAGAAATCTAAAATGGTAACTGACTGGCTGAAATACAAAGATCTCAGGAACTACACCCCATCAATAGTAAGAGCCGAAAAAAAGGGTTATCTCAATTCAATTTGTGCTGAAAATAACTCTCGGAAAATATGGAATGGCCTGAGCAACCTCAACATACACACGAAAAAAAATTTTGATATTCCAGCTAATTTGTCTGAACCCATCGAAATTAATAACTTCTTTGCTAAATCTGTTCGAAATGTTACGAATAATTGTGATGAAAAAATCAAATTCTACAGTGAGAATATCCTCCACGCTAACAACAAATTCACATTTCATTTAACTAGTGTTGAGGAAGTTCGTAAAATGATTCACCGCATAAAAACTCAAGCTCTTGGTGCTGACCAAATTTCATCTAATATGATAAAACTGTGTTGTCCAGTCGTTGATATCTACATAACTCACATAATTAATTGCTGCATAGAGAAATCATACTTCCCTATCCAATGGAAAATTGCGGTTGGTAAACCTTTTCCCAAGAAACGCGATCCTACTAGCTTCTCTGAACTCAGAATCATAAGTATTTTACCTTCTATGTCTAAAATATTCGAAAAAATTATGTATGAACAGATTTTCAGTAATTTTTCTTCAAAAACTGTACTTCCAGACTCTCAATGTGGTTTCAGAGAGGGCTTCAGTACAGGCACAGCTCTGGCCACAGTTACCACCGACATTATTGAAGCTCTAGACGATGGACTCGTGAGTCTGCTAGTCCTTTTAGATTACTCTAAAGCATTTGATACCATCAATCATGAATTAATATGTTCCAAATTTCGTTACTACGGCTTTGATGATAATGCTGCTTTTCTCATTTGGTCTTATTTATTGGGGAGGTCCCAACGAGTTTTTAGTAATGACAAATACTCTGAATCTCTAGATATTCTCTCTGGTGTCCCTCAGGGATCAATACTAGGACCACTCTTCTTCACTATATACACGGCTGATATACTTACTTCTGTCAAACACTGTAAAATCCAGGCTTATGCTGATGACACACAATTATATCTTAATTTTGACTCTGATGATTACTTGGATGCTCAAACCCTCATTAACGTCATATAAAAAAGCTATCTCAGCAACACGATTTACAACTCAATACTGAAAAAATAACTTTAATGTGTTTCGGAAGTACAGTTAAAAAAAAACTTATTCGAGAAAATTTACAGGTCAGTATTGATGGTGATGTCTTAGGAATGGTGGACTCTGCGAGAAATTTAGGTGTGCACCTAGATTCTGAGCTTAGATTTTCCGCACATCTGAAAAACTGAATGAAGAAAGCGTTCTCATCCCTAAAATTCCTATATTGTAACCGCCATTTTGTGAGCATGAAGTTGAAAAAGACTCTGTGTGACTCACTAGTGCTCAGTCACTTTAACTATTGCGACTTTATATACGGCCCTTGCCTCCTAGCTTCTGATATGAATAGAATACAGATGGTCCAAAACTCATGTGTTCGTCTTATACACGGAATTAGAAAATACAGTGCAATCTCCCAGAAATTTAAAGAAACTAAGTGGCTCAACATGAAGACCCGGAGACTGCACCACCATGGGAATTTCATTTTCAAACTAATGAACACAGGACACCCATCCGCTCTAAACAAAAAAGCTTATTCTTCGCAGTAAAGTACATTCCAGAAATATTAGATTTACCAAAAACTTCACAATGCCACATCATCGCACCACCATGTTTCGGAGATCATTTGTGTTCAATTCAATTCAACTATTCAACAACCTTCCTGACCAATTCAAAACTTTCAACATCAACAAGTTCAAATATAAATACAAAAAATTCCTACTCGAGAACCAGTGAACGAACATTTCGTCTGCGCCCCTACTAGGAATGAACCAAGAATAACCCTGCCCATAATACTGTTACTCCTATAGTTATAGCATAAGAACCCACTTACTATTTACCAACTGACACCCTGTACGTGAATCTGGGAGTATGATTTGGTTGAGTTTGAGTAGCTCTAAGCTAGACTCCGCCAAAGTCATTTACTCTCATCTGTGTAATCCACTATTGTATCTTTGTTAATAAAGCCGATTTATTATTATTATTATTATTATGTGAAGGAAGGACTCCCTTCCTACCCCGAATTATCAGACCAAACTTGTAAGTGGACACTTTCACTTCCTTGGGAAAAAGTTTTTTGATTTTTGTTTCCGACGGCAGTGAAAGAAAAACATAACAATGGCGATATTGACTCTTACTTGATAGTAGAAGAACGTCGTCAGAAAGAAAAAAAAGTTGAGAAGCAACGACGCCTGAAAGAGAATAAGATGAGGAACAACGACGCCGGGAGGAAAAAGAGATTGGAGAATAACGTCGCAGAAAAGAGAAGGAAGCTGAAAGACAACGATGCCGAAAAAAAAAACCTTAAAAAGCAACGACACCAGGAAGAAAAGTAACGACGCCGGGAACAAAAGGAGGCTGAAGAACAACGTCAAAAGGAAGAGAATGACAACGACGCAGATAAGGAAGAGCGGCTAAGGAATAGCGAATACAATAGAAAACAGAGAGATATTCCTGAGAATATTACACAAATTGAATAAAATTCACGTCAGTAGAGAGTCAATGAAAGGGGAGTTCGAGGAACAAGTAAAGGAAACAAAAGACGAACACCGTGATAAAGTCGAGAAGAAAAGGAGATCAAGGTCTGAGGAATGAAAGAATTTGCGACTAACGGCACCCGAATAAGAACAGAGGGATCCGAACACTCCGCTAAGTCAATGTAGGGGGGCTTACATTGGCTCACCAATCCGAGCCCCAGGTTCTCTCTTTTCACAATGAAACGCAATGACAGCAGTCTTGTTGTTAATGGGATTCTGAACGACCATCCATGCTACTCCCCTCTCGATATGGGAGCCACAAAATCAGTGATAAACACTTCCTACCACCGATACATAAGGACTACTTCGCGGACACCCATTTTGGAAACAGCCACTGGATATCGCCGTCTTCATTGAGAGTCAAGTCAGGACTGAAGTTGGAAACTTGGAGGTAGAGGCTTATTAACCTGGTGGCTGATTCTTGGACTTGACAACATGAACGCTCATGGATTCGATATGAGGAACAGAACCTTGATTATCGAAACCGATGCCATTCAAATTGTGGTAGCAGAAGATTCCAGAATTCCATCCGACTGTCGAAGTCGTTGAACCTGTTGGCTGAGAGTTGCTGTGTTGACAAATTTAAGCACGAAACTGTTATTTCCGACTCGCTTCTGGCATCATTCAACCTACCCGAGTCGATTGCATCACAATATTATAATAAATCAATTTGTTTTTGAGTATAACTACGGCTATCGAGCAGTTTGTAGTTATTTGACATTTTTTTTTGTTTCAGGTACTGTGGTTCACCTCTCACAATAATGAAACAGGACGTTTTACAAGTAAAGGGTACCTATTCACCTAGAAGTAAGTATTGATTTAATTATCTGAATATGTCCCATGGTAGTACTGAAATAAGAGCAGCTGAATATTTCAAGTATGAATGATGCAATCTAAAATCGTCTGGCGTGCATAAAATACTGAAGATGAAACAATCATCACATCAAGAAATGCAAACGATACATCTACATACCAGCCCCACCTTCCCTACATGATAAGTTGATGTACTGACATCCGACAAAAGAAACTACTTCCCAGGTAAATATTAGTGGCGTATTGCCTTCCTTATCAAGGCGAAAGTATATTTTAAATAGATCAAAGTGGTTCTTTGAGTTTCTTCGAAAAAAGGAAAGACCAATTATGTGAAATCGTCATATTAACAAATGCGCACCGGTTGAAATCGATGCTACAAACACTACTGGGATCGCGTTACAGGCTGTCAATCAATCTTTCAATGTTGAAATTCCATATCTTTCGAAAGGAGGCAGAACTTCGTCGGATAGGGAGCGGTTAATGTTCTCGAGTGTTCGACCAATAATCTCCTTCCGCTCATATCCCACTAGAAAAGTGTCGTGACTGACGATCCAACCTGCATGCAAACTAGCAGTGGGGAAAGTACATCGAATAATGCCACAAGCCCATGAACCGGCTCTATCTTCCACCCCCAATAGTACGCCTTCTGAATACATCACTAGGAAATATTACCAAACAAATTGAATAATATAACAAAAAGAATTATCAATTACTGAGATGGAGACACTTTCGGCATAATGACCTATAGACAATCCAAGGAAGTTTCTAACCAATGAAAAGTAACTGCACACCAATAAATGTATACTTATGTAGTGAACGAATACGAACCAAGTCATAGGTCAGGTTTTTTTTATATATGCAGATTCAAACGAAAGGGAAGCCCTGTAATGTTCGAAGAACACTGCGTGAATCAAGGGACAGGAGATGCGAATTAACATTTACTTTGAATTTCTGAAGCGCAACTTCAAAACCTCATGACTATCTGCCTGTGTATATATTTCAATAGTACTTTGCCATTTCTTTTTTGGAAACGGAATGGGCTATCATTTAGCAATTTTGTTCTTCAAGGAGACTTTCTTCAATATAGCTTTCCGCTACCGTACTATTCTTCCATTTTCATGTAATTTTAGTGTTTCAAAGGAAGCGGACAATGTCCGGTGTAACTATTCTGGTTTTCCAAATTGAGCTTTTTCTCTATGATAGAAGGAACACATCTTATAGTATTTTTACCTACAGGTAATCTTTGATATCTATAACATGAGATAATATATATGTTCCTGTAATGGAATGATAGATATAGATTGTATTAAAGGGGTTTTTCGAATCATCATATGTTTTCACCATCATCCTATAAGTTGATTTTTGGAAACCTTGATTCCTTCACAATTCAAGGTCGAATGAGACAAACTTAGTTGATTTATAGGAAAAACGTGAGATTACAGACTTCATCAATTATGACAACAAAATTTGAGCATCTGTGCTATCTACACTGACTTTAGCAAGGCCTTCGATAAAATTGATCATGGTATTTTGATTAAAAGACTTACTGGGGTTGGTGTGGATGGTACTCTATTAGCCTCGATATCATCGTATCTGTATGAGAGAACACAGTATGTCTCACTTCAAGGTTATCTCTCTGTGGCAATTCCAATAACATCGGGAGTGCCACAAGGATCTCACTTAGGTCCTCTCATGTTTCTTATATACTTGAATTATATATCAGAATGCTTTAGACACTGCAAATTCTTAGCCTATGCAGATGAAGTTTTCTTGAAATAAGGAATATCCTAGATTGTCAAAAAGTACAGAGTGATTCAAATAGATTTGAAACGTATTGCCAAAACAATAATTTATTTGTGAATCTAGAAAAATGTTGCTGCATAACGTTTACGAGAAATAAAATTGTACATGATGGTCAGTACACCCTCAGCAGTGTACTTCTGAAACGTAACTATCACGTAATAGAGTTGGGAATCACATTTGATAGCAAACTTATCTTCTATATTCATATCAATAATGTTATTCAGAAGTCACTTCAAATGTTAGGATTCATTATGAGACAAACTGAATTCATAACCAAACCCGAGGCGATAATATCCCTTTACTATGCATACGTTTTTAGCCAATTGAACTTTTTTACCTCTATATGGAACCCACAACTTTTTCAGAAAAAATTTTTAAAATATCTTTCCTTCAAAACGCAAACACCCATAGCTGATGATTCCTCTGTGATTTGCAATGAATTCAAAATACTTTCTCTGAAAAATCGAAGAATCTTCAACGATGCATTGAACCTACATAAGCTATTCAACGGAAATATTGACTGTGCCGACATTCTGGAAAGACTAAATATTAATGCGCCATTCAGACCACTAAGGAATCCTAATTTATTTCATGTCCCACTCAAAAATACAAATTCATGCTGTAATTCACCCCTTAATAGAATGGTTAGAAATTTAAACACTCTTTTCAATGAGTATGATATATTCAATAAATCCTTCCTTTTGTTTAAAAAATGTATCAAACGATTATTATTGAACAACATTCCGGGAAGTCTATAGCTTTTGTGTTTAGTCTATTGTGATCATAAGAAATACTACCTTTTGTTAGACTCAAGTAGTGAGATTGAAAATTAGAATCTTATACCATTATAGTATACCCAACGCACTTGTATTGTACTCATCTGTCAACCATATGTAATACTTCAAATAAGTCTGAAAGTATGTATGTCATGTTAAGTGGATACTGTTATGGGCATATTGCCTGTTGTATCCCAATTTTAAATAAATAAATAAATCTGTTGAGAGTTATATTGAGTTTGATATTGAACTATTTTCCGACCTGAATTAAACCTGAATAGATTATCTCAGAGAATTCGTGTCAGAAAAATGAGTCAAATTGAACCGTATAACCATCTGCAGACTGTTTCTGTTCGTTTACCCTCGAACATTCAAGATAAATTGTAGTATTGTCTTCATTATTATGATGTCGCTTTTGGCCTTCATTATGTTTCTGAATGTATAATAGAATAGCTTCATGTATATTTCAGAGATTTCTCTCACAGAACGAATGAAAATTATTGGTGAAATGGGGTCACATATCAACATCAAAGACAATTCCAAACGAACAAACAACCCTGTGATGTTTATTTCCTATCCTCTTCAAATGAGGCTCGTATCGTACTTTTCATTTCCGAAAGATATTCACAAAGAAGAGAAAAAGAAAAATATATTGGATTCTTTCGAATCAACTCTGTGAATTCTTTCCAGGATATTTGGTCCATTACCACAGCCCTGTGTCTACTGTGTTATGTTTATAATCAGTACTCTATGGACCAGATGACTGTTCCTATAACATATCAGTGCTCACGTATATGTAAAAGTATAATTTTGACAATGTATCCAAGTATGATGAAAAAATGTAAACTTTCATGGCCGGAGGTAACTGATCCTGGGATATAATCCGAGTTTGTTTGCCGTAGTCCACAGGTATATTTCCGAAAAATCGTCAAACATTCCAGGAATATTTCATAATCCTAGAGATCATTGTTAGGAGGCCACACACTTTTTCTGACTTTAATATTATCAGTGAATTCATAAACTATATACAAAGTTTACTTCTCTTTCATTTTCAAAATTTCACTAAACCATTCGAAAAGTTCAAATATGCACAAATGGGTCACTGGCTACTTCATAAGAAACTCTGCGCTAATATAGGATTATAATCTTCAAAATTAAACCAGAACAATTCATCAGAGCTTTTTGCGTTTTTGCGTTTTCCATCTTCCCCTTCATTTCCGGAGGCCACTTCGTTTGGAGCTTTTATGGTTATGATTTTTTCAATTTTACAATTGTCATTTAATTTAGGCGGAGCGACGAGAACGAAATGTAATTAGGAGATAAAATAAATACCCCGCAAGGAATGACGTCCAAACGAATCAGATTATACGATAATTAGTAAACACTCACCGTTTTGAGTGAATTTATTTTATTGGAGTGAAAAGTGATATAATTTCAAGCTTCTCCTGTCAGTTGAAAACCCCACTGAACCTGACAATCGTGACGTTCATTACATCAATAAACACCAGTACATGAATAATATCTGTTTTTCCGGAATCGCGTACTATGCCACGACGAATTAGTCAAAATAGAAAAAGAGGTCGGTTGGTTGTCACAGAAGCAAATGGCTTGTTTACCAATTGACTTTCCTTGCAGAATTATAATGAATCGAAAAACACGTGAGTAATGTCCAAATCGGTAATGAAGTCCTAAAGATCGACTTGATAAAATTTAACAGAAGATATAAAAATACAACAATTTCCTGTGCTTACTGTTCTGACACGCAGCAGGTCATCAAGCAGGAAGGTTTGATCAAAAAATATCTATACAAAAAAATTGAGGAATCGAAAAAAAAATATATATATATTGAGCAGACATTTGTATAATGAAATGAAAATTTTAAAAATCTCAAAAATAATTCTCACTTTGTTACATTTTTCACATACCTCTTTTTACCTGCCATCAGAAAGAGGTCTCGGAGGCGCGCAAGTGGTGGTTTTGCTATTTTTACGGAAATCGATATAATGTGAGCGTCCTCGATTCGTCGCCTTGGTGGTTGGTGTCGCTCACTTACTATCAGGTTTGTAAAATTCATCTTATGCCACACTCACTTCAATCAGTCAGTCAATTACGAGGAGCCAATTCAAATCCTCCAGACCGCGCTGGGTAATATATTCGAAACATGCAAAGGTATTCCTTTCATTATGACCGGAAATTTCAACTCCAGAATTGGCGAAAATAGTATCATACCAGTGGAACTTCTGGAGGATACCAAACCTTAACCAGATATGCGTAACACTGACCGAAAATCTGACGCATTAGGCCACTTTTTGCTTGACTTTGCGTCTTCCAATAATTTTTTCTTATCAATGGTCATTGAAATAGTGATAGATCTGGCACTATACTTTCTTCAGTTCACAACGCCAGAGTGTGATCGATCTATTTATCTGCAGTACCGATAGTAGTAAAGGCATTGTTGAGGACTTTCATATCTCCAAAGACCAAGACATCAGATCATTTTTCTCTATGCCTCAAGATTTTCCTTGATATTCCTAATAACACTCCAAAAACAGAATCTTTCGATGAAATTTTGAAGTGGGATGATGATAAAAGTATATGTTATCATAATATCAAGCAGTATTCACCTAATGTCGGCCGAATTCTTGATATTGAAAATTCTAATATAAATATTCCCGATACCCTCAGTACTGATTAGAATATCATTTGTAATAGATTAGTATCGTTGCAGTGATAAAAAATGCAATAATCCAGGGACTTTTCGAAACCAACCGTGGTTCAATGGTCAGTGTAGAAATGCAAAAATAAAGGAAAAAAATTTTTTCAATAAATGCAAAATGCATCATTTTCTTGAAACGTTCAAAACAGACTTCCTCATTTCAAAACGAGATAAGAAAAATTTGAAATCTAAAAACAACGAACATTAAAAAATCATCATGCAGAAGCTCACTAACCAAAAAAAGGCGAATTTCCGGAAGACTTAATATAATCCTCGCCCATTAATCTTGAGCAATGTGAAATGTTTTATGACACGATTAGTAAAAGAAGAATTTTCTCAAATTTGAACTTTCACGATGCAAGGTCCTTCACATCGATTCACAGATTTCATATAATGGATTATGTTATGCTCCTGAGGTATGCAGTAACGGATAATCTTTTGATTGCTTATGAATTTATTGAAAATCTTTCCCGAAATCGGCCTATGTATATTTTCAGATTATATTATGAAATTGAAGACACCTATACAGCTCGGTATGAAACAATATTAACAATGTTGCATGAGAAAGGGCCTGTTGAACTGCTTTGCAAAAGTTTTTTTTTTCTGATTCCACTTAATCATCTATCAAACTGGTGCAAAGTAAATAACACGCTTTCAGATTTGGCTTCTGGAAAGGAAGATGTTGCTCAGATACTGAATTCTGTCCTTCAAATACACCAAAGTACCCAGAAAAAAGGTTTCTGCCGTCTTTGTAGACTTCAAGGAGACTTTCGATTGCATAAACCATGATTTACTACGGCACAAGCTGTTTAGAATCGGAATAAGCTTCAAATTTATCAGAATAATTAAAACCCTCTACGACAACGCAGTGATATCGATAAAAGTGGAATGATTTTTTCCAGAAAAATATGTAATAACAGAAGGCGTCCTTCAAGGAGAAACTCTGAGTCCAATTTTATTTCCCTTATTTATATCATATAATGATTCATTTTTTCGGGTAGAGGACTGCTCTGGAATAAGTATTGATTCCCTCCACAATTTTCCGCTAATGCTTCATGCCGATGACCTGGTCCTGTTTGAAGAATCACCAATCGACATCACCCGCAAATTCAACACTCTCGAAAAATACTGCTTAGTAAATAAAATATTCGTGAATATTCAAAAAACAAAGCTCATCCACTACAACTCCAAATTTTCACTTAATAACGAACCAATTGAGATTGTTAGATCCTCTGTTTATCCTACTTTTACACTCGCGGGACTATATTTCCAAATGACAAAAATGCCGTTCTGAAAAGTAAACAAGTCATTGGTGATGTCACGAATCCAATGAGCAGATCCAAAATAAATTTATGTGAGGTACGAATGAAACTCTATTCTTCAATTATCCTTTCATCGCTTGCTTATGAAGTGGGAATTTGGGTATTACGATGATATCATGAAACATATTGCAATGAACATTAGATGAATACTTTTCAAAGTTGTTCAATAAGGTAAGCATTATAATATCTCAAGACAGAAAATTGTAACCGCAGGTAACAAACACATAATACATATCATATTTGTACATCGAAAAATTTTTTCTCCTTTTCATTTTTGAATATTTTCAGATATGGGCTATTTTTAATTACATTTGGTAATTTTTTGAACCACTCAAAACCCTTGAAAAACAAAGAATTTATGGTGTTTTTGTGATTTGTTCTGATTATATATAAATTATTATTATTTGAAGTGAAGTGGTGGTGAATATCATGATGAAAAACAATATAATGTTCGAAATAAGATGGTCCTAAATTATTCAATATTTCGTATACGAAATTCTTTTCCAAATGTAGTAGTCTTTGGGAAATAGATTGCCAATTCAGAACATCAAGCATAACAGTAATAGGATTATCTCTACGGCACCTCACAATGATCCTCATACAGGAACAGTAGTCAATGTGTGGCTGAACCATGACTTCAAAACTGTGATTCTATTCTTGACTCGGTTGAAAGATTGTTGGCGATTCTAGAAAAAAAGAATAATTTCTTTGAATTTTTTTTATGAATATGCTCAAAATATTCATGAACATGATGAATGAGTGTTATCCATCTGGTATCCCAAATATTCAGTTAAATTCACTACCTCGATTCTTTCATCATCAATGCTGAGGTTAATATTTTTTAGTCTATTTGCCTGTATTTGAATTTGGTGGTGATTATCATCGCTTTTGTTTTCAATACATTCAGCTTGAGTTTATTCATTTTCAAATACCTGTTAACATTAGCTTGAATATTATTCGTTTTTTGTATAGCCATTTCGAGGTTCTCATAAAGTATCATCAGCAAAAAAGTTTATTAATTCACATTCAACAAACAATGGCATGCCATTTAAATATTTGTATGAATTGGGAGGGGCCCAAAACACTACCCTGGGGAACACCAACTGCCCAAGAGAATATATCATTCACTCTCACCCGTTGTTTTCTGTTGGTCAAATAATCATATTGTACACTGTGCCCTCTATTCCAGATACATTCAATATGGATAGTAGTATAGACCTATTAATGGTCTCAAATGCTCTTTTGAGGTTAAGGAACACAGCCACAACAAAATTATTTTTTCCAGTTCAGTTTTGAATTAATTCAGAAATAGTTGCACTGATGACTCAAATGAATGCATTTGGCAAAATCTCGATTGGTTGTTGATTCAAATTTCGTTTTTCTCAACAAATTCTATTAGTTGATATTATATATTGCTGTTTCTAATACCTTCTCAATAGGAGGTAAAGTGTTGATTAGTCTGAATTCTTTAGCTTCAATAGTACGAGAAATTTTCGGTACTGGAAAAATAGTACTACTTTTCAATCTTTCAGGTATTTGACCAGTTTCAAGAGAGGTATTGATGAGGTGTAAAATAACGTGACCAATATTCTCAAAAACTTTCAATATTTTGGAGATGAGGATTAACAGTATGTACTTGTGTGGGACTGCAATATATTAAAGAATTATTGGGATAGTAGGTACAGAAACATTGATAAATTCGAATTGGGCAAATGAATATTTTCATAAACTGTTAGAATTTGATGACATAGAGATCAATTAATGGACTCAAACTAGATTCAACACTCATTTCATTATTCTCTGCCATTGTGTGAGGATTAAATACCCACATGCAATGAATATATGAAATCAAAACTCACAGGTGGTTCGAGAAATCTAATTATATACAAGGTGCGTTTGTGAAAAAGTGTAACTCAGGTTATCACCCCGAATTTTAAATGATGTTTAATCGATAATATTGTAAATTCTATTCAAATATCGACCTGAGTATAATTCGAAAATTTAATTGGCGATAATGAATGTATTTCAAACGTGTCTAGCGCAGTGTACAATTGCACTCAGTAACATTCCTTGTACAGGTGTTTAGGATTTAGCATTTGCCGTGGTGCTATAGAACGATCAACTGATTTTGGATGGTAGTTTTGATTTATGAGCTGTAGGAAAACCCAGCCAAATACCAGTCGAGCAGCTGATAGTTTTAGCCAGCTATGGTAAATAATTGCATATGAGCAACACAAATTTTCAGTCGAGACGATAATAAGAAATCTCTGAACTCTGATCCAATGATCAGCTATGTTATTCATGGAACTATATTGTCGCACTGAGATTAATTCAATTCAATTAGTGAACATTCGAATTTCATGAGAGAAATTCTATTCTTGTAGACGGTCCTTCATAATATTTGGTGAATGTCTTTAAATTTTTGGCGAATGTACGAAAGTTCAAGCGAAGACTCTTAAACTATTTCCCAAATATGATGAGTCATTCATCGGAAAAACTTCCTGATCTCAGGATGGAAAGTTCTATTTTTCTGTGGTATCATCCATCCAAACAGATGTTCCGATGAAATTAATGAATTTATGGATTATTTCAGATTATTTTCAGGCTTTTTCAAAATTTGGGTGAATTCGCCGGTTAACATAGATTGCTCCTGTCAACTATAAAACATTTCAAACGAATATTCCTTTCGTTCCGGATGAAAATAACGATTTAAAATTCAGTATTTATGACGATTCGAAGATATATATCCGAAAGACTCCGAATAATGCGAAAAAGATTTCAATAGAGCCGGTGGGATGTCAGCGGACATGATCTCTATCTATGATGTCCATAACACAAATGTTTGTTTCCATAGATCTTCCATTCAGGCCTCAATCTCAGCAACCTTCTCCATTTCTGATGTTGAATAACTGTAGATTCTTTATGTTTCTTGGTTCTCTCAATTCTGATTAGTTGATGCTTCCGAGATGAAGGAACTTTGTACAACTATGGTTTACATAATTTCTTTGAATCACAAAAATCCAGCTCATTTCTTGAAATGAATTTATACGAACCCAAGCACGAAATGAGTGGGTTTCACTAATGAAAGTAGATATTAGATAGAAACTGAATTGGTACATGACAATTTTCATAATGAAAGTGTACACAGCATCCACTACTAATACCGGAAATTCCTGTGATATTCTGAATATAATGACAAGGTTTCCGGGTGAATGGATCGATACAAAATTACATTTATATCTTCCATGCGCCTTCGAGTTGTGGGAAAATTATTTTTCAGAGCGGATATAGTCAGCAACTCCCTAGGGTAGCATTAAATTGAGAATACATGGTCTACAAGTGAAAATGTATGTTTTTGAACTGATTTTGTGATAGTTCTTTGTTCTTCGGAAGTTTCTAACTGTTCCATATGGAGATCACATTTGTACGCATTATTACACCTATTCAATTGTCGGGAGTTAGGAGAACTTTTGAAATGTAGACAGAATTTGTCAAATTGTCAAAAATTATTTTCCCTCCGTGGAAGTTATCATATTTCCAAATTGAGTTCTCATAAAACTATCAAGACACACCTGGGACATTGTGAATAGCATCATTATCACGTGACCTACAACTCTTTATCTGCGAAATCTTACCGGGTGGCGGTTGTTAATGTAGAAACCGGAAAATATGTCAATGTCATGACACATAAAGAGGTTGTGAACAATCCATTCTATTCGACTCAAATCGTAAAATGACATCATAGTGAAATGGAAAAAATAACTTAAAGAAATATTGGGCAGTATACCTCCTCGTTCAACATGACACAATTGCGAAACAGCAATCCTTTTTTCATTCCATCCTAGGATAAGGAAATCTACCCTAGACCTTTCAAATATGTTGGATGATGTAAAAAAAATTGTTCTAGAATGAGAGTGGTACATTGAAAATATCAACCTCCATTTAAATAAAGTGCCATTTACATGTATAACATAAAGAGAACAGAACCCATTTTTTTTCCAGGTATAGAGATTATGGAATTGGAAAATGAAAGTTGGAAATTATCGAGTAGAAATTGTTTTCTCAACACCATCCGAATAAGATGGTGGTGGTTAGATATTTAAACATCTATGAGGGAAGGATACTTCGACCATTGCCGTATCGCATTTGAAAATTTCATGCTGCAGATGCAGACGTTATGTCAGGCCCAAAAACCTGCGGATCACGGCTCAGAAGCCCGGAAATTTCTAACAATTAATCAATTACCGGCCGTGAAAGTCTACAATCTTTGACCTATGAGTTTCCTCGTAAACTAATAACAAGAAGGAACGAAATATATGAGAAACATGTTTATATATTAAAATGCTCACCTTACTTGTAGAAGAACATCCAATCACACAGTTATAATGAGATTGGAATGTTCGGAGTGGAAATGAAAACTATCAATGAGATCAGTTATCCTTACAACAAACTGATGACATTCTACTCGCATACTCAGTCAGGTTTCGTGAACTCACTTTCTTAGGTCATTGATGTTGAAAGTATCCAAATATTCAATCACACCATGAATTCGAGAACTTCGATTCAAATAGGAAGAATAACCCGAAAGGTAGTTCTTTTTATCGCCAGCCTACCACAATCTGAAATAAATATTGACATCGTGGTATCATAACAAGTGTAGCGGGCATATTTCCAATATACTCCGAAAAGATGCTGTGTTGATTGAAAACAGTTCCTTCTGAATGAAACACGTCCTAGTAGTCAGCAACCTCTCGTATAACTTGGAATTTGACTATTGAAAAATACAAAAACTAATTATTATGCTTACGTCAACGTTTCCGAATCCAAATCTGCTTCTGGTTTCAAATTCAAAACTAGTTTCTTTTTTAGGTTCCGATAATTATTATCAATTTTTTATATTGTCTTATGTTAACAACCCAAAACAACTAAGAAGAAAAAATACATACACCCCAAAATAATGACCTTCAAGGAGAACATTCGGAATTCATTCGAAAATCTTTGCACAAGACAATTGATAATAAAGTTCTAAACTTTTTTGTTCGTGTCGAACTGTCGTATATAAATTGATGATGATTTTTCGAAAAAAAATATCAATTCTCCAAGACACATCCTAATGATCCATCTCGTTTGAGTCAGAGTATCCAAAGTGTTTGAATTATTGTATTCCCAAGTGCACAACTTATCAACCCAAATTCTGCCTATGTGCATTAGAGATTCAACACACGTTCACAGTAAATGGGAAAAGTTTATTCCAAGTATTCAAGGATGAGAGACCATCGTGAGTGCGTTGGATAAACGTTTTCTGGATATTCCGATTCCATTGTTAGAATAAATGCTGCAAAGTGAAGTGAATCGGTTGACTCAGTTCAATCGAGGAATAGGATCGGAAGCTGGGACCTTTTGCGGTGATCTTTGCTTTGGAATTGGAAAGCGTTGAAAATTCATCGACTCGGTTCGAAAGTCGATGGGAAAATCCGTTCGAGAGTCACAAATCTAGAAAGTTTGTTGTGTTCGAAAACTGATCAATTTCATTCAAAATTCCGTATCACCGACAGAATATGGATCAAATATGAATCAATATTGCAATCCTTACAAGTGCTAGAAGAAAGAATCCATCTACCATAAACAATGCTTAAATACGGATCAGTAATTAAATAAATCACGTATTGGATTTGAATGCCATACCAACTGAATAAAAAATCGAACACTGAACCTAGAGGAAAAAGATGACTTGTCCAGTAGAAGATGAAAACAAATACGTTCACATGAGTTGAAAATGAGAGTTATGCTGGATTTATGGTACGATACGATCTCTGTCTCTCTCATCGGTCTCGAAAAACTGGAATTTCCTCAATCCTTATCAAGTCATTGATGGCTGGGGAATTCAAAATGAAATGAAATGGAATGCCACCGATTCACACTAGTCGAGTCGACCATTAGTTCGTATCAAGTAGTAGGCAATTTTGTTTCTGACTGGATTGGTTATATATTCTCATTTTTTCCGAAATTCCCATACGTTGAAACAAAACTATATATTCATTTCCAATGCACAGCATTATACCGCCAAAAGTTCTCGATTGAATAATGGTGGAACTTCCGGTTGATCCGCGTCTGGAAAGATTTACTTGTCTACGTTTCGTTACCCAAAACGATTTTTCCGATTCCCAAACCCACTAGGCTATTAAACTCCAGCAAACCCGAGATCTTCACCCTAGACCCCCGAAGGACAAACCTGAACGACAAAAAGCTTTCCTTCCATATATTCATGGTGTTACTGATAAAATAAGTCGAAATCTGACACGACATGACATCAAAACCATTTTCACAGCTAACAACCAAATATCCACCTACCTTCGAACACCCAAAGACATAATCCCCAATGAAACCCAAGGAATATATAAAATACCATGCTCTAACTGTCCCAGAACATACATCGGCCAAGCCAACCGACGAGTGTCCTGTAGAGCATATGAACACGAACTAGCAGTCCGTAATTCTGACACATACTCAGCATTATTCCAGCATCATTTAGAAACAGGCCATAAAATAGATTTCAAAAACACCAAAACCGTTGCCACAGCCAAAAGCCTCCAAACCAGAGTTACCCGTGAAGCCATCGAAATCGAAAAACGTCCCAACTGTCTCAATAAATGCGAGGATTCTCAAAGACTCCCCAATATCTGGAAACCACTCTTGGTCTGACATACTTCTATTTACTCCGACTTGAGAAGTAATCCGTTCGAACCTCCCATCGACCGTCTGATCCCTGATCCTGCCATAATCACTAATGAACCCTTGAATCCCACCAACTTTCAATCCTCGATCTCCAGTGATGATAGCCAGCTAGTGAGGCAACTCAGACCTAGACGCAAGATCACTCAGTCTTGAGAATGGCTCCGAAATGGGAGCCGAAACGTGGACAAGAAAATCATTCCAGACGCGGATCAACCGGAAGTTCCAGCCAGCACATTTCAAAACGCGGAAGCCTAGCCGAACATTTTTACATATATATATATATATATATATATATATATATATATATATATATATATATATATATATTGGAAGATTTCACTTCTATATATATATATATATATGTGTGTGTGTGTGTGCTCGGATAGGCTTCCGCGGTCGGATTGTGCTGTCTGGAACTTCCGGATGAACCGCGTCTGAAATTCCTTATTCGGGGTGTCACTAATAAAGTGAGCCGAATTCTGACAAAATACGACATCGAGACAGTTTCCACCGCAAACAATCAAATATCCTCTTTCCTGCGCTCACCTAGAGATACAATTCCCAACGAATCACAAGGTATATGTATGAAATTCCTTGCCACGACTGCCCGAGAACATATATAGGACAGACGAACCGACGAAACAGGTCCTACGAGCACGAACTAGCAGTACGTAATTCGGACATGACCTCGACTCTCTTCAAACACCACTACGAAACCGGAAACACTCCACTCCAGAATCATTCGCGAAGCATTAAAATTTGAAAAACGCCCTCAATGCCTCAACAAACGAGACGACTCACAAAGGCTCCCCAATTCCTAGAAACCATTATTATCCCTTAGAACAAATCCATTAATCAATCCTTTTCAAATTATACCTGTATATGGTCCGACAGTTTCAACAACGTCGGATTCTCATTCAGCTATAAATACCAGCCCTCTATCCACAAAACCACAATCTTCACTCTGTCAAGATGGGTGCTGGGGATTGAGGAGACTTAGGCATCGCCATCAAGTCAAGAAGTCTTGAGAATGGCTTCAAAGTGGGAATCGAAACGTCGGAAGAAGAAAAATTCCAGACGCAGTTCATCCGGAAGTTCCAGACAGTATATATATATATATATATATATTATATATATATATATATATATATATATATATATATATATATATATATATATATATATATATATATATATGGTCTCGGTAGTGTAGTGGTTAGCATATCTGCCTATCAACCGGAAGGCCGGGGTTCGAATCCTCGCCGGGCCACCGTGCTGGGTAATCGCACGTTAAAAGGTAAGGCCTCGTTGATCCACTGCTCGCACAAGTTTCGACTTCTGAGGGTTGACGTTCGTCAGCTGGTTAACGGAAACGAACAATATATAGCGTGTGTCACAGACTCTGGGTACACTCCCGTTTTCTCCTTTGCTTCTTTAGCTATATTTCTGAAAATTTGGAACATTGAATATGCTTACTGAGCAGCATTTCTCGACATATCTGAAAGAAAAAAACAACTTCCAATTTTTCCGGAAATGGCATCAACTTTCGATTCTTGAATGGGACACCCTGTATATTGTTACATGATCGGCTAGGGATGATCATGAGGAATCCAACGATACCAGGTTTGATGATGTTATCTCCAATGACTGCGGAGATATCGCCATTTATATTATTCATAAGCTCAATGAGTGGGAGAGAGAATTGGATTGACCCGCCAGAAAAAGTTTCTCTCTCCTACTCGTTGAGCTTATGGATAAAATAAATGGCGATATCTCCGCAGTCATTGGAGATAACATCATCAAACATGGTATCGTTGGATTCCTCATGATCATCCCTAGCCGATCATGTAACAATATACAGGGTGTCCCATTCAAGAATCGAAAGTTGATGTCATTTCCGGAAAAATTGGAAGTTATTTTTTTCTTTCAGATATGTCGAGAAATGCTGTTCAGTGAGCATATTCAATATTCCGAATTTCAAAAATATATCTAGAAAAACAAAGGAGAAAACGGGGGTGTACTATGAGTCTGTGACACACGGTATATATATATATATATATATATATATATATATATATATATATATATATATAAATATATATATATATATATCCGACTAGGTCCGATATTATAACTGGATAATAACTGGAGAGAATCATTATAAATACCAGTTTCCATGGAGAACAGACAATTGAAGTCTTTGCTTACTCTTGCTTGGTTACTTCGTAAGGGGAGTGATTGACCAGGACGGTATGGACAGATATTCGTCTCACAGTTCTTGAGAATGAATTCAAAATGGAATTCGAAACGTCGAACAAATCAGAAGATACCTAACGGATGAAAAACCCAGAAAATTCATCTTGCACATCGAAGATCCGTGAAAACATCAATTTCTACATAATACCTGGATGGGCAGGATACAACCTCAGAGAGCGGCTGACGATATAATTATCAATAATATCGGACCTAGTCGGATAATAACTGGAGAGAATCATTATAAATACCAGTTTCCATGGAGAACAGACAATTGAAGTCTTTGCTTACTCTTGCTTGGTCACTTCGTAAGGGGAGTGATTGACCAGGACGGTATGGACAGATATTCGTCTCACAGTTCTTGAGAATAAATTCAAAATGGAATTCGAAACGTCGAACAAATCAGAAGATACCTAACGGATAAAAAACCCAGAAAATTCATCTTGCACATCGAAGATCTGTGAAATATATATATATATATATATATATATATATATATATATATATATATATATATTTGTGTGTGGGTATGTATGATCAATATTTATTCATTTAAATTAAATGAAAAATTAAGACTTCACAAAAGTGAATAAAATAGTTATTTATGTTAACACACATCAAGACTGACAAACCAAATTGATCTTCTGTCTACCTTGCATGGCAGTTCCCTGGCCAACTCCCATTTCATATTTTCTTGGTTTACATATACGAGTAAATCCAATGCCAAACGACACTTATACACACGAATTACTTATATATTCTTATTTTTTCCAAAATTCCCATACGTTGAAACAAAACTCGCGTATAGGGTGCGGAAATTATATGAATTTCCATTTCCAATGCGCAGCATTATACCGCCAAAAGTTCTCGATTGAATAATAACAACGAACACTAGAATTTGAAAGGACTATGGAGTTTGGGTGATGCTCACTTAGACAGGTAACAGGTAGCACAGGTTTATGGGAGAAGTCCTCAAATTTGTTAGCGTATAAAAATCAGTTTCTTTAATTTTCTTCGGAATAAGATTATGAATCATGTCATCCATTGAGAGTGGTGAATGATATAATCATCGATAAAACCGGACCAATTTCTGGTCGGATGATAATTGAGGGAGAATTACCAGTTTCTTTGGCGACCAGACAATTGAAGTCATTAGTTTGTCTAGCTTGGTAATTTCATGAATGTATATAGACCTCAAATTTGTCAGATTAGTGTTATACATATTGAAAGTCGAAACATTTATAATTACATATGATTGAAGCTTGGCAGAAGGAACTGAAGGCATACTGCTCCAACGAAATTGAACAGGCTAAATCAGAGATTCACGAGCTCAACAAATTACAGCTGATGAATGCTAACACAAAGCCAATAATTCAAGTTAAGTCGTTGCAACTCAATGTAGAGCTACTGTAATTCTCAGGAAGCAGCTAAAGTGAGCGCGTAAATAACGCCCGTTAGTGATTAACTCATTCATCCAGGGTCTCTCTCCCCACGTTACCGAAATTAGGTTTCTTGTGATATGCAGTATCGTACTTATGATACCTGATAACACAAATAGACAGGTATCTGAATTATAATCTCTGGTTGGAGTTCAGTGCTGAAACATAAAGCTGGTTTCACTTTTTATGCAGCAACATGCACTACTTCAAGCAACTTTGAAATCGAAAGAATTTGTAACGCAGTCAATATCTGTTCGATTTTTTCTATAGAAGAATTTTTTTACAGGGGCAAGGTTATGTGGAAAAATATATTAGGGGTTGAATTATTCGAAACAGTTCAGATTCAACATTTTCAAAAACACTTCTACTACGAGAGGATACAATAGCAAGAAATATTAATGAAAAAAAATGCATATCCCTTGAATTGAACTGATTTTTTTCAGAACTCCACTTGTCAAGAGACAACTTCACTAAGCGTTATTTTCACATAAATATAAGCACTGACGATAATTACTTCTTGACAAAGTAATTTTTCTCTTTATTTGAAAATTACTCACCGAACCCCATGTCATGCAAATACACTAGCGGTTGAAATTCATACAAGAACTTATCAGAATTGTATCTGAAATGAGCAAGGAGTTCGACAAGAAAAAGCGATTAATAGCAGGGTAGATGATAGCAACAGAATCAGATCTCATTGAAATAACCCATCCCAGTCATGGATTCATTGGAACAAGCCTCCCGCGTCATGCATACCTAGTTGAAAAAACCCGTTCACGCCCAGTGGCTTATAATACAAACACAAGTCCAACAGGTGAACTGATGAATTTTATACAAGTGTAGTTATTCTGTAACAAAGTTACTTGTAGTTACATGCGATACACTGATAATTATGGAACATTTACTGCAGCTGTAGTTTTCTTTCCATTCCAACAAGTTTTTTTTGAGTATAAAATCCCAACTAAACTTTCACTCATATCAATTTCACTATCCTTGCGAATTTCAAATTATGCGGTTTTATTCAAATTTTCAGCAGTGTACTTCATGTAGAAGTGCTGGTGCGAGAAAAATTAAAGGAGACTTTGGAATTCGGTTTGTTTGTTAATATCAATCACGAGAATAAAATGATAGACTAGAAATTCCTGATTCAAATCGTTTCATGGAATATCTAATATACTCCTTATCAAGACAATGTTCATATGGTGAATGAGTATATGGGAGGCAGAAATAATTATCATTCGATTGTCATTTATTATTGGATCTCAATTCATTGGTTACTTGGACGTATCTCAAGGCATTGGATATCCTGCTCCGGAGACCTTCCTCGAGTTCCGGTGATATGATTTTTCTACCAGCAAAGCTTCTTATACCATTTATAGCTGATTTTTGTTGATGTGACTAGAGAAAGGGAAATATATTCTGGAATCTGCAGTTTGGTACAACCGAACACACACACACACACACCCACACACACACACACACACACACATATATATATATATATATATATATATATATATATATATATTTTTTTTTTTTGGGGGGGGTTTTTTGGTTTTTTTTTTTTTGTCTGGTTTGATTTTTCTGATATATATATATATATATATAGGGCGGGGGGGGGGGGGGGGGGGGGGGGGGGGCGGGGGGGGCGCCGCCCGGCGCGGGGCGCCCCCCGGCCCCCGGAGGGAAGCCTCCATATATATACATATATATTATATATTATTTATATATATATATAATATCATTCTCTCCCTTTTGAGTCTTTTGTCAATTGTCAATGAAATTTAAATTTCTAACCTCATTTTTCCACGTTGCGGATGTACCGCAAGTGTGAATAATTGTCCTTTTGAAAATTATTTTAAATATTCAAGATCAATTTAACCTGTTTTTTGAAGTTTATATACATATTTATTCATATATCACATGTGTTCACCTTGCTCTGTTTTCAATGTTTAATCATCAACTTTTATATCGCAACCATCCTCGCTAACACAGTAAGTATTTTTGTATTTTTTCTCCATTTTTGTAAATCTTGTAGCTTCCCTGAAGATGACAGTAGTCACTGTCGAAATATTATATATATATATATATATATATATATATATATATATATATATATATATATATATATATATATATATATATATATATATATATATATATATATATATGTATATATATATGTGTGTGTTCGGATAGGTTTCCGCGGTCAGTTGTATGTTGTTGTTGAGTTCGGGTTGAACCGCGTCTGGAGTTTTGTTCTCGACGTTTCGGCTCCGAAACGATCTAAGGAGTAGGCAGATTGAGACCTTAGAAAGAACTCGTACCGAGAGACCTGGGGAGTAGGCAGATTGAGGCCCCGGCGTAAAGTCACAAACCCTTGCCCCCTGTGACAACACCTAAGGAGTAGGCAGATTGAGACCTCAGCGTGAAGTCACATTTACTCTTGAAAATGGCTCCAAAATCGGAGCCGAAACGTCGAGAACAAAACTCCAGACGCGGTTCAACCCAAACCCAACAACAACAACATATATATATATATATATATATATATATATATATATATATATATATATATATATATATATATATATATATATATATGGTTTTTTTATTGGGCTTTGCACTCAAATGAAAATAGCAACCGTAGACATGTGTTTCTGGGTCATTGCCCTTCTCCAGCACGGTGTAGCCAAGTGCAAGGATGGACAACACTTGGAGAAACATCACAAATGAACGGAGTCATCAACAGAAGCCAGCCGCACATTTGTGGTTTCGATCAGAAGACCTTGTTATCACAAGGCATCAACTGACGTCACCACGGAGGCATCTATAGCCACCTGCGTGACATCCATGCCCAGGGAATACATTATGAAATGTATAGAAGTTTCGAGTGGATAGATGATACAGAGGTTTTTTTTTTGGGGCTTTGCACTCAAATGAAAATAGCAACCGTAGACACGTGTTTCTGGGTCACTACCCTTCTTCAGCACGGTGTAGCCAAGTGCAAGGATGGACAACACTTGGAGAAACATCACAAATGAACGGAGTCATCAACAGTAGCCAGCCGCACATTTGTGGTTTCGGTCAGAAGACCTTGTTATCACAAGGCATCAACTGACGTCACCACGGAGGCAGCTATAGCCACCTGCGTGACATCCATGCCCAGGGAATACATTATAAAATGTATAGAAGTTTCGAGTGGATTGATGATACAGAGGTTTTTTTATTGGGCTTTGCACTCAAATGAAAATAGCAACCGTAGACACGTGTTTCTGGGTCGTTGCCCTTCTTCAGCACGGTGTAGCCAAGTGCAAGGATGGACAACACTTGGAGAAACATCACAAATGAACGGAGTCATCAACAGAAGCCAGCCGCACATTTGTGGTTTCGGTCAGAAGACCTTGTTATCACAAGGCATCAACTGACGTTACCACGGAGGCATCTATAGCCACCTGCGTGACATCCATGCCCAGGGAATACATTATGAAATGTATAGAAGTTTCGAGTGGATAGATGATACAGAGGTTTTTTTTTTGGGCTTTGCACTCAAATGAAAATAGCAACCGTAGACACGTGTTTCTGGGTCACTTCCCTTCTTCAGCACGGTGTAGCCAAGTGCAAGGATGGACAACACTTGGAGAAACATCACAAATGAACGGAGTCATCAACAGAAGCCAGCCGCACATTTGTGGTTTCGGTCAGAAGACCTTGTTATCACAAGGCATCAACTGATGTCACCACGGAGGCAGCTATAGCCACCTGCGTGACATCCATTCCCAGGGAATACATTATAAAATTTATAGAAGTTTCGAGTGGATAGATGATACAGAGGTTTTTTTATTGGGCTATTGGGCTATTTTCATTTGAGTGCAAAGCCCAATAAAAAAACCTCTGTATCATCTATCCACTCGAAACTTCTATAAATTTTATAATGTATTCCCTGGGCATGGATGTCACGCAGGTGGCTATAGCTGCCTCCGTGGTGACGTCAGTTGATGCCTTGTGATAACAAGGTCTTCTGACCGAAACCACAAATGTGCGGCTGGCTTCTGTTGATGACTCCGTTCATTTGTGATGTTTCTCCAAGTGTTGTCCATCCTTGCACTTGGCTACACCGTGCTGAAGAAGGGCAATGACCCAGAAACACGTGTCTACGGTTGCTATTTTCATTTGAGTGCAAAGCCCAATAAAAAAATCTCTGTATCATCTATCCACTCGAAACTTCTATAAATTTTATATATATATATATATATATATTTGTGTGCTCGGATGGGCTTCCACTGTCGCATATGTGATTACTGGAACCGGAAGTCCCTAGAACTCGTTGTGATATTTTTACCATTATGCCCTTATAATTGTTGAACATTGGACTTCAATTACTACAACTCTGTGGGTACGGATTACTTTAATATCTTCTAAGTGATTTCAATGATTTTTCCTTCTGAGTTTCGATGTGTGACTTTGAATTATTTGACACCCTCAAATTATTCTTATTAAAATATGTTTTAATATCTACTTGAGCCCACCCCCAAATCTACTGTGTTCAGTCGGCACATCTCAAGTCTGATCATACAACCGAAGTTACGTAACACCTACACAAAAACTAACACCTAAATAATTATCTACCTATCCTGAACCGTGAGTAGATTCATGTAGTGATTACTATCGATATATAGTCAAGTGATTCGGAGAGTGACCACAAAAATGTTCATCTAGTATCTAGTGTATCGGTATCGAAAGACTGAAAGACAGAGAATTTGTTGAGAGGTTGAGTCTCAATCGAGAAAAGTGTAACAAAATATTAATCGCTAATCAAACGATTCGATCTATGATTTATCTCCATAACAGATATTGTTCATTGTTCTGTATTGATTGAGTTAGGTTTCTTGATATTTTGTCAGTCTTTATCTGCAGGCATTAAACATGCACCCATGTCTGAATTTGCTAGCTCTCTCCAAGTCCGTTTTTTCATTTATTTTCTTGCATGTTTTCTTAAGAATGCATCTTTCTTCTCTCTATTGATACCTGTCTGCCAGCCATATCTGACAATATTATTGAACTTTCATTCCACCACAAATGTTGACAAAAACACATTAAGACGTTACAATAGCACGAACATAACTGCAATTTCTAGAAGCCACTGGTAACTTCAAGTGCATTGAATAATCTTGTGTACTTTGTACTCATACCAATCACTTGTAGACTTTTTACAACTGCAGAAGATGAGCCGATTCTTTATACCGATCACCACGTCCCCATGTCGAGTAACACTGCTCCCTAAATCCAACTGAATTGCTTTGCAACTTGCATGTTGATGTTTGATTTCAGAAGACAATATATATTTTTCCACTACTTACCTTACATTAATCAATCGTTGCCTCCAATGGATACTTTTTCAACCTAGGTGAATGATGATACAGAAATTCCACTTCAGTAAACAATAATAAACAATCATTATTTTGTAGTCGCCACGATTTGGATGGCAACTGATTGCTACTTGCCACTTTCTCAACTTCAAGCGGGGCGCATGCTTCCATCAGAATCACTTGAATTCTCTCATTTTATGTTTCCACTCACAATTCCATTAGCAATTTCAATACAGCATTCATTTCCTGACAGCCAAGTCGGATTTTGTTTCAGTTTGTTCGGCAATTGGACTCCTAGGACTACTTGATATATCGAAATTTTACTAATATGCTCAATAAACACGGTGAATGGCATCCCCAATGTGGCGGGAATGGAAATCTGAATAAATAAAAAACGTTTGAATTTCAGTGGTATTGTGTGGAAAATCTTGTTTGCTTTCAAATATTTTGCACATTTTATTCTTTGGCACTTCGCGCCTCAGGTTATTGACGTGGTTGCTATATAATCGCAGTTTCCTAAGCCTAGGCGTATAATATACTATTATTTATTCAAACAGTCTGTTGCCGAGTCTTTTTGGGTGGTTTTATTGCTCTGAATAACGACCTGTGGGGATGTGTATGTCCTTGGGACTCTTCACCATATCTACACGCATTTATTGAGGTTGATTACTATTTTGACGGATATCTAATTGTAAACAGTGCATAAGATGAATGAGAAAATAAATAAAATTGCTTTTCTGGGATGCAGGGGACAAAAAAAAATCGTTTGTCTGCGATCAATATTCATCTAGTGTCGTAATATATATCTTTAAGATATAAATGTTACGAAAGCGTTGAGATGCTAAGCAGTATTTTCTTCTACAATCGACAGTTCCAAATGTATGTTGGCTAAACATTCGGCAACAAATTTAAAATTCTAGGGTTTATTCCTCAGCCCATTCTGGTTATATTTTGTCCTATGATGTATTTTGAAGTGCCCTTTTTTTTTCGAAGGAAAGAACAAAATTTGCGAGTCTAATTGCATTTCATTATCACACACAACATGATGATGTGACTTTTTCCAGCCAGGATACAAGCATTCAATCTTCTCGTCATTTACTCACGTACTCTTTCAAATATACCACGGGCGTGTTTATTTCAGTTGCACCCAGCAATTATCGTCGTCCAAATTCTCATCTGAATTAGCATATTCCGATGATTTCAGATACCTACATGAGGAAAAATCCAGGGGTTCGTGCAGGACATGCGTGTGGCTCACCTCAACCAATCCATTGATATTCCATCCAGTAGTTTTTCCACTTCGATGATTTTAACAAATATCGAATATGGTAGTTGCCTTTCACTAGACAGCTCCTAAAATAACACATCACAACTAACACTCTTGTAATAAGACAATTTATATACAACTATAATTGAAATATTATGATTATTCCAAATGGAATTGTGAAAATTGAAAATGGAGAGGAAAGTTCTTCTCCTCCCAGCAAGTCATGGAGACCATGTTGTAAAATTGAAGAGATAAATGAACGGATTCGAGATGATTGAATTGTCATCTTTTTCAACAAGATTTCAACAACTTTTCAACATGGTCTCCGTTAATTGCTAAGAGAAGAATTTTCCTCCCTTTCTTCAATTTCAACAATTCCACTAAAAATAATCATCAATTAGAGTTTTATATTAATTGTCTCATCACAAGAGTGTTAGTTGTTATGATATATTATTTCATAAGCTATGTGTAGTAGAGGGGATCATCATTAATTTCAATTAATGATGGCCACAATTAAAAGTGTTCTCTCTGATAGGTCTGAGCTTTCAGGATACTTTATACAACTATCAAAGACATTTAAAAAGTTTTCATAGTGGAACATAAAAATATTTAGTAGAAAAATATTTCCATATTTCACTTACATCGTGAGATAGAAAGGTAAGAATTGCATCAACAAAATGAAACAAGAATATCTTGTAATTCCCTTTTGGGTTCTTTTCAATTCATCTCGAGATTTTTCTGTTTTTTTTCATGCAAGTCTCACTTTAATATCTCACTATGTGAGTAAAATAAAAAAATATTTTTCTACTATTTTTGTGTTTCACTATGGAAACTTTTCAGATGTCTTTCATAATGGAATGAAGTATTCTGAAAGCTCAGACCTACCAAAGAGAATACTTTTAATTGTGGCCATCTGATCCTGACTGCGTCATTTCTTATTATTCCGAAACTTCCTGTTTGTATGTATTGTTCAAATATTATCTGAAAAATTCCAACAAGATACGAAGAGCTAAATCTAACAAAAAAGTGCTAATCCTAATGTTACAATATTAACAAAATTGTTTGCATTTTTGGAATGCTTTAAAAAAGTTTTCGATATATACCTTGATCGATGAAGTAACTGAAATATAAATATAGTGATTTGTAAAACACGAAGATGGAAAAAGGTTACATATAGAATTGAAAGTATTCTCATTTGTCGTGCAAATGTTCAGTCCACTGCTCGGAGAGACCCTAGCTGCTATATATCCAGCATCAATAATAGCCCAAACATTATATACAGCTATCTTCGCCGTTTCAGATGCCGATCAAGAAGGTATCTAACCGCAGCCACCGGAATCATCCAACCGAGAGAAACGCATAAAAGGATATCTTTCAACTGTTTTCCCATTATTTATGATCAAGATTGCGCAGCTGTTCGAACGAAATGCACACGCGTGACAATGAACAGACCGTGTTCGCGTGGCCTACGCTTTCAGGTCGTCTTCTTTTTTCAGATGTTTCGTTTCTTTATTTTCATGAATGCGATATCGACACGAAGACTCGAAGCTTATGTTCTGGGGTGATTGCACGGATCATGGCTGCTTTCAGACGGCGGAGAACAATAATTTTTACACGGATAGTGTTTCCACCAGCGCGCGAGGTCTTGCAATATCGCAATCGTACATTTTCATCTGAATGAAATGAAACTTGTTTATGAAACGAGAGAATCTAGGGAGAAAAAATCATGGGATACAGTTTGTTTTCCGATGATGATTGAACGAGCATATCCTGTTTTTTCGTTATTACATTCATACGAAATAAAAAACTTTGTAATGTTCAGAAAAACGAGATAAGGTAGGTATAGATTGTTGAAACTGGTCTCAAGTTATTCATAGAACAACAGTTTGTTCAAAACTTTTGAATTCGAACTCTAAGGTCGAGAGAAAGAGAGAGACGGTGTGAAAGAGAGATTCGATGGCTCTCTTAACTCATTAAATAGTGTGGAAAAACTATACTACAATTCAGAATAGTTGAGCTTCGGAAATATCACAGAAGGGAAATGAATTGCTGACTTTTTTGCTGTGTTCGAGAATAGAATTTATCAAACTTAGTGTACTGATTTCTTTACTAGCAGCAACTCTGCCACGGGAACAGTATTTTAGGATAGGAAAGAGGAGCTGGGGGAATATAGAATTTTAAGTACTACAAAAACACTTTTTTGGGTTGCACTTTTATGAATCGGTCTCAAATGATTTTTTTTCCTATAAATTTCAATCCATCATCACTTCACGACTATCAGCCCATAACACTTCTTCAGGAAGTCAGATGACAACCAAGCATGAATCCTGTTTAGGATGATAAATGAAACAACAACTTCCAGCACTATTCCATCATTTTCAGTGGTACAAATGATCACATGAAGGGTAGACTGAAATTTCTACCCAAAAATGGGAGAATAACGATCAAATATTTTCGTTATAAATATTTTGAGATGTAATTTCTGATAAAATTATAACAGAGTACCCAGTGCCGTGCAGAACTAATACTGCTCTAATACTACTATTTCTTCTCAGTTTCTGAAAAAAAAATTATAATGGCTTTTTGTACCATTATTTTTGCACAGCCCTAGGTTATTCGTGATGAAAGAGAGTCAGCGAAAAATATTCAGTCTAACTCCACATTATTTGGTAGAAAATTCCAATTTGTCATACTCATTCAATTGAACCACTAAAGCGTTATTGGCTTGTAGACTATAGACTAGACACTTTCAATATATTTGGCACTGAAAAGGCGAAGGATCTATTCTCACTGAAGATGAACCAGATGAATATTTTTCCTTCCTGAATGGAAGTGTCAGTTTCTGAATTTGAAAATATATTCCAGAGTTTTGCATTTTCCACGTGTGAAGGAAAAGTAGCATTTGTAATCAAGAAATGCGGCTCGTATGGTCGGTGCCACACATATCTTTAGTTTTTCTCGCAAAATCTCAATATAATAAAATCAGGCTATAACTCGGGTAACTACTACGATCATTAAATACCATATGGCTACTATAAAAATTTCCAAATTCAATCGCGACCTGTTTCCCAAAAATTGTGAACCGGAATCCAATTTTTAAATTGAATTATCTTGTACTGAATTTTCCAGTCCGAACCAGAGTCAGTTTCAGATTAAAAGTTTATTGGAAGGCCTGTCACATCGAATTTCTTGGCTTCCGCCTCCGTCTCGTCGCATAGTCGTCGAATGAGTCTGTTTGGGAAGCCACATGACCCAAAATCCACAGAAAGAAAATAAAGAGGATTGATATTTGCCCTTTCAGCCCCAGATGATTTTACGGGGCAGTTGAGGTTAGCTGGAGGGTAATCCAAACTTATTCGTATCGACTGCGAACCATTTCACCCAATCGCATATTTTTATGTTTATAGAAGGCGAATCGGTAATTAAGAATAAATCCAATGAAAAAAACTGGGCGTGCTAACATGGCTTGTTATCAGTAATATCGTTTAATATCAATCAAATTCATTCGATAACTATTCATGAATTTGGGTCAATCGAAATTTTTCCGTACATAAAAGAGTGCAAATGGAATAAATAAGCGTGAAAGTGAACGCAATAACATGTCAACTGAAATTCAAAATGGCAATATGAAATGTAAGCACCATGAAATGTGGAAAAACCGTTTATGTTGTATTGGGAACCATAAACATAGATTCTACAGTGGAGTTCAATATAACCATAATGAACTAACAAACGAGAGTGATTGTTACTGAAATCTAAGAATTCGCCTGGTTTATATAGTCATCGCTCTTCGATGTATCGAATGTAATCATCTAAGCAAGAGTTATTCAGTCGAATAACTATCATTTCGCTTTTCCAAAGAAAAAGGAAATATAAAACTGCTATGGAAAAAGTTAAATAGAAATTACTTTCTCTTTGCATAGGTACGAGTATATCATGGAACTCTTCTACTAGATACAGCAAACATTTTCGGAATAACCATTCTACCAATGGGTTAATAAAACCGCGATGTATAGCGAAAGTCATGGCGCGGTTTTCAGAACCCATTCTCAGTAGGAATCGTACAGGAAACAGTGGTATTCTTTGTTGATATCAAGAATCGTCAAGTTCAATTCAAGTATCTAACTTTTACTTTGCATGAACGCAAAATGAATAACAAAATAATGTAATTGATTGCCTATGAGTACCTAGTCCATATCGTTTATTATTGATGATGTACAGAAAAAGATCATATGACTCAACTATGTTAGTGTACAGAAAGGTAACCACTAGTTTTAATTTTTTTTGCCGCACACGCGATACGAAATTTTCGGAGAGAATTCACGTACGCATCCATACTATTGGATTTTTTTCAATAGAAACACTTACTTTGATATCAAATTGTAAACACTTGCACTTCAAGGGCGTTTCACCAAAAGAGACAAAAACGTGTGGATAAAAATACTTTTATCGTATTTGTCAAAACTATTTGACTATTGTTGAAAGACAGCGGTTCGAGCTTTCATACCATTCGGCTTTTGAAGAACTTACTGATAAACACCAAATTGATGATTCTGGATGAAGGTAAAAGTGGCGTGATAACGATTGCAAATACAAGCACTTGAAACATCATGATTAAGTACAGTTGAAACATCCCTTCATTTTTTTTTCCTTTTAGGAAAGAGGGTAATACCATATCGCGTACCGTTTGAAATAACTGTCTTTTAATCAACTGCAATTGTCTATACTATTTCATTCGAAAACATGATGAAAAAAATTTACTTTAATTACCTTAGTCAGTTTAATATTTTTGGTGTAAAATTCTGATAATGCATCATATAAATCACAACTTTTTATCATGAGAATCATCACCACCATATTGTATGATACTGGATTCAATAAGCAATATAAAAGCTCGCAAATTCTATTTTAATTCTAGAAAAAGAAACGGTTGTCTTTCATATACAATATATAATATACAGTCATTCGATTTTGGAATCAACGGAACATTCCGAAATAGCTATAAACTACGAAGCTTGGGTGTGTTCAGTGCTCTCAATGACTGAAACTGCCTCTTTCGCGTTCATATGAGAAATTGATTCATAAATTCCGGATTTAAAGCTCACAGAGGAGAGATTGCCGTTTGATAAGTCGCCAGCGTTCACTAAGCACCATCGAATGGATAAAACGACAAATTACGTCTTTTGATTCTTCCTGCGCAATTTTATCTTTTTGTTTGTGAGAAATTCATGAAAGAATCTCTCATCGGTTGATCCCTTCGGTTCTTCCGCCCATTTCTTCCAGACGAGATAATGTTCCCCTAAAAAAAGAGGAAGGAAATGGCTCAACGATATTTTTGTTCAATGGGTGAAAAACTACGATGAATTCCAATATAATTTTCAACGAATACTTGGTCTTTCAAAAACATGAAAGTTTTACGAAAGACCGACTACATTATTGAAAAGGGTCGATAGCTCTAAAATACTTTTTTCTGATTTTGGCACATAGAATGACTATTATTATTCATGATCTATACTAATATCATAAAGAGGTTCGTTTCTAACTTTGTATGTTTGTTCGTTAGTTTTTTATTTGTAGAGGGTACTCCTCGGATATACTGATCCGATTATGAAAATTCTTTCACTAACAGGAAGCTACACTATTCAGGGGTGGCAAAATCTTGGAGGGTGTGTTCTTTGTCTTATATAGGCATCTGACGAAGAAGGTTTTTCCAGAATTTCAACCCCCACGGGGTAAAAAATGGAGGCAAAGTCTGTATGGGACAATGTGATGCTTTGGTCCAATCTACTTCAAATTTTCCATAAACATTCTTTAACAGAATTGATCGAGGATATGTTTCTTATTTTATTGAAATGCATCGCCCAGCGGGGTTAAAAAGGGGTAGAAAATTATTTTGGGGATATATCAATACACAGCCCAAATCGCTGATCGTAGATATCTGAAACTTGGAGGGAGTTTTCTTCGTGTGACGTAGGCATCCGATAAGAAAGTGTTTTTCGAAGTGTCACCCCTAAGGGGATTGAAAACGAGAAAAAAGTTTGAACAGGACAAGGTGATGCCTTGGTCCAATCTCTTCGTGTGCGCCCAAATGGGAGAGCCTTGTGAAGAACCTGATGAAACCTAATACTAAGAACTACACAACAAAATCGCTTCAAAAAAAATAAATTATAATTAACAACTCTTACAATGATTGCATTTGTACTTTGTCAGTTGGTATCTGCCTTTTTATATGTATTTATATACCATGGATATAAAGAAGATGTTCATGCACAGCAGGCGTCGATTTTATCAAACCGAGTCGCCTGGGAGTATATACAGTTCAGAGAATATAGAGTTCGTTACTAAATCTACAATCAACTTCCTTCTTATCGGGAATTCAATTTGATTTTGACATTTGCATTTTGAGAAAATCATAGACATTATAATCAATGGACTGTCATTTATGACAGTTTTCCATATAACACGATGGGGAATACAATGGAGAAAAGATATGCATATTGAAGTGATGTTGTGAAGCACAGAATAATTATTCTATATTTGGATTACTCTATCCTTCTCAACCTTTCTTTATCTGCTACATTGAAGATGGAATTCGGTTAGAGGTTATCCTTGAAGTATGTTCTATCTCACTCACCCTGCAGTTTTCTCTCTCTTAGGGCCAGTACATTAGTTATAATGTCTATGGAGAAAATCAATACTACGGTTGCTGTCAAACTCAAAAATTTCAAATTCAGAAAAATTTCGATATGTTATGTTCTCGTGGGCCATAAACTGAGCTATACGCTCGTTCGAGCCATAAAATGAACTTTATGCACGCGCGGGCATAAATATCACTATTATGCAGTAGTGAATCAAGCAATAAATACGCGATGATCAACTAGTTTGCAATGGATATTACTATGTCGGTCATGTTTTACTATTTTGTGATTGGAATTATAGTGTCTGAACATTGAATTGTGACTCCGATTTGAAGATGACCGTTTTTTATTCAGAAATGAATACCAAAGCGTCACTTATTCTATGGATTTCTATAGCCCCCCTTTACAGTCGGTGTATAATAGCCTATGGTCCTATCTCAAAACTTGCGTTCAATCGGGGGCAATGTTATGAGAACCTTTCCAAAGTAGGGTGAATTTTTCTATATTTTCTAAATTTTTCAAAATATCTTCTATTTGCTGATTATCGAAATTCGTGAATTAGCACTTCCACCAAAAAATCCCAATTATTCCAACATTCTCAACTCCCTTTAAAGAGACAAAGTACATGCTATTCAGTGAAGCATACCCCTAACGATGATATGTCGACTAGCTGCTGCTTTCTAACGCATTTAAATCTATTGATACACCTTGACCTGGATTCTTGTAAAGATATTTCAATGAAGAAAACGATCCCCAAATTTGTCACAGTTCCTGCGCGATTGACTTTATAACTACATTCTCGTCTAGTAGCCACTAAAATATTTATAAATTCTTTTATTCCCGGTATACCTAGAAATTTTCCACAGCTCTCAGAATGTATTCAGTCACAACAGATGAAAACATTAGGAGTGTCAAAGGTGCGACCGTTCAGTAAAGATTGAATTACCAGCACAGCGAACGAACAGAATAAAATTTTACCTACATGATCACAAGAGTTTTTCCAATGAGGTGAATTAAAGAATATAGTAAAGAACGATAAAACTCAGGCCGGAAGCATAATAACAATGAATATTTCCAGCTACCACGAGAAAACTATCGAAGACTTTGTTCATTTATAAAAAAAAGTATGGAACCCATACTCCCATATTTTTTTGCGAATGAAATAACCAGCCAACGTAGTACTACTACTACTTTTTATTTTCGAGTGAAAATTCCTCATTGATTCGCACTATTAAATGATCTGACACAGTCGTCAGATCGTCCTCAGCCATTATCCTATTCTCCTGAAATCTATTTTTGGGTTTGGCTATAGATATGAAGCAAGAAAAATTGACTTCTAGGATATTCAACACAAGTTCTGTCATAAAGTCAAGAAAGTTGTTTCTCATAGACTCTTGCTTCATTTTTGTAAATGGCTCGAATGCAAATGAATGAATTATATACACATATCAACAGAGAGTGGTTGCCAATCTTGTTTACATATTTAGAGAGAAAAAGCCAAATTAAAGTTTTCCAATACCCACTCTTCCCTCTAGAAACGAAACCATATATCTGAATTCATTATCATCATCACTCAGAACACGATGAATTATGTTTTCAATTCATTACGTTCATCTTTTGCTTTCTTGTAGAACTAATTTCTTCAGAAGCAATATCTATGTGTTTCCGTTGATCTTTCCGTATGATAATCTTCACCCAACTGACAATAAAACAGTAGAAACTTTTCTGTCCTGAAAGTTTCTACGAACATTCCTCATTGAATTCTGATTATAATTCCAAACTGTTTTATTGTATTACTGCAATTCTCTCAACTTTATTTGCAGATAAAGTTATTGTCTTTCAAACTGATCCGAGCTGAAACTTTGAAAAGAACGCCTCGAATGCAAAAACCAATTTAACCTTATTTTCGAACTGAGTTTGCTCGAAACTCTGCTAGTCATGACAACCCTTCTCGAATTTGCATTAATACCGGGAAAGCTTTCATAATTCTTTGTAAACATTTGTGGAGTGATTGAAACTGTGGGTTGATAATAAGCATGGAGAGTATTTACAATATTCAACTAGTCGGTTCGTGGCACATTGGGTTCATTATAAATTACGTAAATCGTGGACCCTACTGCCTTTTTTGTGTTGGTGATCGATACATCATGCTAGATCAAGTATGCTGAGTTTATCACTACATGCGAATCACACGATGCGAAGCATAGTGGGGCGACAATTTCATCAGAAGACAGAAAATATTTTGAATTGACCATCGACTCTAATTCAAAATAGCAAGGTAATATAAAAAAACAGAAAAAAGTTACTGAAAAAAATTGGCGTATATATACAAATTCAAACACTTCCTAATATTTCTTGGTATGAGTCAGTTGTTGAAGATATTCAATTCCGTAAACACATTATACCCACAAATAAGAATTTACAACTGATATTGTTCGATGTTGATCGTCCGTCTTTTCTAAATTGGGATATGAACATTAGTAATGCAATATTTGTTATCACTTTTCACTTGATTGGATGCCGATATCAAAAATTAAAATATCCATATATAGTGAATACCGAAAAGAAATCATCAACAAAACGAATTGCAGATGAAATCGCCAACCACAATTTCGCCAACTTCTATTAGATATGTGAGCCAAACGACTCATTAGGATATCTAACTGAATCAATCACGGAAACTATACAAAAACATTCACAAAAAACAAGACATTTTTCCAAAAACGAAAGAAGGAAGTGACAGATAACAGAAAAGTTAATGAACTCTACAAATGGAAAAGACATTACTCACATGAAACCAAAAATAAAAACGGAATAAATTAGTTACAAAATGAGTATATTATACTTCGTATTCACTTCAAGAAGAGCTGATCATTATGAGGAAATAATCACCAAAGCCAACAACTACTCAAATTGTCAATTATATGAACTCCAAAAAATCGCTTAACATCGTAGAAGAAATAAAGGAAAAAAATCGTACTCACAAATAATGTCAGGATTGCAAATTAAATTAACGAGTTCTTCGTAAATATAGGAGATTTCCTAGCCCGTAGTATCGTAAAAGCTCGACTGATAGACCCAACGAAAAAAAAAATTAAATACATCATTTTTAAAACCCTGTTACACATTCCGAAATCCGAAATGAAATAACTCAAAGGGGAACTAAAGAGAAAGGATAACGGTTCAACTCTTGACATTGATCACCTCTGCGATGATACAACCACTTGTCCACCTTATCAACCGCATATTCCACAGTGGATTGTGTCCAGAGGGAATCAAGAGAGTATTAGTTGAACCTGCCTACAACGACAATGGTATTAGGTGGTATCTACACACCTATTTCTCTCATTACTTCTCATTACTTATTGTTTTGAGGCAATTACATCTACAAATGATGCTATCACCGCTCTTACTGAAAACTTACAAAATTGTGGAAGATCGTAAACCTACACCCTGCGAATTCTTGGATATCGCAGAAGCCTTAGATACGGTGAACCACTCGCAATTAGTGGAGGCATTGACTGATGCTGGTGTGCGCAAAATTCCACTCGATCTAATAGTCTAAGAGCTACTGACGCACGTTTCATGAAGTGTTTTATGCACCTTGAAATTTTGCTACAATGCATCTCTTGGGTAGATGTGAAGGTGAGTATGTGTTGGCTAGACCTACCTTGGGACACCAGGTACTGCGCATAGAAGAAAGAAGAAAGTAGCTTAATCGGCAATAAATCGCCCAGTCTGGCAACCCTGCCAGGGTTATCGGCGAGTGATGAGCAGGTAGAAAGTCACAAAGTCAGTCCTCGCGTTTCGATTGGTCGGCTGTGATATCGAAGAACGCACAGGGTTGTATTAGGCTGTCACAGTCTACTACTTATGAATAGTATTAATACATATCATTTGGAGAGCACGTATTATTTCAGACAATATGTCCAGCACAGATAGGGATGGGATTGAAAACAATGTCGTATCAAATGAAGAGCGCACGGAAAAAACGATCAATGCCCAAGAACCAAGATAATTGAGGAAAGCGTTTTTTAATTGAAATTCGGGTTATCAGCTATTCACTCATTATCTTCTGCTAGTGAGAAAAACAGTCCCTCTTGATATGTTTTCTCATAATCACGTTTATAGCTAGCCATCAGAACTACCTTTCAGAATTCGAAATGCAAAATCTTTCATCGTTTTTGTCGAGTATATGAATTTTCAAATTCACGTTTTCTATGTGACTGTTATCGATATTCCCGTTCATTCAGGTACCAGAAGATGCAGCTTATTGACAGGAAAAATATTATGTCTACAAATTAATTTGGTAAAAATGGACTGTTTTCATTCTTTCCATGTGCTCTTCAATTGCTAATAATAATAATAGTCCTCCTCGGAATAGAATACCTCAACTTTGGATTATTTTTTTATGTTAACCCCCTTGAAAGTGTCTGCCTCATTCATTATCCATTGTAAAATTAGCTCAATTTTACATTAATGATTGTTGGCTTCTGAATAAAACACTTCATTTAGTTAAGAAAAAATAACAACTTCATAACAATTTTTTTTCGTGTTAACCCCCTTGAAAGTGCCTGCCTCATTCATTATCCATTGTAAAATTAGCTCAATTTCACATTAAAGATTGTTGGCTTCTGAATAAAACACTTCATTTAGGCCATATTTTTTTGCACCTTTCCTCTATGCGCAGTACCTGGTGTCCCAAGATTGGTCTAGCCAACACACACTCACCTTCACAACTACCCAAGAGATGCATTATAACAAAATTTCAAGGTGCATAAAACACTTCATGAAACGTGCATCAGCAGCTCTCCGACTATAATGAAAGTTGCTCAACGCATCGGGTACATGTTGTTAAAATGAATGGCAAATGCAGAGAAGAACGTTGTGTCAAATGTGGAGTACCTAACTCAGAGAACTGTGTTGGCTCTTTTTCGATATATGTGAACAATCTACTTACGCTTCAATCGTGCGGAGAAAAATTTGCTGATGACATCGCAGTGATATACTCAGGAATATCTTGGTAAACCCTGAAAGAAAAATGGAAGAGATATCACCCAAATAATAAACTGATTTAATTATAAAACTACGAAAAAACGTTATTCATGTCTTTTGTATATTCCTCACCGATATAGCGGACATTGACAATCAGAGAGTGGTTATCGAGATCAAATCTATATATATATATATATATATATATATATATAGTACCTAGGCATAACGATTGACAACCATTCGAGAAAAAATGAACACATTACTGCTATCACAAAAACACTGAGGTGCATGCTCTACAAATTCAGATACATGAAAACTGTTCTCGATTCATCCCATCTTGTAACTATTTTATTCCATCCTAATGAGTCACGCATGAATCACGCCTTTCTCAGTTAGGACGGTATTCTTTCATCACACTCGAAGAAGTTAGATGTTCTGTAAGAAAAATTTTTTTAAATAATCTTGAGCAAAACACTCACTATCAGTTTCGAGAAGCGCTAGTCCCCAGAACGGGTTAACTGTTTTTCGATAGCATATATATACACAAAAACTGTAAATATTGAATCATAGTTATTCGAAAAGAACCAATGTAAGAATAAGTAATAAATATAAATCGGTACGTCTCAGATACTTTTCTCACTCAGGTGGGAGAATATATAAGTCCTGACCTGAGATGTACAAAATATATCTTCTCCCCATAAATTCACAGTCACTTTTGAAAAAGCTGTTGAAGGAGATTTTACTGAAGATGAAGCATGGAACTGTTGGTGATCTATTCGAGATATAACTCGAGAAATATTTTTATTCACTGTTCATATTCGTTTTCTGCTGAAAAATAATTGCTACTTGTCTGTACCAAACATAAACTGAATTGTAAAAAACCCTGACAGCCATCTGGCTATATCAGGATGTTTGTTAATAATTTCACATAATATATGTTATACTCTATTGTTGCACTGATATTTCCCAATAGAAGTATATATAGGGGACCTGCCTCATTGTGTAATAATAAATACAATTGTAACAAAATAATGTCATTGTTTTTTCAGGTAAGGAAATGAAACTGAGTACATACAATGTAACTCATTGTTCTATCAAGAACAGTTTATATTGAGCAGTTTTGTGTTATAGCAGTAGAAAAATATTATCAATATATTATCGATACCAGAAAATTACAAAAACTTTACTATACTCAGTGATTTTCGCATTTGACCTCGCCTTCATAGGAAAGTGTGATCTTTGAGAAAGTTATCAATTAGTTTCTACGCTCTGTACTAATTTCTTAGTACCCACTAATCTACTGTTGTCTACTATCTCACTAAACCGAGTGTTCTCGTTCACTAGAGGCACTCTACGCACTCAAAATAGCATGATATTTTCAATGGACTTTATTCCACATAGGTTGCACGAATAAGTAACTAGCTATAGTGGACCAACTAACCATCTCTATATTGTTTCCGAAGATCTAGCTAATATTTCCCAAAATTCACATTCATATGCCAATTAATCATTGACAATGTCAGCTTGGTGTATGCGTAATATTGAACCAATATTAGACGAATATATCCAACTTGGCTTCAAATTCAGATACGCTGCACTGTGAAATCCAACATATTCTGCCAAAAGCCAATATGACAACTTGCAGAATAATTTCTACTCAACTCTCGTGCAACCTATGTGGAATAAAGTCCATTGAAAATATCATGCTATTTTGAGTTCATACGTGTCAATAGTATTATTCGAAAAAGATCTAGTAAGACTAATTGGGTTTTGTCTAATAATGGAAAGACCATAAGGAACACATCGTCATTTGCAATTTTCTGTAAGACTAAAAGATTTTTCCACTCAAAACTGAAAATTTCAAAATCGAAAAAATCCATGTTCGAACTAATAAAATATTTGAGCTCTAGAAGGGCCTGGCTGATGGTATCACAAACACATTCCTTCAACAACCTCAATACTCCCATTTGTTAGGTTCTGTCCAGAAAATATAGGTGAAAAAGACATGTCATCAAGTAAGCCACTTAACATTGAAGAGCAAAGCACCCGACAATACTTGAATAGTATCAGTATATTCATGTTCCGCTTTATATCGGTTCTAATCTCACAAACACACAAACAATAAACAGAAGAATCAGTGTGAAAGTGACATTATGTCTTTTGCGAGGTGTGAAGGACCTCTGACAAGGCAACAATGGACGTACCCCGATGCGGTACTTCAGAGCCACCGCATGAAACGCTCCGACTAACAGGCAATTGTCAATGGAAGCGGTCAACTAGATGTAATTTGCTTTACTTACCGAGCCGACAAAGCTGCCGTTTCACGTCGGAATACTTGACTTTTATATTGGTTTACTGCAGAATTATGTGATCTCATTTTGGTTGTGGATAGAATTTGACCAGGTGTCAAAAGGAGGCATAATGGGGTTGGTATTAGGCGGCATTTTTTGCGAATACTAATTCACAAATGCGACTAGAAATTGTGAATTTGTGAATTTGTAGTTCTTCAAACCATGTGCCATCTGAAATATCATCTGACGATGAAATGAGTAATAATCATGATTTAACCCTCTACAATCCACAATAAATTTTGAAGGCCTCGTTTGTTCAAGTAGTTTAGCTTTTTTCTGTTTCGAATGTTTGATCATCATCGTTAATCTATTGCTCTCACAAGTTCGCTTCTGAGGGTTGAGGTTGATCAATATGTATACTTGGTACCGAAGCTGAGTTCTGAGATCAGAATTCTGAAACATATTCTGACTTGATTTTCAGTCTTCAGGAATCAGATACTAGTTTCACTGAGAAATTGAAAATGTTTTTTTACTATTTCTTGGGACGAGCAATATCAAAACATAGAGGAAGAATGAACTTTGTGTAAAAAGATAAAATTTTGGGGGTATGGAAATTCTTAAATGAACTTGACCTCCCTTTTGAATTCATGAATCAGGGCACCAAAGAAATGAGTTTTGTTTTCATTGGCCAAGTTCAATTATTTTTGTATGTACACCAGCTCTGAAAAGTCGCACTTGCAACAGCACTAACAAGACCTCTCAATCTGGCCCATAAAACTCTCGTATGTTCCATGAACAGTTCACAAATTACTAGTGAAAAAAAGCGCATTCAGTTCGGTCATCAGTATAATAGGAGGAAGGGTCTTTATCAGTCAAAAAACAAATCGTTGGAAACAGTCATAACATGAAACATCCAGTACGCCTTGGAATTTCATCATATGAAAATGCTTCATTTTGTTTGCCGGATATCGTGACTATGTATCGATTTAGTTTCACTGAAACTTAAAACTGAATGTGTTATTATTTTCATCGTTATGAATGAACATGCAAATTTTGCCGTTTTTACATGCTTTGTTGTATCATTTTGTTCTTTAGTCATTGTAAAGGATTAAAATGAAATAAATGGAATTGGCTGTTGCCCAAACTAAAATGTCTTGTTTTCGTATTGATGAACTTCTCTCCGTGTTGAAAGTGATAAATGAAAATGATTGAATGTGATCAAAATCAGTGTGAAACAAGGAAAAAAAGGTGAAATAAATTATGAGCAGTAATATTCCAGAAAGAACTAGTAGTAATTTCGGAAAAATACTATTAATAATATTCACTATTATTTCAGACAGCATTTTTCGACCACTTTCCTTTCAATTTAGAGAAGAAACATTTTCCTTTCCAAGATTTCAGTCGTCAAACGAAATCAATTATCACTGGTTCAGATTGAATCTAGATGCATTGATCGATACATTACCGCGTTTACTCGATGACAGATAGGCTATCTTCATTCAGGTTTAGTCTACTCTTGGAAAAACAAGAGTCGATAACTTATCTGATTACTTGAGGTTGTTTGATGAGTTTTCACTATCGAAAACATGAAATAGTTTTGTGAACTCATATGTACATTCATTTCATTTTATTCACATGTCATTTTATCTCTGGAAAAATTACATCAGATCACGGTCATTTTCGATGCTAAGGAAAATGGTTCACTGGTGTTCTTCAACCACATACAACATCATTCCTGAGGGACATAGCAAAACACAATATCGATTAAGGTTTGAGTTGAAAGAGAATGCATACAATGAAAATTGAAAAATTCATTTGATGTCTAGCTACGAGAAAATCCTCAACGTTGAAATTTAACGAAAACTCCACTAAATCGCCACATTGTTGCATCAGATGTTGAAATATCTATTAGGATTCTGATAGAAACAAACCCAATTTACTGAAATGCATTTCGGGAGTTGCCCTCAGGATATATGTTTTCCTTTGTGAACGTCTTTTCAATAAAACGACATCTCAACGTGATTTTGTTGCATTTGTCCTAGGAGACCACTGCTCTGAGAATAAGTAAGAATGAAGAAAGCCACACTCATTATTTTTATAACTTTGTATTGTTTGTTTGTGTGACGCTTTCAAAGACTTTTCTTTTTATATAGAACGTTTGCCCAGTTCACTCGCTTTTGCGACTGTGGATTCAGTTGATTAGGATCCCCACGGCATCTTATATATTTTTTATTTTTCAACGTAACGAAATAATGATTGATTGAGATCGCGATAGAAACCAGGAAAAGTAAAGAACGGTTTCTGGTGAACCCCATGCTCTTGTGTTTATAATAAATGAAATGCACTCGTCTTTCGAATCAAATTTATAAAAATACTTATTTCAATTGAATCATTTGACTGATATGATCGATCGTACCCGACCCTCAGACTTTATAATTTATGAAATGAACCGTTTCAATGCAGAAACTAACTAAGATCTACTAATGAATATATCTCTCAAATCAGAGGACATTTACATATATCGGAGAATACTATTTGGGTACTTTTAACGAATATCTTCATGAGTTCAAATGATTTCAATCGTTTGAATGTGGCGACAGTGACAGATTTTTTTGGACAATTTTTCGTCTGCCTGGGAAAGAGAAAATACTCAGAGCTAAAATAAATACGAATCCGCAAAAAACACGCAGCAGGGTAATTCAGTGAAACCTAGAATGTGCCTTCATTGAGTTCAACAGAAGACTTGATGGAAAACTATTTGTGGGCTGCGTTACAGATAAAAACACCGCTCGAATAACAAAAACCATGGGGCATTACTATTTCAATTAATGCAGGGTTCACAACGGATGTCTTAGGGAAAATTTGATGAAAATAGTTCAATTGTGAAATTGACGAATTGTCATGAAGAATTTGAACACTTATTTGAACAGTGTGTTTCAACAAACGCAAATGACATGTTTCTCAGGATTCATTTTAGCTCCAAGTGTGTTTCTCTTCCGAAGCAGAATTGGTACAGAGAATCTGTTACTGCCGCCCGTTCCATGTTAGACATGATCTATTGAAAACTGCATCTCGATAAGAATTACAACAGAGAAAAGTTATATGTGAATCTCTGGTAACTCGTAGTAGTGAATTTGACTCCTACCAACAATGATTAATCTAAAATTAATTTTCTTGTAATGCTCCAGCTCCATCTGCATCGGAAGGGATTAATGGCAGCGATGAGTAAAATATTGCTTATTGCAACTAAAATGTGGCATTGTTAATTACGTTAGCGTTATACTCTGAGCGATAACTCGAGTTTTTTCACACAAAACCACGGTCTTCACATTGTCAAGATGAGAGCTGGGGGATAAGGAGACTTAGACCTCGGCACCAAGTCGCGAAGTAGTCTTGAGAATGGCTCCAAAGTGAAGGCCGAAACGTTGACAGAAGAACGATTCCAGACGCGATTCAACCGGAAGTTATATATACTAAATGCTCCCTGTTTCTGCATACACGGATGATTTCATTGTTTTTGACTGGTGCGAAAATATCTTAATCGCGCAAAGTCCAGATATTTGTTGAGAAATGTTCGTCATTATCGGGAATAGGAATATCCCGAAATTAGACCAAATATGCCGTTTTTTCAGAACACCTAACAAACACGCCCAATCTGCCACTATATTACAAAAATATTGAAAACCTAATAAAATACAGATGATGAAATTGAAATACGCAGTAAAAAAATCGAATTCATAACCCTCAAATTCTGAAAATGAATGAGCAGTAGTCAGCGGAATTAAAAGTTTGGGAAAATCCCATCAAATAAATGGTCTAATATTTAATCAAATGAAGCATTCTGATCCAAACACGAAAATTTAAATGGATTTTGGTCAAAGAAAGGAAATAAAGAATTCAATTAATCAGAGAGATCAATGAGAAAAAATTAAGTGTTAAATATAAAATGTGCAGGCTAGCACGTCCGCCTTCAAGCGGAAGGCCGGGCTTCAAATCCCCGCCAGGCCAACGTGATGGGTAATCGCACGTTAATCCATTGCTCGCACAAGTTTCGACTCCTGAAGGGTTGACGTTCGTTACCTGGTTAACGGAACGAACAATTTTAGAGCAACAACATCAATTTTTTCAGGAGCAATAAAAATGGCGTGGGTAACAGTCCAGATATTTGTTGAGAAATGTTGGGGATTATCGGGATTGGGAGTATCTCGAAACTAGACCAAATATATTGCTCTTTTCAAAACACCTAACGAACACTCCCATGCTGCCACTTTATAACCAAAATTTTGAACACTTCTGGAGTACAAATTTCTCGAATATGATATTCAACCAGAAGCCAAACTGAACACCCATTCCCTCTAGTTCAACCTTTCAGAGGTTTGACGTTCATTGTTGTTTTTCAAAGAAAACCGATTTAGAAAAAAATACGTATTGGTTTGGACTTCCATTGTCTCTATAGAAACCACAAAAAACTCATGAGTTGAAAAAAATATCGATATAACCAATAAATTTCGAATAATGAAATTGAAATACACGATAAAACAATCGAGTATATATCTCTCAAATTTTAAAAATGAATGAGTCAAAGTCAGCGGAAATGAGGATGAAACTTTTCCCAGAGATCAATTACCCTACCAAACTGATATTTTTGCATAATATCAGTTTGGTGTTAGGGTTATTGGTCTCTAGGAAAAGTTTTAACTTTCACACAAAAGGTTCCAATCTCATCGTTTAATTGGAAATGAGGATGGAAAAATCCCGTCAAATAAATGCTCCAATAGAACTTTATCGAATAAAGTAGTCATGTCCAAACACAATAATTCCAATGGAAGATATTAATCTAGAGACAGAAAAATGATATGTTGAATAAGAATTAGTAAAATCAAAGGAGTTCAGTGTACTGACGACGTTTCGATCGCTGGTATTATCCGCCATCGTCATCAACATTCTGAAATAAAGTCGGTTTTGAAGCCCCAAATTTTCCATGACGGGGAAAGGGGGTACTACTAATGAGCTGCGCTGATTCGTTTCCGTTCGTTTTCAACACATTCTGAATTTCCACGCAGAATGCATTGTTGTTGAGAATTTAGGCGCCTTCCTTGAATGTGCTTTACAACCAGTGCTCCTCCCTGTGTATTACGTATCTCCTTAGTATCAGTTGTCTTCTGAAGATGCTTACCTTCTTTGCGAAACGCGCGTCGATTTCAAATAATATCAGTTAATGTAAGCGGCAATTGATCTATATAAGAAGTAGTAACTTTTACATCAGATGTTTCAATCTCAGCTTTTATAAAAAATGATAAAAAGTGCTGAACAACCTTCGACGATTAATTGGCCTCAGCTAGTCAAAGTTTAGGTCATCGAATATTCAACAAACGAAGTTTCTCAGGATATCGAAATGTTCAAAATTAGGAAGTTTTTCTTGGCTCTTCCTTCGCAAACTCTGAAGTATGCCAAGGCCGTGAGGAATTGATGAGTTCGACAAACTAGTTTTTCATCATTGAACTTCCACCTCCTGTTCTGATAATAACTCTCTTGGATGAAAATCAATCTGATATTGTGAAGAAAACTTCCAAAGAAACAAACTTTTCCAATTTAATTTTTCGACGACCTGAATACATATAATCGGAAATCAGGTCAAAACCATCATACTAAAATCATTAGCTGAAGTGTACAAATTCAATGTGAGCTTCCATCGGGGACATTATGAATTCGTGGCCCTGTCATAAATATTGAAGTTGGGCTTCGTGACAGACCGCATTCGACTCTTTGTTCCTGCTCTGCCACCATTTGGGGGTTGTGGTCGGGAAAAAATTAATCGTCACTTTCCGAGTTGTCAACCCCGATCGTTCGCCAAATGAAATGGCAGTTGGTGAGAAGGGTGCTTGGCTTTGATTTCTCAAAAATATTATTCCAGGGTTGAATCGAATGAGTGAATGAGTGATGTGAGATGAAAAACATTAACCTCTTTTGAATTAATAGTGTGTTCCCACCCATAAGAAGCTCAAGCAGATAACATGAAGAAAAAGAGGTAAATAAAAGAAGGAAGAGAAGCAAAGTGTATCATTCAACAGGCTGTGCATTACTCGCTGAATACCTACCAAATGTACGGGAGGATTAATACATGTATTTTTTTCTACCATACAATACACAGTGAAAAAGGGTAAAAAATGCTATATTCTGTTCAACGCTTTCTCAGCTAGAACCTGGAACACAATGAGTCTCTCTAGTAACCCACATATATACATATATGCTGTCTGGAACTTCCGGATGAACCACGTCTGGAATTGTTCTTCTTCTGACTTTTCGGCTCCCACTTTGGAGCCATTCTTAATACTTCTTGACTTAGTGGCGAGCCCTAGGTCTCCTTAACCCCCAGCAATCATTTTGACAAGGGGAAGATTGTAGTTTTGTGGATAGAGGGATGGTATTTATACCTGTATGAGAATCCGACGTTGTTGAAACTGTCGGACCATATGCAGGTCTGGTTTGAAAAGGATTAATTATTGGATTTGTTCAAAGGAATAATAATGGTTTCCAGGAATTGGGGAGCCTTTGTGAGTCGTCTGGTTTGTTGAGGCATTGAGGGCGTTTTTCAATTTCTATTGCTGTTTGATACTTGTCGGTTCGTCTGTCCTATGTATGTTCTCGGGCAGTCTTGGCAAGGAATTTCATATATTCCTTGTGATTCGTTGGGTATTATATCTTTAGGTGAGCGCAGGAAAGAGAATATTTGATTGTTTGCTGTGAAAACTGACTTTATCAGTGACTCTCCGAATGAAAGGAAGTAAAGCTTTCGGGCGTTCAGCTGGGTCCGTTGGTTTGGGATGCGAGAAGCGGGTGTGTTGGCGTTGAATGGTCCTCTGGATCTGGGGGCAATAATCAGTTTGAAGAAGGGCAGATGTGAGCTTTTTCAGCTCACTGGATCTGTTATGGACATCTGTGAGTTTGATGGATCTATTGATGAGAGAATACAGTACGGAGCTCACCTGGCCTGGATTATGGTGGGAGTTGGCATTAATGGCATTCAATTATATTTTTTTTCAAATAATTTCAAAACTGAAGTTTTACATTGTACATTTCCGATGTAGTATCAAAAACGGTTAAGATCGCATGTAAAAAATTGTGTAAAAATATAAACATTATATATATATATATATATATATATATATATATATATATATATATCCAAGTCATCAGAATCCATGTCGTTCCATGAAAATGAACCAGCAATTTTCTTTAGAAACCTACAAAATATGGGAACAAACATTAATAATTAAAAATAGAATGTTTTAATGTAGAAACAAGGAGAAAAATACTTTTTTGATGACAATGACAGTTTTCAAACTGATGAGAAAATGAAAAACTTTTGGAATAATAAAAAAAATTGGACATCAGAGTGTGAGAAAAATAAATGTAAATGAATTTATGATTTTAATATAATCAGTTTTTGAACATAATAATTAGTTTGTAATAATTCGAATAAGGATGAGAATTTATAAAATTCAATGACAATCAAAGTGTCCAGAAAAAGAAAAGTGAGTGTGAAAAGATTGCTATGGGAAAAGTCTCAAAAATAGTTAAAATAATGTGAAACCTGTTTGGAAAGTACATGAAAAACTGATCAACTGAAGCAACTGGCGAAGAGTATTCAAAATTGACAAGATATGAGCCAAACTGGAACCTACCGTCAAAATCAGAGTAAAAGCCATCCAGCAGACAGAGAGAAGGAGATTCACTACCAAGAAACTTCAGTGAAAAGAAGGTATTTGTACATAATAGACCATTGCATAAACATTTTGTTTGCTAATCATCCAAAATCTGTTCTAAAAGAACTAATTTCACAAAATTCATAACCTTAAGAGGTGAAGTTGGCAACAAAAGTGACGTAGCTTGGGTTGGAATTCAACATCAATTCAAATTTGGATCACGTACTGCTGAGATCAATTTCAAAGACTCTAGACTGAAGGGTTTATAATTTGACATATGTACATAAAAAAATTTGAATTGGAAAATTGTATATGGATATAAAAAAATTTTTGATGGTAATGTAAGCTAGCTTTCTTCTAGAGCAGGTTAGTTTTAAGGAAGTGTTTATTCTCAAATTCTGAGAGGAAGAAACATTCTTTTTATGTTTTCAATTGTTTGTGGTGAACTCAAAATTGAGAAATATTTCAGGTAAATTGATAAAAAAAACACAATTTCTGAACAAAATGTGCCTACTTCTGAGGTGTTGCCACAGGAGAATGGATTTGTGGCTTGACGCCGTTAGATATAACTCTTCGATCAAAGGAGTTCAGGTATTTTGTTGAACTAACTGTAGGATTGAGAATGAATTGAATTTTTCTATCAATACATATTGACCATTCTTGGGACATCTAATTAATTAAAGCATTAAATTTCACGATACTTTTCAGTCCTCGATGAATTATTCATGCTTTTGTGCTCCCAGCCGATATCCATTTGAATGAATAATGTTCCAATAAATTCAATGTTAGAAGGGTAGCGATAAAAATCTGGACTAATTTGAACAGAATTGAAAGTTATTTCATTATTGCCAGTTTAGGGTTAACGAAGAGGAATGAAAAGGTTTATAGTTCAATTCGAAATTAATCTCCGGCTTCGGTAAAAGAGCTGGAATTAATTGAGTAGTCAATTATCTCTGAACCTTCAAAAGCACAGCACACTTTAAAGTGAAAGCTTCTTCGATAGTTAAGTCTAAATGTGATATGAGATCAAAAATGGGCTTTGTCACTCTTGAGGTTGATGCTCATTCTTGAAACTCAAAAAAAAATGGTTTTTCCAAGATAACTCTTCAGGAAAAAATGTGGAAATTTGGGGAAAAAAGACAAGTTTCATTCCTTGAATGAACACATGGAATGGGCATCATATCTGGAAAAATAAGACCGGTATGAAAATAATTGTTGCAAACAAAACCTCTATTTTTCAAAAGGTGATTTTTGGGGTATTGTTTCAGGTATTTTTTCCCCTTCAAAACTTATGGGGGGGTTGAATATTGAGATTTGAATTTCGGAAAAAATATTCAAAATACGAATTTACTGCCGTGGAAGATTCTGTAACTCTAACCCACAACTTCAATAATATGGACATGGTAACATGGTACTTGGTGAAAATGGGATCCAATCACAGACACGTTCGACACATATAGGTGTTTTCACCTCATTATCCGTCATCCGAGCGGAATAGCCAAGGTCCGTGATTAGCAACACTTGGTCGACTCCGTTAGCACGTCTTTGACCTTTCCAGTTAGCCGCAGTGACGGCTAATGAGGTGGCAACACGTCTCTCAATGTCTTTGGCTTATGAGCCCCTTTTTCTGAGTGCTCTTCCCAATAGTCCTCGGTCATTTATAGATCTGACGTTAGTTGTTGCCCCGTAAACAGGAGCTCTTCTGACTGAAACCACCAATGAGCGGCTTGCTTCTCTTGTTGACTCCGTTTGTGTGTATATCTCCAAGACTACTAATTGTTGCATATATTTACGCTTGCTATACCGCAACACAGCAACTTTTCGAAGTAAATAAAAGACTTTATTTTTAAACTTTTATAGATGCAAATATTTATTCTAAATTCTTTCAGATTGTGGTAGGTTAAAAACCCAAAAAAATAACATCATACATTCAACTTACTCAGCGCCAGAAAAATGAAAGAATAGCATCAAATGTAAAACAGAAAATAACGTTCTCGAAATTTTCAAAAATGAATATTGTCAACAAATGTGATTGATGATTTTTGTTCCGAAAGAGATCGATTTGGATACTGGGTGGAACAGCATCTGTCTCAAATATTACAATCTAATTTGAATGAGTATTAGTGAATCTTACACGACTTCTTCAATTATATTTCTTCATTTATTGAAGCATTTCTTTCATTGATGTGAATGATTTCAAAAAATGACCATTTGAACACATTATTTTCAGTTTCTGAAAAACTGACATTGTTAAAATCCACCTAGCATGGTCTGTCTGATTTCACAACATGTACAGATAACAAATTCCTTTTACAGTCACTTTTGTGGGATGTTATTCTACATTATAAAAGTTGAGGTCTGACCGATGTTCACTTCATAAAAAAAATTTATTTTTGATTAGTTTCACATGGTGTCTTCAATTCAGAATAGAGTTGACTTGAGGTTTCAAGGTTTCATTGAGCAATTTTGATATATGTATCTTTCAAAACTTTGATAAAATTCGGAGTTAGTTCATTGATATAAGGAATGCATTAAAATATCATATCGTTAAAATCAAGCTATGTCCTTGGTAGTGATTGTATATATTATATTGGTTCCCGAACTATATATAAAGAAATGCTTCCATAAGAAATATTAGGTACCTACGAATTTTTTATCAAAAAATCTCTGAAATCAATGAGGTACTCATTCCTCAAAGTGGTGTGGTTAATGTGGTAATGGTAATGTGGTTAATGATGTTTCTTCAAATCAATAATCACATTGAATTTTATTTTTGTAGGATGGTTCGAATAATAATCAGTAAATGTATAACTACTGTTCTATTACTACTGATTGTTTTTCTGTACCACTGCTAATAATAATAATGTTCAATTCATCATATCTGAAAATGTGACTCTGCTATTGATTTCTTTCTTCATTGTGAATTGCTTGTCCCTATCATAACTATCGAAAATGTGTTACTTTTTTCGGGATAGAGAAATTCGGATTCAATTAGTATATGTATGTCAAATATTCCATGTGATACTCGTATGACTCAGTCTGATGAGCATCTAATGAACAAACTTGCAGGGCCGCCTTCAGGATAGTGCAAGCAGAATGCGAAAACCAGTTGATGCATCTTCTCAACATTTTCAAACCTTCGCAATATGAATTCGCCTCGAACCAGAACAGCACTATATCAAAAATGACTGAAACCACTATTGATGATTTGATATCCAACAGCATTGGTCGGATTACACTTTACCAAAATGAAATAAGTCGATAGGAGGCCACTAATTTGTACTTTCTGCTTCAGGGTTTGGATCATTGGGTGTCCCACTGAGAACTTACTCCTCATTGGTAGAAGACAGCTTATTCAAATTCTCGATCAGTTAAAAGAGATTCAGTCCAAACAGCCCAACACTAAATAGGTAGTTCTGTACAACAGTTCTTCCGATTCCATTTTGAATTTATTACAAATCATTAGACCGGGCGGCAGTGAAATATTTTGTCGACCAATTCTTGACAGTCAGTCTTGAAAGACGAAGTACTTGAAGCTGCAAGAAATCGTATTCTGCAAAAAAATATATGCGTTGCGGGGAACACGCTGTATACTTTTGAACAGTTTGTCCCATAGATGTTCCTCAATTCCACGATGAAACTAGTTCAAGTTGTAATAGATATACTGAAAAATTTTTTTCGCAATACATTCGTGCAAGTAGTAAATCTCCCTAAATAATTAAAAACAGAATGCCTTCCTGATATTTTCATTTTCAATATCAGCGATGTTTCTATGTGTAGTAAAGTTATCCATCAACTAAGCAAACGCCAAATCTGGGTTTCACATGAATTACCCCTAAATATATATGCCACAAAAAATATGTTATGCTATAATTACCAACATAACCGGTATCTATGTGAGAAATATTAAATACAACTGTTATCGAATAAAACATAATGGATATACTTTCATTTCCTCACACATTAAGCCGCAGTTCGTTTCCTATTCATGAATCACAGTATAACAGATTATTTCGAAAAAATCCTATGTATCTCTTTGGCATTATATCTATAGAATCCACAATGAAACATATTATATTCAAACTGGTATTCACATCGTCGATATCATGTTCATTGATGTCTAAGATACACCCAAGATACACGACCTGTTTGATAGATGACTCTTGCGCCATCAGTTCACAATACGACATCAATCTCTGATATTATTCCATATTTTTGTTAACACAATGGGAAACCTTTCTAAACCCACTAAGCCCATATAAAAGCATAGGCTGTTCAAAATCGCGCTCCATATCATCCATTTAAAACGGACAATGGTAACAATCGAATTTCTTGGAGTTTTTTTTGAGTATTTTTTATTTCTCGGGATGAATATTATTGAGTTTTTGAAGTGAAAAGAATAGAGACGATTCTTCTGAATATTTTTAATGTGATCGTTCAAGTGTATTTGTTTTCGTGATAATTCATGGCAGCAATTGAATGAAAATGCAATATACTACATAACTGAATCTACATTACATTTTTGCGACATTTCATGAAGTTTCAATCTATTTGAAAAGCACCACTAACCACCCGTTCGCATTTCTGCTCCATATATTCAATGAAATTATGGTAAAGTTTCCTTCTTTTCAATTTCGATCTAAGTGGAGTTTATGGAAATTCCATGACAGAAGTTGCCAGACCTAAACCAAATTGTAGGAAGTAACAATATATTGTTTGTAGCTGAAGGCATGAACTTATGCGATTCCTTATAGAGTTACATTCGATTCACTGAGCATACTCATACCTGAAAGAGAAAATAAACATCCCCGAAAAGTTATTCAATACAAGAAGTTGAGATATAGAAAGTTACTTGACCGGAGAAATTTTTCCGGCCTCGATATAAAGTTTGCCGGAAATTCATCGAATTATGTCACAGCTTGAAAGTCTCTAAAGAATACCAGATATTATCGAACAGTGGTGTAAAACTTGGAATCGAGTGAGAAAATGAAACTCTTTCGCCTTTGGTATCATAACTCTTCAAAGAATCTCCATTGGCATCATACCGGAATGTTCGAGCAGAAATCATGACTTGATAGCGATGATTTTCTATAGTTTTCGATCCATCAAGTCAGTTGCTAATGATATTCTAAGAATGAATTTTCATTCAGGTAGCAAAATGTGTGTCATGATGAAACCTACATCAGATTTTTTGATATCGCGCTCTTGGTCGATTTCATACAATAACAAGATATTCTGTTTGTCTTGTTAGTTCGATGATGATAGTTTTTTTCATTGACTTCAAGTTGAAAAATAAAAGGGCAATATTTCAACAATTGGGTGTTAGATATTCTTCTCTTTATTGAGTGCAGTTTACATCAACTGAATTCAGTCATCATTTTACTGTTTCAAGGTGAACCTTTATGCAAGTCTGCAACTAATCGTGTCCTGATCAATTCAATATTTGATTGAGGTCCACTCGGTACAAAATGATTCGGTATATAATTGAAATCTGCTCAAAATATCGAAGTGATATGCTCATAGATCTACCTTAAATAACTTTCTCGATGTTTGTCAGGTAAATCTTGTGATTTCATGTTCTGTATGAATACAGTTAACGATATTTTGCATAATGAATATTTCAAATGTTTTATTTCAGATTCTCTCAGGGTTGAATCTATACTATTCATTTATATATTGCCGTTTGAACTTCTCATTTGTTGTTTGGAATCCGCAATATATAATTTACCAGCAAAGAATAGAAAGCAATTGGCTCGCAAAACAGACCATCCGATAATCGATGGAAACTTCCGTCCAGTTTTTCATAAATTTTCCTTGCTATTCTTGACGGACAGACGAAAAATGTCAGATTCATCTATGATTTACAAAATATATAATAATCATGTCGATTGCCCAAATTTGCTAACAAAATTGATATTGAACACACCCAGTAGAGACCTAAGAAACTATGATCTTTTGTCACACCGATCAGAAAAACTAAATCAGGAAAAAACTCACCCATGTGCAGAATTGTAAGAACATTCAACTTTCATTGCAATGATGCTGGAATATTTAGGTTCCCTTTCCTCAAGTTCAAAAATCATATCGAATCCATTTTGCTAGATCAATAATCACCAACTACTATATTTTTACATATCATCCCATCAATATAATTATAATTTGTCATTTTTTTACTGTATAGCCTAATGTGTATTTTACTCGCTATCCAAAATGTAAATGTGGATACTGTTTGGATTCTTTCTGTTTGTATCCCTATTGTGCAATAAATAAATAAATAAATGGAAACGCCATATTGCATACTTTTGCTCTTTCAAGTACATACTACTAAGAAATCCAGATTTATTTGGCCAGCTATAAATATAATTTTTCACATATCATAGTTGAATGAATGTCTGAGTGTCTAACAATTGGTGATTAGGATGGTTTATGAACTAATTCACAATCATTCGAAAATGTGCTTATTTTTAACCTAATTTTAGGTTGGAAAGTGAAGAAAGTTCTGAAACGAAATTCATGAAGGGCTTAGATCCTCGCTCACATGTACACATCATCGAGCTGTCCCTGATATACATTAAACATTATCCCAATGCCGAACCGACAGAAAAGATAAAGGTTTTTTTTTCTCCTTTAAAACCCAAAGAATTATTCAATTACTAACACACTAGTTTCCATAAAATTCCATAAATTTCTTATTAGCCTTTTTCTTTCAAATACAGGATTCAGCGCCCTGTGGCCACACCCAAGACCAATTTTATTGTCGAAACTGTCTTCAATATTTCAATGAGTAATTCAAATGTTGCTATTCGCAACAATCCTCACGAAACATAACGGAATTCATGACGAATGATTACTACCATTTCCTGTATATTCATTGTTAACAATCAAAATTAACATTCGGGGGTGTTCCATAAATACTTTTACACTTCTTACAACTTCAAGAGATTCTGAATTTGAATATTATCGGCCTATTTCGATGGTTTTGTAAAAATATTCGAGCTCATCTTTTAACCATTTGAATCACCAATATAACCAATATCAATTAAATTCTTCAACTTTTCAAGTAATAGTTTCCACCACTATTCATGATTCATGAACTTTTTGTTAGGATACCGTATTCTGTTGATATTATTTTTTCATAAATATAAGTTAATAAACGATTGCATTTGAATGATTCATATTTTTCTACTCCCACTGGCGGCCAACACTAATTCAAAATACTCGGTGAACTGAGCCATTACGTTACAGCTGTCAGGATGGTGGGGGTAGAAAAAATATAGTACTCGACTCGGGGATGAGGCCAAGTACGTGCACTCGCGAATTACCGCACTCGGCTAACGCCTCCTGTTCATAATTCTTCGCTAGTGCGACTCATCCCTCTTGTTACGGAATATAGTAATATCGTGAAAATGCAAATGGGTAACAGACCTCTTACTGAATTTCATTCTGAAATATTCATGATGATGAGACCTTTTAAATTCACAGAAAAGTGTAACAGTCTCAGAAGACAAATATTTTTTTCGGAGTATGGTAAACCATTTCATTGGATATTTACTATCAAAAATCAAATCAAATAATTTTTTTCGACACGTAAATCATTCTTTCGACCCCATACCCAAGGGCCAGTTTATGCAAAAAGGGCTGTTGTATCGAAAGTCGAGGCAAGCTCTAAACCAATTACGATCGCTCCCCTACGACGCCTATAATGCACCCCTGCCTCATATAGGGACACACCGTCACCCCGCCTTTCGTACCCATGTGCCACCCCATCAGATATCTAACCTCAAAGTAACAATATTCTCTGAGCGGATTTTCAAATTAGTATTAAGCGGATTCACGCTAGCGGAAACAGTGGCTCTGTCGGCCATTTTGACGTTATTTATTGCGGTAAGGGGCAAAGAAATAAGGGCTGGTGAAGGGTTCGATTCGTGAAAGGACAAGAAATGAAACCGATGTGAATGATATTCGTACATCAATATTGTGGTTATGTTGGAAATCACCCTCCAGTTTGTTTTTGTCCATTTTTACCATCTAATATATATATATATATATATATATATATATATATATATATATATATATATATATATATATATATATATATATATATATATATATATATATATATATATATATATATATATATATATATATATATATATATATATATATATATATATATATATAAATATTTGCGAAAGATGTTATTAACATGAATAAGTTTTTTACCTTTTTACCAAAAAAATTAATATTTTTTTCGTAATTGTATGAACGTTCATCAATGTTTTCCACCACATAGGTAGGTTACTCATTTATTATTCTTATTCTCTGTCAATACCAATGTAATATTTATATTTTTTTTTGTAGATCCTAACATTGTAACCCAAAACTCTGCTGATAATGATTGATCCTTCGACATATCCTGCTGATGTAAGTCTTCTGACTACATGTTGTAATGTGATGTATGTCCTCCAACTACACACACATATAATCTATATATATAAAAGAAAGTCGTGTTAGTTACACCACTTATAACTCAAGAACGGCAGAACAGATTTGGCTGAAAATTGGTAGGGAGGTAGCTTAGAGCCAGGAGATGGACATAGGATACTTTTTATCCCGTTCGACAGCGTATTTGTCTGTTATTATTTGACAGTCACAATTATCTGTTAACTCCAAATGATTCTAACAGATGTCGATACCTTTCGACTGGGTTGAGTAAGTAATCAATAGATGGCGCTGCTGAGCCCATCAGTTGGCAGAACAAATTGAATCAAGATGTCGATACCTCTCGACTGGGTTGAGTAAGTAATCAATAGATGGCGCTGCTGAGCCCATCAGTTGGCAGAACAAATTGAATCAAGAAATCCAGCTCAAAGAATCAGGACAGCAGAAGGTCATGCACAACCACGAATGGTTTAGATTTGGAAAATCCATGTTTTTCTCATGGGCAACTATATGTTGCGTGTTCACGTGTTGGGAAACCGTCGAATCTATTTGTGTTAGCTAAAGACAGGTTAACCAAAAACATTGTGCACCGATTGGTGTTAAATTGAATTGAAATTGATAGTATTTATAATTCAAAAAAATAGATATTAATGTTTAAAAGTTTGAGACTGTCTGCCTTGCCTACCTCATTCATGAGTTTAAGCGTCACATGTTATTTACTGCATTATACTGTAATATACTTATATTTGTTATAAAATTAAATGGAAATAATAAATCTGATAAATTTTTATTTTGTACATATTGATTTCTGCTTAATATCAAGTGTAAGAACATTTTAATTAATTGTGTTCAACGTACTTCCCCTTCAAATCTCAATCCAGTGAATTTGTATACCAACATCAACATTTTCGTCTTTGTTCGTAAATAATTTCATTGTACTAAAGGGTTATAGTAGTAGAAAGTCAAATAAGGAGATCACCATATTTTTTTACAAATACCATCTGTGTGAAAAAGCATAGTGGACTCCGTGACTGATGTTCTCTTATTGTTTCTCTTAGATTGTTTACTATAATGTAATATAACAAAAACTTTAGCCACAGCAACGCGTGGCCGGGTCAGCTAGTAAAGATTATATTTGGTGGAATTCTACTGTGTGTAAGTCTTTCACCTACCTTATGATAAAATATTCGAAATCAATGCAATAAATGTATTGAAATAAATGAAATCGGAAACAATTATTTTATTCATTTCTGTAGCTTCTCATTCGGAACCATTAATTGAATATCGGACTTGAATATGAAAATTACAAAACATTGAAATCACGAATTGTGGATTCTAATTCGTTGTGTAGGGTCAAAATCGATTTCTGAGCATCTTTTTCGAATAACTTACTCGGTATCACCAACCGGGAAGCAAAATATCGAGATTTTGTCTTTTTTGATGGATTGCGCTAGGCTGGGTTCAAGACTGACACCCATGCTAAGTATTGCGAGGAGTGCGGTCTCCCTACACCCACCGAAAATCAAATCTGCTTTCAAAAATGACTAACATTCAGGGGTTCTTCATCTTGAGTGCGTCACACAGTAGATAAATTCCCAAAATATACAACAATTCACTGAATAACTTGAAGAATCATAAAGAATTATAGTGAGCTCAGATTCAAAATATATTTCAAGAAATACTTGTTATGACTAGCACCGAAAAAATTGAGAACAAGCATAAGCTCATGTTTATGCTTACCACCGATATCTGTTCTGATATGTATCCGCAGTACTCATGCAAAAAGCGAGAAGGACAACCTAATTTTCGACATATTCTGTTAACAATTATATATTGTGATTCAAAATAGTCAAAGTTTTGAGTCGTATTGGTTCGGATAGAAGGACAATGAAGAACGTTGTCAACCATTCAAGCAAAAAAACTACATCAAGTAACTCATGACTAGTTTTTTGATATACTATCAGAAGACCAATGTGTCAGCTGGGTCCTCAATAGCCAATCGAATGTCTCGGCCAAGCACTCCGATTGGTTGTAGAGGACTAGCTGTGAGCTGTGTTCTTCAACATAAAATTGAAAAATCAGGCCCCAGTTGACAACTGAAACATGCATCAAACGACAATTGCTATTATTCCCCTTTCACGGTAAAATACCAAAGTTTTCGTCAAACAGACATTGAGAGAGGTACATTCTTTCACCAACAATATTCAAGTAGAATTCAAACTGTTTTGATTTTCTGGCAACAAATTTTGATTGATTGGTGGTTCTGCCAATGCTGTACATACCTCCAACCCTTGCACTGAAAGATACACAAAAAGAAAATTATACGAGTTACCTCGTGGAGTGTTACTCAGATCAATCAAAATTTGTCAGACTCAAAGAAAAATAGATGAATACATATGTGATATATATCCTTTCCATTAGTATTTTGGTATACGTTGGACAACTTTATTTCATATTTGCTGAAACTTATAAGGAAAATATAAACAATTTACTATCATTGAGAAGGAATCAAACAAGCATTAAAGAAACTGTATTTTCTGGATCTGTGATTCTAATAGCATTCTTGATATTTGTTTATTCGGGATTGAAGTCGTCAAATAATATAGCAAGGAAAATATCAGGTGGGCAAATAGGTGGATATTCCTTCTATATTTCATACAATTTCTCTCCATCGTAAAATTTCATGTCTGCTTGAATATGGTTGACAATGTTACTTGCTGAGTGGTATGTGTTGAAACCTGTGACTATGCAAAAATGACAAAAAAACTTATAAAAATATAAATCGAATAAGGCAATCGATTTGGATTTGACTGCCTTACTTCAGGAGCAGCATTGGCGGGCTCGTGAGTCATGAATTATGGCACAGCCCTTCTTCAATACGACTAAGAATATTTCTAATGCAAAAAAATTGCAACTCGCTTAGAGAATCGAACCTCGACCTCTCGGTAAGGAGCCGGATACACAACCACAGCGCCAATCCATTTGTAGTCTTTGTTATGTATTTACATTTTAAGTACTCACCCTATATATATATATATATATATATATATATGATACACTAGGTTACCTGGGATGTTTATAAAAGGTGGCATTCAACTGTTGAGGAATACTTTTTGCAACAAGTTACGTTCAACAACGCTGCTCGTCATTGAATCGATACATATATAATAAATTGGCGACGAGGATATTCGAAAACACGTGGAGCAGTTAATTCAAGGGCAAGAAAGCATGTCAACAGAAACGAGTACCACAATTCAAACGATTTTTTCTATCGAAACCTTCGATGTGAGTAAAATTCGATTCGGTCGTTGGGTGAAGAGACTAGAAAGTGCCTTCCAAGTATTCAAAGTGGAAGAAGACATGCGAGTTGCTTATCTACTACATTACGTTGGTTCTGAATCATATTATATCATTTGTCATAAATTATCACCAGAAGATCCTCACAAGAAAACCTTCCAGGAGTTGGTAGATTGTATGCTCCAATATTACCATCCAGAACCATTGGAAATTGCTGAAATTTTTCGTTTTCACCAGAGAAATCAACGTGAAAGTGAAACATGTCAAGAATATGTCACTGCGCTACAAAACTAGCAGTTCATTGTAAATTTGGAGAATATTTGAAGAAAGCCATCAGAAATAAGTTCGTCTGCGGAGCTCACCCTGGAGAAAGCAGTTGACGTTGCTACAAGTATGGAGCTATCGCGAAGGGACACTGCCAGCTTACACAGAAACGTTGCTTCAGAAATTCATCAGATCAATATTCCGGGGACAACCAGCACCAAGTTTCCCAAACATAATAATACAAAATCATATCAAGAATTGATTTATTGAAACCAGGAAAGGAACCTATTCATTACGAGTCCCCTAAAGTAGAAAGATCATTTCATGTCGGTGAACGTGTTACTGTTAGAGATTACTTCAAAAATTCTAAATGGCAGTTTGGTATGGTGAAAGAAAGAATTGGGACCTTAAACTATTTAATTGATCTTGATGATGGTAGAACTTGGCGCATGCACGTAGATCAAATACGCTCTGTAGAGGTTTCCGAATCGAACTTTCATCATAATTCCAACAGAAGTGAAGAAACTGTAGTAGTATCAAATACCCGATTTCTACCATTTGTGAGTGGGCCTGGATCAGTTTCACATTCAGTAAATGATGACACTATCGAACAAGGAATACATCCTGAATCTTCTTGCTCTACATTGCTTTCTGCGGATTCCTCCTCAAATAAAAATCCGATTCTGAATGATGTAGGAAGATCTAATAGAATTAGAAAAAACCAATTAGGCTACAGGTGTGATTTTTAGGTATATTTTCTTTATTTATGTATGGAGTTCATTAAATTTATATTTTCAATGCCAGTTTGTACAAAGGAAAGAGTTGTTATGTATTTACATTTTTAGTACTCACCCTATATATATATATATATATATATATATATATATATATATATATATGATACACTAGGTTACCTGGGATGTTTATAAAAGGTGGAATTCAACTGTTGAGAAATACTTTTTGCAATTTCATATCAAGATTCACGATTTCATGATTTATTCATCATCACAAAATACAATGGTTATCATTAGCACCATTATTAAGTTTACTTACCTTACTAACTAATATAAAGGGCTTTCATAGACGAGTGGACAGTTGTATCTATTTCAAATGACTCACTGGATAGACTCGCGCTAGGCTTTGTAGACTGTGTTGTGATGTCTAAATCAGCAAGGCATTCGTACAAAACGTATATTTTATGTGCGAATGGCAGGTGAAGTTGACCTAAATTTATGTGGAAATATAAACAGAATGAGAGAGAAAATGATAGAAAAATATATATACCTACATTCATATATTCACACACATATATAAAACTAAAGTTCAAAAGCGATTGGACGCTGCTCGTCATTGAATCGATACATATATAATAGTCTTGATTTTAGCCAAACAGAGGGACAGGACGCATAATGCCAGTTAATAGGTTCGTTCAGTTTTCTAAATGCTTCATACTACAGAAAGTAGTTTTTGTGTCTAGAATTTTTGAGTTCTAAAATATTATCGATGAAACAAAGGTCGTGAATTTGCTGAGATATAAAAAAATAATTTCAGAAAAATTTAAGCTTTTTTAGTGAATTCGGTAAATTTAAAAATCGATCGTGACATCTGACATGGCAAATCCATAACAAATAATCACAAACAGAGTTCTCTGTGGGTTTTCTCTTGATGAATATAATTAGTATTCTTCAAAAACAACTACTTTTTGACTGATGCCAACATAATAATATTTATATAAAAAAAGATTATATTCGAGACGCTACTGGCGCGGCGACACTAAATTATCGTATCCCTTTTTCTCCCTCAATTTGAATACCAAGCATATGGAACTTGAAATAAACAGGTAGCATAAAATTTCCACATTGAAACAGAAATAGATAATATTTCATTGAAGTCTTGGCTAGAATGAAAGGTTTTTCTGCTGATACTCTCGATTTCTGCTCTATACTATTTCTTCATTTTTGTGAATGTTTCAAATGTCTATGGATGATATACATGTACCTATCGATGGGGAGTGTAAGTTTTTTTTGAGAGACTTCTTTCATGGAAGATTAAATTTTTTTTTTATCTTGGTATAATTTTTTTTCATACAGAAGAGGTGTTTTCCTCTCGTATGAAAGTAGAGCAATCAAATTATAATACTTTAAACTACATCAATCTATGTCACACCGCTTGTAACGGGTTATTCCAAACACGAATAATATTTCGATCACTGGAAAGCGTTAGTATGAAAAGTGTTATCCAGTCTCGTTTGAATATATCAATGCAAATGGACTTGACCTGCATGGGTTCAACACGAACGTGTCATGTTTTCATGAAGTTTTCCAATATTTTCGTATCTCCAAACGAGCACTGGAATATTGTACCTTGTAAATTCAGAATTATTCTGTTATTTGTAATGTGTTGTAGCTTCCGACTCCCAAAATAGTTGGGGAAATGAACCTCAGTTAATTAAGTCTGTGAATCGGAATTGCCTTTGTGATATTGTTTTTTGAGAACTTCTACAATCAGGAATTTTGATAATTAGATCCCGAGTTGGCGATTTCAAAATAGTATGTGGACGAAATAACATTTAACCTGATACAGATAATGAATCGTGTAGAAACCGAATAATCTATTTTCACCCAAACATATCCTTAGCTATTAATAACAATTGTACTGAGTAAAACCATACAAAATTAAACTATGATTGACCATCTTTCACGCTTAGAGGAAATTAATATTGGTTTGAAGTTCGAACATTCATTGTCCATATTGGAACCTACCCAATGTTTATCGGGTTGAAAAATCAGAATAAGAGTAAAAATATTCATGAAACGGAAACAGACAGTCAATCAAAAAAAAATTAGAATATTATGATGAATCACTGAAAAATAATTGAAATGAATACATTGACACCATCAGAAAAATAATTAGAAATGAACAGAAAACGAATTGTGAAATGTGAAAAATAAAAAATATTTTTAAAATGAAGAAAGCACTCGAACTTCGTGATTGATGAAGAGAATGTTTTCCCACTTTGAATGTAAAAAATTATGATACCGAATCAGATGAATATTTGAATTAGGTTGAAACAAAGAATATTGGGAAAATCTACTCAGTTAATGCCCATGGTGAACTATTCTATAAATGTTCGTCGAGGAGAAAGAACTGGTCCAAAATAACAGGAATCAGTTGAGAGCCATAACAAAACTACTAACCGACATTATCCATTTAAAAGACACCTCACCAAGGTTGGAGGTCATAGGTGCGAACATTCATTCTGGATCATAGGAAGCAACATATATGGCATTCAATTTTGTGTTCTGAAAAATATGACTCACACCCATCAGAGGACAGGATCAATGGGTGTTATGTATTATGTGGGAGTGGAGCTCAATAAGCTCAAGACGCTGAGGTGCTTCCGGAGATTTGGGAAGAAGCATAAGTCAGAACTTCCACAAACGTCCTATCGTGTTTGAGATATTTTATTTCGATTTCCCAAAACATAAGAGTTGTTCCATCAGAAAATTTATGACCATTGAAACCAAATTAGGACAGGGTCAAGAGTGGGAAGAAATTCACACAATTGTTGAATGAATATCAAAACTTTGTCATTCGTTCAAATAACAGTCGTTTATGCTATCGAGTTTTTGATGCAGTTTATTTGAATATATTATTCATGAGTGAAACTGAAGTTAGGCAACAAGTAGAAACAAATTCCTGGTCAATGTGAATAGCAATTTTCAATTAGAGTTGCAATAAACCACCCCAAAAATTCAAGAGTATTCAAGAAAATGAAAGTGAGTATCCAGAATATCATGTATGAATCATCATTATAAAGTAGAACCAAAATAATTCAGTTTCAAATTCTGATCGATGGAAATTCCCTTTAGAATCGGTCATTCTTTCATCACATTCATTTATACTATGAAGCATGTTCAGTTCCTCAATTTATCCACCTACAGATTCCAATTACTAATCTGTTTCACTATTTCCCTAAAATAGTTTCTAATCCACCTCCTTACAGAACTGAATGACTGTAAGTGGTTTAGTGATATATAATGTTATATAATATAACAATAATAATATTAATATTTCGAATTTGGTTAAATTCTTTCTCAGGGCTCTATTACCATGAGTTTCCATGAAATACTTGAAAAACGCGTTTCACTCTGATGTTTCTCAGACAATACGTAAAAAAGAATAGATAATAACCGCAGAAAACTGACTCATCAAAAAATATGTTTCAACATTGAAATTTTAAATGAATATCAGACACATCAGATACATAATGAAGAGACTATTACAAGACAACTTCAAAGCAAACCATACGAATGATATGAAATTAACTAATAACTGTCTCTGAAAATGATGGAGCTCTGTGGGATTCTCGGTGGCACCGAGTTGGAAGAGAGCAAAAATAATGAGATCATGTCGATCAACATATTCAATGCCTCAATACGGCATAGTTCAACTGAATCTGTGAAACACTCAAGTTTGTTTTTTTGTACTGTCCCTATTTTCTGTAGAAACATTTCAACATGGATAAAACCATTTCTTTGTAAGTCAGTTTTGCACTAATATATTCCCCTCCTTGTTCTCACAACAGATTGTTAAAATATCATAAATATATCATGAACGCTGGTTATAACAGAACTATGAAGAATAATTTAAATAAATTCGAAATAATGGTGAGGAAAAAATAAATCCTACTCGATACCAACTAATCTCCTTTTGAAAATCATCCATTGGTTCACAAGACTTAGTAATAATATAATCAGTTCCAACTTCTAGCAATAGTTCTAATAACTGTATATATCGAAATAATGAAATGGTCCTTCTTCTCAAACCAAGAAAGTGTATGTCTTTGGGAGCAATTGTTGGAATGACAAAAATGTCATTTTTAATTCAATTTTACAAATAATTTGAAACTAAAATTCGCTGAATTTGGTTTTGGGCCATTGAAAGAAGTCATGAGATCAAATGTTACATCTCTCATCGTTTTAAAAAACAATTCCGGAAACGGCGTCCAATAATTTAGAATACACATCTATTCAGATTAATGATTTCAAAGCTTTCAAATACGTCAATCGAACCGAACGGCATATTTCCGCCTCCATTTAACAATTTACACATTTCAAGGGTATTCATTATTTAGCACTGGTTTGGCGGCCAACAAAAATGAATTTCATTGTAAAACTGACCCACTTAACTAAAACAGTTCGTGAAAATTTTTCACATTCGGATTATCGTTTCCACGTTTGTTATAAAAGAATACCAAATTACATTATTGTGTAACTGAAGCAATCGATCAGGGGTGTTATTGTATTTCCGAATTTGAGGAAATCACGACGTATTGTTAGGTAACACGAATCTCGCAGAAAGAGGAACGGAATTGAATATGTCTTTCCAATCCATCAATTCAAAATGACATATGTGTCTTGTCGTACAATACGGAAGTTTCTATGATTGTGAATGTATAGCATTTTAGACGTGATGTGATACCAAATGCAAGAGACGTTATATTCGGTTTCGATAATCCGATTCAACATTCTCAGAATCATTTTCGAAAATACCATTATAAATTATATATTATTGGAAAAGCAAAATGAGTTGAATCACTGAGGTGATGGTGATAAAAAAAATTCAATTTGCAATTGGTGTGGTCAACCCGTTGTAATAATTTTTTCATTGAGTCAATCCTTCGGAACACTCAGTAAAATTTGGCATATCATCGAATCAACAACAAAGATATCTGGACGCTTCTGAAAATGGATCTATGCATGATATTTCAGATGTGATATTTACCAGTGTGATATTTATAGCTACTATATACATCATTAATTGATAGTGCGAGCTTCAGTTTATTTTTTTGTCTGGCTTTGTACTGATCGCTCAGATAGCAATGCTAGCACATGAAACCTGTTCAACTGATACACAAATCATCCTGGGTTCTTTCAGCAGTTGAAATATTGAATCGACAATGAAATACCAGAATGATCATCAACACTTCGTGTTTGGCCATATTTTTGCCAGTCAACGGAGAATGCATACCCTGGTGGCTATTATTAAATGAGATGAGTGATTCGCCGCATGTGCTCAAAATAGGTATTTTTCAGATGAAAATATCTCATTCAAAAAAACTTGCACATCTTCAATTCTGGATTAATACACTACACATACTTTCTTCTTTGAGTAAAAAAAAGCCCCACTAAACGAAGGACAAAAAGTTGTAGACTATATCTTCTAGTTATAATCTTTCAACTTATAAATCTCTTTCAGTGCTTTTTAGAAATCACTCAATGCTTTTCACCTTGTAAATTTTCAAGAGAGAAATGATGACGAGGTGGACGAGAAATCGTTAGCTCCAAAATTACATTTTTTTCAAGTGTTTCAATCGGTTTGCAAAAATCGATCCGCTGAAGCTAGTCATAAGCTTGAGATATTTTGTTCATTTGTGTGGCCCATATTCAACTTTCTACCCTTAGTGTTCATTTCGATTCCCATATACCTAGCGTTTAAGATTTTGAAAAGTAAATAGTGGTTTCGAATTGCATCGAGCCCAGATAAAAGAGCTGAAAGTAAAAGTATTTTATGTGAAAACTTCAGAATTTTATTTCACGCCTTCTCAATTAAATGACGAAGTAATAGCCATTTCTTACGAGAAAGAGAGTAAGGACCAATAAATTCATAAAAAAACATACTATGATTTTTAATGACTTTACTGAATGTTCAATACGCATAGTGAATTCCAATAACATATACATTTTTGACGAAACGGCTCTAACATTTTTTAAAAACTTTTTCAATCCAAGCAGGTTAGATTTCAATCATACAGCTGTGGAAAAAAAGACAAATAAACACGGTTGAAATTTGAGTCCAGGACTATTCGCTTGCAATACAGACGTAGGATCTGAGCTATCTAAACTCTTTTATACTATAACTTTTTCAGAAGATAAGGCTTACTACTGATCGACTTCATTTCCCGTGTAATTTTCCTGAATATTTCCATCGTATGTTAAAAATCCCATATGAAGCGGGACATTTTCGATCGATTACAGCGATAAATTCCCGGCGGGACATTTTCGGGCTGGTAAATACCCGGTAGGTATCGAAAAATACCCGCTCGGTCCGTGTATCTATAATAACGATTGTTAAAATGTACATTTGTTATCTTGACAGGCATAAATACTGAATTATAAACGTCGTTGTTTCAACTTCGGAAATATTCTACCGAATTACACTCGGGCATCAAAATAAACCTGATAATTTTCCATTCAAGCATGTTGTCAGTAAAAAAACTGCATTCGACTATTTTCATATTTTGCCAAAAGAGCAAGACAAAATATGAAAATAAACTCGTGCAGTTTTTAGACAACATGTTTTCATGGAAAATTATCAGTAATTTTGAAGCACTTGTGTGATCACTTCCGATAAACTTTCTGGAATGAAGTGATTGCTTCCTTTGTAGAAAGTTTGATTACCTACGCCGTATGAATAATTGAGACAGTATTTCGTTAAAAACGTTTGTACAATTGGGAACAATCGAACACAGCTGCACAGTAATGTCCTCGTCCTTGGGCTATTGTTTAATGAATTTGCTCAAGTCTGATTGCAATTTTTGAGGGCTATAGTAGTCGTTCAATGGAATAGAATATCAAATATTGTAGACAGTGGCTTGTATCAATTACTTTTGATCTATGGAATAGAATGGAATAGAATATCAAATATTGTAGAAAGTGGCTTGTATCAATTACTTTTGATCTGGATATCTGGATACATATATATATATATATATATATATATCATCTACAAATCCAGCATAAACATGTATCCTAGATCAAAAGTAATTGATACAAGCCACTGTCTACAATATTTGATATTCTATTCCATTGAACGACTACTATAGCCCTCAAAAATTGCAATCAGTATATATATATATATATATATATATGTATATATATATATATATATATATATATATATATATATATATATATATGTATCCTCGATCTCCAGTGATGATAGCTAGCCAGTAAGACAACTCAGACCTAGACGCAAGGTCACTCAGTCTTGAAAATGGCTCCGAAATGGGAGCCGAAACGTAGACAAGTAAATCTTTCCAGACGCGGATCAACCGGAAGTTCCAGCCGGCACATTTCTAACCGCGAAAGCCTAGCCGATCAAATATATATATATATATATCATACTATACATATTGAATGGCTATATACATATATATATATATATATATATATATATATATATATATATATATATATATATATATATATGTATATAGCAGATTCTCACGGACAAAGTATGATTAGCTGTTTTCTCGGGTTTCATTCCGTGTTCTGTTGTTTTGATCCTCTCAAGGATAATTATTACAATCTTCTAGGTGATTTTTAGAGTTTCGACCTACGAACTCGAGTTCGGTATATAATATATATATATATATATATATATATATATATATATATATATATATATATATATATATATATATATATATTCTTTCATTTTCCTCAGAACTGGAACTCGATTTAGTTGCTCTCATTTCTTTCCTATGTTGCCGCCGTGAGATTGTTACCCCAAAAATATAGTTCTGATAAGACATCCCTTGACCAGGCATCAGCATGTCATTAAATAAACATGTGAAGGAAATTCTACAGTATGAGCATATCCATATTTATCAATATTGAAACCAATAATGAGACAAACAATATGCATTCGAAGCTTTTACTCGAAACATAAATCCCAATCATATTTCAACGCATAAAAAACTAACAGCCAATATCCATTAGGGATCCGCAAGAATTATATTCAAATATATCTGAATGGAATTTCACTATATTTACCTGGAACACCGTTTAGATTGTCAAATAGATTTAGTTGTAATCCGACCGCAAATACCTCGCATTAAAAAGACAACCGTGAAAAACAGGAACACTTACAGAGCATAACATAAATCCCGTCTTAGCGGCAAACCTACCCTCAAACCGCCCTGTGACAATACCATTGACAGTAAGGTCGATATTCGGGCAGAATATCAATTTCATTCATTGCATGCGAAAACACAAAAGAGGGTAGTTATTGTTGCAAACCCCACTTCTCGTAGAGGACTGCCCCTTTTCGAAACTAGAAGGGTATATACTACTGTTGTTTATTTGGAGCCACTTCAGTCAAACAAGTTGGAGTGGAGTGTGTCCATTTACTAGGAAGAATGTATATCAGTAATATGTGCCCGTTCGGTGCCAAATCTGTAGAGAACAAGTGTGGTAGAATATTCAGGCCTTGGGATTGTGCGGGTGAATCGCAAGATAGTTCACAGGATAGTACTGTTTCAACAACTACGAACGAAGACACTCATCGAGTTTCATGTATTAATGAGGACGCTTCAAATCTTATGGAAGACAAAGCAGGTTTCAGACCAATACAGAGTTGTCCTCAACTACCCAAAGAAAAAACACAAAACCACGCACAAGCCCACATCCCACTTGAATATCCAGCAGATCTTTATTCCACCTTATACCCAGATATCATCCAGTCAAGTATAGCTCAATCCCTCGGTCTCGCTACATCAGATCCACTGCTCATGGAGTCGATGGCTCAAGGTATCGCTTTAGAAGAGTACGCGAGAGTTTTGACTCAAGAGCATCAAGCAAAAATTCTAGCTGCAAAGAAGCAGAGGCCGAAGAAATACAAATGTCCGCATTGCGATGTGGGATTCTCGAATAATGGTCAGCTGAAGGGACATATAAGGATACATACTGGTTAGTTTCCTTTTCAAATTATTTATTTTTTTCGAAAATGAACGCTAACAACCATACTATGTATGTTGTAAATGTTTCACTAGATATGTTTCATAAAATATGATATGAATTATGAATATGAAATCGTGGAAGAAACAACTGAAAAAACATATGAAAATTTGTTTTCCTAGCTCATAATATCTGTGAAATTCGAATTAGTTTCAAGATGTATACATGCGCTGAATTATCAGCTTTTCCCAACAAATAATTTACAGACCATACCAATTGTGCTGATCAAGTTTTTCCCCTAATTATTAATTTCCAAAACTAAAATCGGAACTTTGAGTGTGGAGTTGATACGTGAAAAATTGATTTGGAAATAGATTATTTTACTCCAGATGACCTAAGTGTTATCGGTTCTTTTATAAACCGTTTATGTTTCACCTATTAACAGCTACTGTTTCACATTTTCGATCCAACAGAGAAAATTATTTTTCTTCAAGCGTATCATGTAGTGAGGTTTCACAATGCGAACACGAGTATTGCGAGAAAAATAAATATTTTGTGTTACAAATGTGGAGATTGATGACGACCAGTAGGGGAGGCTACCAACTATGTGAGGCACAAAGCACAATCGGTTTCAGATATACATATACTATTTTTCATCAAGAATGAAACATAAAAAACTTTGGAATATTGAGCCAAATTTTCATTCACTGCAGAGGCAGAAAAAGCAAATACTTCTGGTGTCGGCAGCAGTGAAAGTAAAGCATAACGATGCTAGTGATTGATTGAATTTGATAGTAGAGCTCCAATACGAAAATGTCTATTGAAATACTTCATTTTTTTCGACGTTGAGTTCGAATCATTAAAAAAATATTCAAACCACCTTTGTTATAGCTTTTGCGTTTTTTTTTCAGGAGAACGACCTTTCAAATGTGACGAGAAAGAATGTGGAAAAACTTTCACGAGAAACGAGGAACTAACCCGACACAAGCGGATACACTCAGGTCTTCGTCCTTTCCCATGTACCCACTGCGGAAAACGTTTCGGGAGAAAAGACCATCTGAAGAAACATTCCAGAACACACTTTCAGCCGAGGGGATTGTATGCTGTTCCCGTTATGCTTCCTTTCGAAACTTGGGCATCGTCTTCCAGTAGCTATCCGTTTGTACCCATGTTCGGATACTGAGTCAACTGAGTCGGATAATGAGTTCTTCATCCCAACTTCTTCGTGCGAGCTCTTATGAAAAAACTATATGAGACTGACGTAATTATTATGCTTTTGACTTAGAAAGACTACTTGATATTCCGATAGAACTTTTAGATACTTTCAATGGTAACTGAAAAAATATTTTTTATGATATTTACTTCAAAAATCTGTAAATAGTGTATATATGAGAATATATTTCTTCACCTTGTACAAACCATAGTGTAAATACATGAAGTTACCTAGATAGAATATCTAATGACGAATTGTGATAAACAAAAGAGTGCCAAATCCATACTTTGTGTATATTTGGAAAAGATGCAATAAATATTTTTTTAAATTATATAAGAGTGAAGATTTTTCTAGCTATAAGTAATTGAGTACTCAACATCGCCAATTGTCAAAACGCGATAAAATAGGGTCTTATTGGAGATACATTGGAAAACTATAGGTAAGATTGGAACTTTTGATCTAAGGTGAAGTCTTTCTTTACAAAGCTGAATCAGCCCATAGCACCAAATTAAAATATATCACACTCGGTGCTCGTATCTTTGAGGATATCTTCGATTTGAAAGAATGTATTTCAGAGTGAAATTTCAAGTCACGTTTCCTGATGAGTCTATCTTTACAAAACACACACAAAAACTTATAGAAAATTCATAAAATACTTCAAAAACTTCTTGAAATAATTATTTTTTCGCCTTTCATCTGCTCTTATTACAATCAGTTAAAATTATCAATCTGTGTGCATGAATCATAACATATGCTCGATTTCAATGAATATGTTTCTGTACGAAGTACAAGAGTTTCTCTTCTAAACTTATTATTATAAGTTGTATCAGGAGAGTTTCAGTTCAGGATTAATATTTGGAACGACATCGACATCGCGACGAGACTATTCCATCTCTAAAAATCCCCAATTTAGAGTAAAAAGTCATTGAAGAAAGTTGTCTATGAAGCGTCAGTTGTTTCAATGATTATCGAAATTGTTTCTGAATCAAAACTGTACCGAAATATCTGTTGATAATGAGCGTTTCGGCATCCAAGACATTAATCAACTCCTGCCCGCACAAAGCTCTGCCTTCGAGGCGCACTCGAAACAATGCTTGAGAAAGGAATATATATATATATATATATATATATATATATATATATATATATATATATATATATATATATCGAATGATGTTGGTATAACTTTTTTGTTCTCATTCGACGACCAATCATTCTTATGAAAGATTCCATTGGTACCTTGCACCGTTTCAAAAACATGATATGAACCAAGGAAGAGAAGATACGATTAAGTGTTGTTTATGATACATGATATATGATATTTTGGATGTTATAAACATCAGAAAATACCTCTTCAGGTAACGAGTTCCACAGATTTGCCGTCGTACGAATGAATTCTAAAAATGAATGAATAATATTAAGGAATGTTTTCAACAAGGAACATCGCATTCGACAAATAGAAGAAATGATGAATACTACTTAATCTTTTCGAAAGGAAGATTAAGAAACGAATCATAATCAAATTTGTGATCCTAAATAACAATTCCGGATAAAACGATTCTCACCAGAAATGATTTGAAATGCAACAACTCCTTAATCGATTGTTTGGATTGATCACCTATTCATGATTGATATTAATTGTTTCTCTGGAACCTTTCACTTCAACTTGTAGATTATTAGAAGCCGACGAGAAGTGAAGTATATCTTTGCACATAATAGGAATCCAAGTTTCTGGAAAGCACCTTCAGCGATCGATCTCACATGGTTTTTCCATGAGAGAATATCACTGACCGTAATTCCTAGCATCGAGATACTTGACTTTGTAGGAATAGTTACTCCTGACATCTCAATACTGGATGATGATACATCGGCTTTCCTTGAGAAGAGAATATGTCTATAGTTTATATTTCTTCCGTTGTATCGTTGTTTCCAATGGCTGATGAGAATAGAAAATCGAAAATACCCACTCTAGGTATCTACAAGATTCTCATTTTTTTTCTACTTCGAATAATGTTGACCGTAACACATTTTTCTGGCTACCGGATATTAAAATATAGTAAAGGTGGGGAAATGATAACGGTTTCTATCCGGTGAGAAAACAAAAATATTCCGGCAGGGATCGTGGGCGGTATCATCATAAAATGAATAACATTATATTACATTGATATATTTACCTATAGAAACCAATTTTTAATCGACTCACCCAGCTCTTGGCTTCATTCAATTTGCGTCAATTGCGTCAATTATTCTCAACAAATCTGACTTCTTGAGACGACCACAACAGGGTATTATACTCAAATGAATCCTGACTGATTTTTTTCTAATTCAATTCCTACACCGAGTATTACAATGTGAAAAAGTACTGAAAATGTCACTCAGTAAATTAATTGAGCTCTTTGTCTCTTGTTCAGCCCAAAAATCAGAGGGTAGGAAAAGACCGTTTGTGACATCACTATATATTAACTCATAGCCCATGAAAGTTCTGAAATCAAACTAGTTATATAGCAAATCGACGAATCATTTATCATTACGCCAATTTGGCACTTTCAGCACACCCATCAGAAATGGCCAGAAATATTAATCAAATTCGTACTTATTATCACACAAACGAACGGGTAATCATTTAGGTTTCAAGTTTCAATCCGTCCAACTCTGATCCATTACCGTCGCCAATTCCGAAAAGTTAGACTGCTCATTAATCTCAACATAATCACATCTTCTGAAATTGGGCTCGCATTGTCAGCAGAATTTCCTCTCGTATCTTGTTTGTAAAAATGTTTTTCGAGGCCACCTTCACTTTCCATCAAAGAAACTTTAACAATCCTCCCCAACAAAGCGTTCGGAAGGAGCGTCATTCACTATTTACAAATCATTTTATTTGGAGCTCCCGTTCTCAAAGCATAGTCGTCACCGAAGACAAATGGAAAAAGGTACCTACTAATTCTATTATTATACATATAATCATAGAAGTAAGATGCCTAGGAAATCCTGGTGTATCTAGTGATTCGATATTGTTTAGAATTTCTTGGTGAAAAACAATCGACGATTACGAAAGTTTTCCAGTATTTTTATAGGGGGCGTTATAAGAGAATTTTCAAAAATCTGTCAAATATCGGTTTTGTCAGATTGACTTTGAGGTTTATTGTTGTCAATGAAAACTATCTGGAATTATTTTTTCGCATTCAACAGTGTTTAAATGTTTATATGAGTAGAATAAGTTTTGAAGTTATTTCAAGTACTTTTTCACGATGTTTAGAAGATTTTGTATTTTGTATCGACGGTCAAAATCTTGGTATCCAGATATTCGTCTTTATTCAGTACCTAAGGTAAGTACAAAACAAATCGCCCCAAAAAAATTACATGAATATAACGTCGTAGCTAATTTGTATTCGTTTCAGCTTGAGCGAAAGTCTTGTATCGAGGAGGAAACATGTATAGTTCTTATTAATGGAAGATTGAAAACAAGGTGTTGTTTAAATAAAGGAAATATCGATGTGATACGTATTCTGAACCGTTGCATAACTGATATATGTATCCCCAATTCCAAATCATTCAATCACTTTCAATACAATAGCATGTTTTTTTAACATTTTTTTTTCAACTTTGTCTTACATTTTCAGGTGAAAAGGCAAAAGGTTTATCTTCTCGGAATCAAAGTCTAGTCTAACGAACTGATATAAAAACTTGTAGAGGTAGCAGGTTATAGTGACAGGATTGACTGGTTGTTAACGGTAGGTTTCCACGTTACATGCACGTTTTCTAAAACGCATTTGATTGGCTGTCAGGACTGTTAAAATCCCAGTAGGCGAATAATAAACAGTAGTAGAATATCCGGTTGCACATTTCTCTCTAGTGAAAATTGAGCTTCATATGGTATATGACTGATCACCATCTACAATAGCGATCTGAAGTTTTTATGATCTCAAAAATCAAGCAATCGGTTTTCGCCAAATTCATCCCAAAATTATTCAGGTATAAGTAGATACACCAGAGTTTCCTAGGCATCTTACATAGAAGATTTCATGGCCGTAAAATTATAGAGGCATATGTTCCTTTGTGGAACTCTCAAAAATAAAAGCGCCCTTTGAAGATCGAGTATTTTGGTTGATTTAAAATTGAAAAATCGTGTGAAAACCATTGCTAAGTGAAATTGATATGCATATTGCGATTAGGTAATGGATGGTTCGCATAGAATCGTTTGATGAAATAAATATGAGCTTTAATTACTTTCTGACCTGGAGCCAACATGCAATAATCGCTTTCCGCGAACAGAATAGAAACTGTGGAATAACTTTATCAGAAAAGGTTATGGAAAAGTTAGTTTCAGATCTATTGATATATCCTTACAAGCATTTCCGGCTTCCTATACCTGAACATAATCCAAAACATTATTGACTAGGTACTTGAAGACGGTGTTAATACTGTCTGCAATCATTTCAAATATAATACATTATTCCACATATTTATAGGATGATAGATACAGCTTTGCAGTAGAATTAGCCCCGTCTCTATTTGCCCAGTAGAACCACATGAAGGTCTTGACAGTGATTTCCACATTCAAGATCAGTCACGAAACGGGATATATTATTGTTGTTGGAATAAGAAACAACATGAGCATGGTGTATCTGATGAATACAGGAAATCACTGATTTTTTATTTCTCTGATTCTCCAAATCCAAATAAATGAATTTTATAAGATTCGCCCATCTCTGTTAACTTCATTGGCGTATCGAATTGTACACTTCTAAGGGCAGAATATTTCTGACTGAAAATAATATACATACTTTTGGGAGGAGAAGGGGGGGGAGCCTCCTGGGTTTCGGATGCGTTATGTTGCTTTTATAGATAGCAGAAGTCAATAACCAGTTTTATAAACAGCTTTTTCTGAGTGGTACGACAGTTGCTGACCCATTTCCTGTTTTGATAATTCAAAACGATTATTTTCATTACCGAAGCAACTTTTGGGGAAAGATTTTAAATATGCATGCTCAGGTAGAGTAGATTCTGACAGTGATTCAGACCAGATCGTGAAAGGTGAAAATCTGAAAATCAGAAAGACAACATAATATACATTTTCTATCGTCTCAAATAGAGGTAGAAGGTTCCAGAGAAACAATCCATTTGAATCAAGGATAGGTGATTAGTTCAGCTGCATTATAGTTTCTTCCACGTCCTTATCCCATACAATCGATTTATTTATTATTTTGGCAATGGAAGATGTTCACATTTTCATCTGATGAGTATCCTTTTTTCCGGATTTTTTGTTTGGGATCTTAGAAATCTGATTCGTCGTTTCTTAATCTTCGTGTCGAAAAGAATAGCTATTATTTATCATTTCTGGTATTTGTCGAATGCGACGTTCCTTGTTGAAAACATTCCTTAATATTATTATTCATTCATTTTTAGAATTTATTCGGTAAGACGGCAGATCTGTGAAACTCGATACCTGGAGAGTTATTGCCTGATGTTCATAACATCCAAAATATCAAGATCAACATCCAATCGTATATTGTCTCCCTTGGTTCATAGCATGTTTCTGGAACGGTGCAAGATACTAATGGAAACTTCCATAAGAATGATTGGTCGTCGAATAAGAACGAAGAAGTCATACGAACATAATATGATTCCATATTATATTTATCAATTGAAAAAAAATTATGATGAAATTTCTGATGTTTTAGGTCTGTTTTTGGACCATTGCTGTTTATTATGAATTAACGCCAATAGTAAGCTCACTAAAACAAGTCATGAAATAGTAATACTCTTGTATGATGAGACAGGAAATACAGTGGAAAATATCGTCGATTCTTTTTGAAAAATTAGTTCCATCTCAATGAATTGAAACTGAACCAAAGTAAATTCATAGTCGTTCTCGATTGAAATTTGGTTCATAAGCGGTTGACAAAAAATATCCAATATTGGTATATCTTTTTGATGTGAATAAATAAGATAAAGCAATATACCGTTTGGGTGATACCAAAATGAATCGAGAACGGCTACTGTCAATATTGCTTTGGTTTGCCATTTCCTGGAAGTTTACAACCAAAAACATTCAAACTGGTATATAAAAATAATATATTGGTGTATTTCAAAATCTATCAGTACATTTTGGAGCATGTGACATACATTCAGAAAGAGTGACTTGCACTATAAAATAACAAAATGGGAATTTGATATATGAAATCAATACCCACAGACGATTCAAAAAACTATGAAATAAACAGGGTATGCTGTTTGAAAAAATTCCCTCGGGGCATTACTCGAAATACGTATCACCCTGTATAGTGATAGGAGAGTATATTTGATAGTACTGCAAATCAAACACAAAAATCGACTTGTTTTCAAGAATATAACACATTTGGCAAAATAATATTCTCATGAAAATTGAAAAATGTTAAGCTTTCCTAATATCTCAAGAGTAAAGAAGTAATCATAATAATTCTAATATTAGAAATTCTCGTGATATTAAATGAAAATAAAGATTCTACACTGGGTAGGACTGATTATATTTTAAAGAATCGAAAAATCCGCTGGTAGTAATTGAGAAGTGGGAAATTTCAGTATTTCAACTAAATCAACATATATTATTTTCTTTACTGTTTGATTATCGATAATTGTATTCAGGAGCTAAATAAAATCATCATTCTAACAAAGTTTCAGTTGAATAAACCATTCATGGAAGTAGGTACGTCTATGAAGTCACTTCCTTCTACTGTAGATACTGACAAAGCCCCTGATGCGGTTATTGAAAGGTGAAGACCGCCCGTGGTTCAGATCACAAGGATGTTTTGACAATTCAGAACCTTGCGGAAGTCATCCGATCAATTATTGTCAACACCCTTATGTCCAGCTGTGATGTAATGATTATTTCTGTTACCGGACAATTTTGAACTGACCGTTAGTCCTGACATACAATTCAATGATTTGTGATACTGTGATAATGTTTATCGCTGTTGAACTCGACTAGGGAATTGTTGGAAGCAAAAGGAAGAATTTGAGAGCTTCGGTTATGAACTGGCATATTGAACGAACAAGTTATAGAAAAGGAGTGGATAATTCTGTTCAAAATTATTGACTTAATCAAAACAGCGTAAAAAATATTCAGACCCTCCATATCAAACTCGACTTGATTGATATGAATTGAACCCATATATTGTTGTTTATCATAGTAGCATATTTTTTGCAATATTGTTTTCATATCCATTCACTGATAATTTTATTCATTCGTCCTTTTTCGAAAAAAGTTCCAACTGGAAGAATGTTTCAACTCGCAATCTAAATTTCTTCTGATTCCGAGAGTTTCATATTACTTCAAAAGAGGCAAAGGAATTGTACACCGCATACAATAAATATTTTGTGGTGTGTTCATTTTTCCCAATGTCTTTGAAGTAGCAATTTTGAATATTCCAATTTGATGAAATATCGAACTTCTCATAAACACTCAAAATTAGGTGACATTCAAACATATTTTTGCCAGATTTACAAAAATAACCCGACCAAGCATCAGTTTTGTTCAAAATACATTTAAGTTGATAGAAAGGCTATTTCACTCTTCATCAATATTCATATAAAAGCATTTTCAAGGTCATCTAAAAGAGGTGAACGATACCATTGCGTTCAAACCCCTATTTGGTTCGTGGTGGCCGAGCGGTCTACGGCGCTGTCGTATATTCGATGTGACTTTCCCACTTGTGGTTCAATATGAAGTCGGGGCAGAATTTTTTTTGACTGTTTCGGTGCGATGGGCAATTGTTGGTTGTCTGAATACCAATCCTGAAAGGTGAGATATCTTGATCGAATACACCAACCGATCCAGTAACACTATGGGATTTCTGATTTCATCTACAGTTGAAACAGAGACTGCACTACCGTGAAAATGGGTAAGACGCCCCAGAGCACTTCGAGACCAAAGGTAATTAGCCGACCCTTGCCCACATAAGGCTTTGTCTTCTGGGTGCACTCCTAAGAGTGTTCAATAGGAAAATTTCAATAAACTTTTCAGATTTTTTCAATTCCCTCCGAATTCTTTTGATAATCTGAACAGTTATTCGTGCCTCTACTCTTATGAGAGACACATTATAGGTTTCCCATATGTAAATATTTGTTAATTTCTGAATCGATATGATCTTATATTGCCACGATATAGAATATGAATTCCACTTATCAGAGAGAACAAAATACTTTTTCGCAAATCGCTTGGAAATTTTGATAATCCTGTCAAAATTTCTTGAAGGGATTGTCAAGATTTCCTTACTGTGAGGAAATGATATTTCCTAACTGCAGAAAAATGATATTTTTTTACAGTTGTTATTGTTCTACAAAAATGATTGAAACAGTTTCAATAGTAACCCAAGTAACTGTATTACGAATGTCAAAGCACCATTTATTTGTGAATGAAGTTATTCGCGATTTTTTCAAAAATAATTTATATTTGTCGAATTTTAAACGATTTGCAGAAAAATGGTATGTTCACCTCTGAAGAAAAGCTGAACATTTCTGGACTCTGTGTTTGTAATTCTCGACTTGCGCCTTAACTTAGCAAACTTCACAGTCGTCCAGAAATGTTCGGCTTTCCCTACCTGATAAACCATATTTTATTGCAAAGTCGTGATCTGTCAACTCAATTGTCAAAATTCAGAATCGAAATTAGTGATTTCAGCGAATCATTTATGAAAGGGACTGCATTTAATTAATCTTTCTCGTCCGCTTTTCAAGAGAAAGACAGGGGTTCGATTCCCAGCCGGGAAACCGTGCTGATATTCACACGTTGAAAAGTAAGGCCTCGTTAATCCATTGCTCGCATAAGTTTCAAATTCTAAGAGTTGACATTCGTCAGCTGGTTGACGGAACGAACAATTTTAGAACAATTTTTAGATTTCATGAAGTCCGCTACATACGTTTTTTTTATTAATGGATATAGTACATATTTGAATTTACAGTGAATTTTTGTTTCAATGATGAGCGCAACTGAGACCTACCTCAGTTTTCACGTGCTAAGCTGAACCTGTCATAATCTACATTGTCGAAAATATAAAAAAAAAATGTTTTTCAGTAAACCAAGCAATTTCGATGGATACATCTACTTGCAATATCTAGTCTTTTATGACGATAACTACCAAGTCAAAATTCAGTTAAATCCATGACTGAAGAAAGTTTCGTATGGTGATGACTTTATGCGGGTCACTGTGCATATATACAGATATTTGAAAAAAATTGAAATTGTCTATTTCATCCAATTTTTTATGGACCAAGTTTTGGCTGAGCCTTCATCCCTTCGGCGGGTCGTTCATCACGTTCTTCCTGTAAATTACTTCTGACGGAGCTGTGTGAATCTCAACATTCTGGTCTATCACTGCTAAAATGTTATTTTCACTATGAAAAGAGTAGAAGAGCAATAATTACTCTCATTATGGAGTAGGTAGTTGATTGAGAACTAAGAAAATCTGGTAATTAAAGATCACCCAGACGATATGCAATCATTTTCATATTGAAGACGATCTCAATGTATGTTTGATGAAAGACTGAAGAGCTGATTGAATATTTATTTCTTTCAACTCACAAATTTCCAGATGATTCGTAAGAAAACTCATGTATATGATTCTGGTAGTGTGAAGATAAAAACGTTCCTATGTCAAGCGGCAGACTGGGGTTTGATTCCCCGCCCCGGAACCACCATTGGGATTCACATTTCAAAAAGTTAGGCCTCGTTAGTCTATTGCCCGGACAAGTTTCGACTTTCGAGGGCTGACGTTCGTGAGGGAACGTCAGCTGGTTAACAGAGAAATCCATACGAAACTACTTTCGAAAACCATCTCGACTAAGTCGGTGAGCACTTGAAGATTGGCTTGAAAAAAAAATCACCTTAGAACAATGGCAGCGATGCCAGGTGACGCTAGTCGAACAGCAGAACTCTGTGAGTTCTATCGGTTCCGTAGGTCAAGCAAACTCAACAAACCAAAACAAACTGTGCATGGCATTCAGTAACTTTCACATTTTGTTATATTTGGGAAAGGAATAATGGGCAAAAATGATTGTCAACCGTAAGAGCATTAATAAATGATTCAATAATCACACAATCAATCACTTCCGTTTCAAATCAATGATGAAATTAGCCACATGACGGCTGACATAATACCTTCATCTCATCCATCGCCATTTGCTTTGAGCTTTCCAGAATCGAGAAATTCCCTGTATGTTTCATCAGATTGTTCGTGCATTGTTCCAGTGAAAATAGATGGTGAAAAAGTTGTTTACTTGGATAATGTCGTTAATGTTTTTGGTATATGTTAATGTCAGTTATTTACTAGTTGAAAAAAAAAAGAGTATTTTTCATTTGCCTTTAACTTGATAGGAACATTCACCGGGTAGATATCTTTTTCGTAACATTGTGGCGACCGTGACAGGACAGCTATGGAAATGGAAAAAGTTCAAAGACTGGTGGGGACTGAAGGATTCATGATGCTGTCATTCAAGTTTTGCAATCATCAGATCTCGATTTGACTGTTGTAAGAGGCAATATAAGTCTTCTTGATCAAAATATTGAGGCCATCGTCGATATGAATAAACAATATCCAGATTATTTGTTAGACGTTGATTACATTGAAGAAAACGGATACTTTAGTTGAGAAAGCTGATGAGTTGAATAGTAGATATAATACTTTGAAGTGCCGCATAGACCAATCAATATTTGAACAAAGAATTTCCCAACCTAAATTCTACACCAGTTGTATCGGATAACTCCAATCAAGCCGAATCCAATTTGAAATGCCCAAGAATAGAAATACAAAAAGTATGGAGGAGACATTAGAGACTGCCTCCCCTTTTGGAGCCAATTCAAATGAATCAATGATGATGATTCTTTGGAAAGTGAAGATAAATCTCAATATTTCATCCAAGGTACCATTACGAAATCTCGAGCTCGTCAATTGATCGAGAGCTATCCACTCAGCGGAGAATATTATATCAAAGTCATTGAAAGTATTTAACTCAATTTGATAGAGAGAAACTGCTTGTGGAATTCTACGTTGGAGAACTTTGGAATCCAGTAATGAGTGACTCACAGAAGAAAGCCTGCCTCAACATATTAATCAATAAAGTATAATCTTAACGTCTTCCTTTGGAAACATTGTAACAAGTAACTTCCGAGAAATGAGCAGCAATGTTGTTTCCACTCGTAGAATCCTGCCTGATAACAGACTCATATGAATTAATTGATGATTGAGAGAAGTAGAAAATGAATAAAGAGATATAAAATGCAAAAGGAATTATTTTTCCAGAGAAAACTCAGTTCCAACTGCTTCTGGACTATTGAATCACAAACGATTCGCAAAATGTATCTTCTGCAGAAATAGCCATTGTAATAATCGACTTGTTTCAATTGTCTGCCTTGAGAATGAGTTTGAGAAAAAGTTGTGGATAACCTTTCCAATCATATCTTCGATGGAGTATTTTTTTAGACAATTGTTGAATTAGAAAGTCACATTGGATCAGTTGAACTGAAGCAATTCTCAATACTGCATCCCAACGATCGTATATAAACAAATTCACAGCTGAAGAAGTGAGATATCAGAAAACTTCTAAAAAAACCGTGGTTCATGCAACACAATTGTTACCAGATCACCTTGGCTGATTTGAACAGAAAGTATGAATGTCCTTGCCGAGCACTTGTACAGCAGAAGGACCATGTTTTGCAGAATTGAGAGACCTGGATATTGATCTTTTCGACACCGAAGAAGGTCCAATAGAGATTCTTACTGCTGCAGATCTCGCAGGCAAGCTCTTCACAGGGAAAAAACATATTTTGAAATGTGGTTCGGTTATCCCTGATAGGAACTGTTCCGTCTTCGAGTTCAGAAACCCACAGCTCCACTTTATGATGGTTACTGCATTGTAATGTAAATCTCACAATATTGCTGAATTATGGGAATTTGATGTTCTTGGTATACCCGATCCTGCGAATAAAATGTCTCATAATGAAATAGAACTTGCAGTATTGGAACGTTTTCAGGAAACAATTTCATTCGATCGTGATGGGAGATTTGAGGTTGTTCTTCAATGGATAGAGGGACATTCGTCTCTACCAAGAAAGTCACTATTTGCCCCATCGTCATGTCCCCAAACCAAATAGCCTTACAACAGAACTGAAACCAGTTTCTGTTGCTTCTGCTAGAGTCAAGAACCATCCATGTTCCACCCAATGTTTGGAGAAAGAAATAAATCCTATGAAACTCATTTCCTCCATCTTGCTACGATTCGGATTCAACAACATTGGTGTTATATCTGGTATCAGGAAGGCCCATCTGAAAATATAGGGAACCAGGTGAGTCCGTTATCGATGAGTCACCAACAAGACGGATTGTCTTTCTCTGACTAGAATCAAGAAGTTTCAATGAATATTTTGGGTGCCGAGCTCCATATATGAGGCTGTAACTGTGCCTTGTAGATCATAGGATGCGGACGAAAAGTGAATAATTTCTTCTAAGCTTCTGGGAAATACCTTGAGCGATCGATCTCACATTATTTCCTGATCGTAGTTCCTAGCATCGAGATACTTGACTTTCTAGGAGTAGACATCTGAATATTTGATAAAGATAGATCAGCTTCCTTTGAGAAGAGAAATGCTTGGGTTTTCCAAGCACCCAATTCCACCAAAGTGATGTTACCTAAACACTATGACCGCTAATGCCTTTCTGATTTTTTTTCTCGTGCTTCTATGGAGAAACTAGTATGAAGAGTACTGTCGTCCGCAAAACTATGCAACTTTAAATTATTCGAAAGAAATTACCCAGGCTCTTTCGGTGATATTACTTGTGAATGTGTACATTTTTGAAAACGAAACCTCAAAAGAAATGTGTGATATTTTCTGGCGTTCTACCTTTATTCATCAGCGTGCGTTTGCGACTTCAATTCACTGGAGAGTTGGTTTATATAAGAACGGTCGGAGCTGAATGACGTTAGAGAATGATGGGAACTCATCCTGGAATAAAAGGTAACAGTATGGTTTCAGTCACACATCTATGAGAAAAAATTGTCGTGCACAAGCTCATAATATCTCAATGTACAATTATGAAATACCCAGTTGACTCCACTTCTCTATCATTTTTGAGGGAAATAAGAATAATAAATGCCTGAAGGTATTCAATCATATGTCAGTTCAAAAGCTTTCTCATCATCTCGATTCGATACCACCGATACTATTTTATCAATAAAAGATATTTCTACTGAAGTCGACCATATTCCATGAAGAATCAATTGTACCGAAATGAAGGTTGATTGTACTTTATTCATTCTGGATCGAAATTGTGTCAGGCGAACTGCTCTGATAGAAAAGTGTATAATGAATAGGTCAACATCGTCGTTTGTCCGAAAGATTCCATTCCCGTGAAAGAGACGAATTGCATCACAGTTCTCACGATCATGAATGAGATATTTCTCCTTTTTATTTTTGTAATGCCTCGTATACAGGTGTAGAATTCTTTGTCGAAAGGACAATTGTGTAGTTTAAACGGGGGCGTGTATGTCCAGTCAATGCTGAATAAGAAGTTAATGTGGGTATTCACAAAAGGCATTTTCTGCAGGTGTTTGGGTATTACGTGCAGCTCAATTCTTGTATTCGATATCAACATGTGTTTATTGGTCTCTGAGTATTCTAGAAATCGAAATATTCTCTTAGTCTCACCAGTTGGATTATTCCAAAATCAGTTTATCTTTATCAACTTCTGAAGAGTTTCGGTAGCTGCTGAAAAATAGTGTGTTCAAAAAATATTGAAACATTTTTGAGCAAGTGAGCATGTTGAACAACAGTTAATCAAAAAACAAGTTGACGACAGACTTAGTTTCTTGTTGCTGAAACACCCAAGCGGATAAAGTATTATTGTGTTGGGGTTTTGACAGATTACAGGGTTTATAGCATTACGTTTATAAACAATTAGCATCAAATTCATAAGTTTTTCTTCAAATTTCGTTGGATTCCTGGATTCATAAAAAACATTTCACTCCCTTATATGAACCATATCATCTGTCTATTCCAGAAAATAGTGAAGTGTTCAAAATCGTTTTTATTTTTGTTAGAGCAAAGTGAGAACTTGTGCATATAGTACCCATCGACTAAAAATGCGGGCAAGTTATTCTTCTCAATGTTAAGCATTTTTCAAATGTGAGGAAATAACCCTGTAAAATCAAAAAGAATAATACAATCCAGCATCGACAGCTTTCTGCAAATCAACTACAACAAATATTTATAAGAATTATGAATAATCGAGCCAATGTCACTAGTTGTGTGATATAATTTCTCATCGGAAAGCGCAGAATACAAAAACAAACGTGATTTGATTACAACGAAAGACACAACAGGTCGAGTCATAACAACAACATATGATGCAAAGAATAATATAATACCAGACAAATATTTTGTGAGAGAATAGTTTTAACTTCATTAACCCCAAATCCCTATTGAATTATACATACGTGTTTGATGAGAACTTTTCCGGCTTTGCCTTCCTCTAGATATCTCGAAACGAATACCTAAGGCCTTCCGCACACAAGTAACTTTTTAATTGACCAACATAAAAGTTGCTCAACCAGAAAGTGGCGTATGAATTTGTGCTCCGGGCTGCTTTGTTAACATGGATTCCACCGAGACTTTTGCTAATTTTAGGTAAGTTTTTCTTTCAAATACTATTAATATAATAATACTTCATTGTGGGAAACATAAAAAAGGATAATAAAAAACGCGATATTGGATTCATCCAAAATTATCAGTCGAAGACGTTTCAATGTACAATTTTATAAGCTGTTTGAGAATTTACGTGAACATCCTGTGGAATTTTTCTTCAGTTTTACTAATGGATAGCTCTATATCCAGAGACACGTTTTTCAACATAGGTATTGTATGTTACAAGTTTCCGGGCTTCGTATAAAGTGTAGTTGAGTTATAACACCAATAAACTTTATTTCATCCTGTGTTTGTAAACAAATAATGTGATTGTTTGGCATTATTATAAGTAGTTGAGGGATTTCACATTCATTTCAAAGCTCATTGTTTACAAAATATTCAGTTCAACATGCAAAATGACATACTCATTATACTCATACTCATTACTATTCCGTGAATTCAAATTTACCGTCAAAACATGACATTATACACCCCGAGCTGGCAATTTGACATTTGAGTGTCTTTGCCGTAGCTATGGTATATTGTGACAATGCTAAGCAATGGAAGCGTTAATGCACGACATTTTCACTAAAATATCTTACGTTTGAACGTTCCCATTGTTAGCATTGTGAGAACTTTTTTGAATTGAAAGAAAAAAATATAATGTAAAAGTGTGGTCTATGAACCAGGCATTCTCAATTGATTCCTATTGAAGAAAAAATAACTTTCATATTTCAATGGATAATATACAAGTAGGTTGTATCTACAGAATATTTGTAATTTTTTCCATAATCAATACACCACATTGATTATTATCTGATATTCCATAATTCTATAACAATCTGGCTATGGTGTACTTCAAAATGTAACCATACCCCTGATGACGTGCCACAGTCTTCAAATTGTATGAACTTCATTAAAACATTTGAGGAGGCCGTTAGGAACGCTATAATCAATTATAAAGCAATCAACTCTAGAAAACATTCAAGAGTTTGAAAATTATAGTTGGGTCATTAGGTGTTCTTCTTTTTCCAAAATTAAAATTTTATTTCGCCTATATGAACCATATCTCAAACATCCATTCTGAACTCTCTCTAACGTTTTGATGTGAATATTGAAGACCAAACAATCGATCCATATTCTAGTTTATACCCGACCAGAGTAACGTATATAGTTTTAATGAAACCCAGTGGAAATTCTTGACAACTATGGAGCACAAGCGCAAGATTTTTGATGAGCATGCCGATACAGAGTTTATATAATTCATGCAGGTCAGTTGTTCATCAATTGTTATACCCAAATCTTTGACAAAAGTAACACATTTAAGATCTTCATTGTTCAATCTATATGTTGTATCTACCTTCATAATCTTCTCATAAAAACTGCATTCATTTATATTCAAGAATAAATCGATTCATCACACCCAGTTATATTCAAATATCCCTACATGATTCAAAATAGAAACACTTTCGGTTCGACCCAAATCTAATATAATGTTTATAAGCCAATGACTTATCCGGTTGACAAATCTACATAACTGCATTTTGCTTGATCCTTTCCCTTCAGTTTCAATATAGGATATGATCTAACTTGAAAATACAAAGTCGTGGATAATATCAATTTCTAAAAACTGGTGTCTTTTTATTCTTCAACTGACGAAGTTTTGAATATTTCGCATATTCATTCAAACTACCACCATTACTACAATTTCCCTTATGGGCAATATATATCCGTTAGGTCGTTGTGGCAACTTTATCTTCACCAACTGAGTCCAAAATGAACATACTATCCATATAAACAACTTGTCTAGTCACGAACATACATTTCACTACCGAATCCAATTAAACAATGAGGAAATGGCGACGTGTGAACGCTTTTGGTTTATTCATTTGCATAGAAACCCTATCAAAACTATGCCCTACGGTGAAAAATGAGAGTTGCCTGGTTTACTTTGTGTGGTCTCTATTCCGTTATTCGCCTGTGACTTATTCACTTCTGCTGACAAGATATTTAGCAATCGCAACGGGGTGTCCGTATCATCCCTTTATGGGGTAACCGCAAATATTTCTGGCTTTCATTAGATTACAGTATATTGCGTTAGTGGTGGACACATTATTTTGTATAGAATTGGATAGGGGACTATACGCATGTATTATGCGATAGCTTGGGAAAAGTAATCTCTTTCAATATTTGAACACCCAGATGGATACATTTGATTGACACATTTTTCAACGATACTGATTTTGGAAATAATTGGGCGATCATTTTGTTTTCGTGAATTTGAATTTTCTGGATTTTTTGATATTGAAAAATAACACTAATATCATTTAACATCAGACTCGCATATTCTATTACATTTATATCGACCATATAGACGTTCCATTAATAGATTATTTACAGGCTTAATCAGATATATCACGAAGTGATACTGAAAATCACAATCTAGGAAATCAGAAAAAGCTCATCCTTAAAAAAACTTCGGGGAATTTAGGAACGAGGTGATGAAAAGGTTCTCATGAAGTAACTGTTGAAGATAAAATTAACTCGAAGAAAACATCGAAATAGTAGGTTGATAACCTAACCTGGTGAAACCAAATAACAAACAACTCATTTCGTAGAGACATAAAAATACACATAAGAGCGTATTGTTGAAATCAAATTGTATTGAATTCTACAAAGCATTGCTTGTTTTAGATAACAACTTATGCAAACTCTTGCCGAAATTCACAAAAATGGGAAAAAGAGATAATTTTGCTTCTTTGGATCGTGAAACATTAAGATCAGAATTATCAATGAATATACAATCTATAGTGTATTCAAAATTAATGAAATGAAAGTGGCACTCAAAATGTTATAATCCAAAACAACCCTAGCGGGCTTTAATAAAATTTTAGTTCAACAAAATTTAAATTTTCATTATAATCATCATTTTTATTTGTTTCATAAGTTGTCTCAATGCTGCTATCATTTAATGAATGGAGTTTGAATATGGTGCCGTAACAAATTACCAAAGTTAATATTAATACAATACGTTTTTCCGGGGATGACCTGAATTCAAAATACTTATGAAACATGATATGCTGACAAAATGGTTAAGGCTTTCGCGGCCGAGGTTATTAGTATAACTACTTCTCTTCGGGCTTGAAGGCCGTCGTTCTTCGTTCTCTGAAGAAGCTGGCCACTCGCGCTAGCGAAACGTCAGGAAGAAATTCCGAAGAACGACGGCCTTCAAGCCCGAAGAGAAGTAGTTATACTAATGATATGCTGATATTATAATATTGATTTTTAAAAAGTTTACATCTTTCAGTATACCAATCGGCGTTTTTTTGTCGATGTTACATTATTACTACTAAGTTATAGAAACTCATCTAGTGCCATCCGATGAAGACCTTTGAGGAAAAATAATGAATATAATTCATTTGAAGGTAAGGGAAAAAATTGGGTATTTTTGTGAAATGACAAAATTACGAAGCGAAGCATAAACCGAAGTTTGCATTTCGTTAACTGAAAAGCATTTTGGCCACTGTGATATTTTCGGTTATAATTGCACGAGTGCATAAAAATTACCGATAATTTTGCAAGAAAGCGTGATATCTAAAAATTGCAAGAGTTTGTTTTCATATTTTGGCGAGTGTCCGAGTCCGAAGGACGAGGGCTCTTTAACAAAATATGAAAATAACCGAATGCAATTTGTATAAGATATCACGCTTGAATGCAAAATTATCTGGTCATTTTTATGCACGAATGTAATTCATTGGAATATTTCACGAATAAAGAAATTCTCAAGGAAATGTTATTTTTTGTTCATTTATACTTTTCTCTATAGATTGTATGGAGTACTCACCTGAACGCGAAATGTTTTTTTATTTTTGAAGTCTATCTGACATTCATTTGTGTTGTTTACTGACGTCTAGCGATACGGTTTCAAATGTGTTGTTATGGTGACTTGATACAATGCAATTACCGCTGTGAGTTTTCGATAATTGCATTGCTCTTATGGGACATTTTATATATGAGGGAAATATTCTGATCAAGTAAATCGCTTTCGATAAAATGACACAGAGAATAGAAAATGAATGTGTCATCATGAAAATTACTCTTGTCTATTTTTCTAATTGCTCCAGACATAGCCCTGAAAAATGAACAAATGATTTCAGTAACAAGTTTTCAATAGCACCAGTTTATTGTCATTGCTCAAAATTACAAAGCCCACTTACCCACGTCATTTCAGCATAGCTGAAATTTTGAGAATATATTGTGATTGGGTGTTAAACTTGTGAAGTTATTTCTATTCAATTATATAATAGTCCGTAGTTTTAGTTATATATATTGTAAACAGTTCAGTTGTCAATTACTTTGATTAAAAAACGTCATCTGGAGTATTTACTTCTTCATAATATTACATGGTGTCAGAAGTAAATTAGAAACGATGGAAAGTATATGCAGACCACCAAAGTGAGTTTCGAGGAGAATGTTGCAGAAAACTGGGCCCTCTGGAAACAGCAAATTAAAATTTTCCCCAGAGCATGTGGAGAAGATGATGAGAAAACTGATAGAACAGTGAAAGTTGCATTATTTCTCAATCTCATTGGAGAGGAAGGACTGAGAGTATTCAATGCTCTCAAATTAGATTCAGAAAAAATCACTCTTCAAGAGCTGCTCACAAAGTTTGAAGAGTATTGCAAACCCAGGAAGAATGTAGTTTATGAAAGATTCGTATTCAGAAACATTATCCAAAAGGAAGGCCAAAATTTTGATTCATTTCTAAAATGCTCTTATGACAATCAAGAAGAAAGCATTATACGAGACCAGATTATATTCGGGTTAGCGGATAAATCAATAAAAGAATATTTACTGCGAGACGGTGATATAAACTTGACGAAGATCGCTCAATATTGTAGGTCAGTTGAAGAAATTTTAACTGAAAGAGTTACATGGAGAAGTTTTAGTGAATTCTGTAAAAACGAAGAATGTTTCGAAAACCGATCAAATCAAAGAATGTGATTTTCGTGGTTATCCACATAATGCCCTGCTTACGATAAGGAATGCGGATATTGCAAGAAAAAAAGACATTTCGTAAAAAAATGTAGAGAATTCCTCAAGCGGAAAATAGGATAAATGAAATTCAAGAAAATATACTAGACTCAACTGAGGGAAGAGATGAAGAATCCGACTCTGGTACTGATCCTAACGAACGCAATAGCGTTGAAATATACGTAAACATGGGAAAAGAACTGGAAGATAGTGGAGATGTTTGGTACGAGAAAATACAATTGAATGGAAATGACACAAATGTCAAATTAGACAGTGGAGCAGAAGTCAATTGCCTACCCTTGAAGATATTCCCCAAACTGAATGGTCATCATGAGATGAAACCAACCAAAATATGTATCGTAGGTTATGGATATTCAAACAATAAAATGAAACCTGTAGGTATGGCTAGATTAGATTGCATTATAAAAGGTACTAGGGCTTTTGTAGATTTTTTGATAGTTGATGTTAGTTCGGATCCAATTCTAGGTTTACAAGATTGTGTAAAATTCAATTTGATTAGGCGAGTTCATTCACTGAATAATTCTCTGAGAAATAAAGATGATCTTTTCAAAAAGTATCCAGAATTGTTTACTGGTACTGGCAATTTTCCTGGTCTTTATCATATTCATCTCAAATATCATGCTGTATCAGTTATAAATCCACCTAGACGAATTCCTCAAGCATTATCAACTAAATTAAAAGCAACCATCGATGGATTACAAGATAGAAAAATAATTTCCCGAGTAGATAAGCCTACTGATTGGGTTCATAATTTGGTGATAGGAGAAAAAGTTAATGGTGATCTTCGTTTATGTTTGGATCCAAAAGACCTAAATTTAGCTATCAAACGTGAATTTTATCTTATTCCCAAACCAGAGGATATTTTATCGAATTTATCAGGTATGAGCATCTTTACTGTAATTGATATGAAAGAGGGATTTTGGCAAATCAAACTTGATAACGAAAGTGGTAATTTGTACACATTCAATACTCCTTTTGGACGTTACCGTTTCAACAGGCTTCCTTTTGGCATTTCTTCTGCTCCAGAAGTTTTTCAGAAAAAAAATATGGAGATTTTTGGGGATATACAGGGTGTTCACATATATTTTGATGATATCATTATTTGTGGAAAAAATGAAGTTGACCATGACAGGAATTTAATAAAATTGGCTGATCGGGCAAAACAATTTGGTATAACTTTCAATAGGAAAAAAATTCAGTTCAAAGTGGAGAAAGTAAAATATTGTGGTCATATAATTTCAAAAAATCAAATAAAGTTGGATGAAAAATATATCAAAGCGATCACTGAATTGGATAATCCAGTTGATAAAAAGGCTTTAAAGAGATTCTTGGGTTTTGTGAAATATTTAACTCAATTAATTCCAAATTTTTCAGAAATTACGGCTCCTTTGAGAAATTTGTTGAAAAAAAAATGTATTGTATATATTTGATGAAAATCATAAAAAAGTTGTAGACCAACTGAAATTAATAGTATACTGAGAAGCCCATAGTTATACAAAGCGATGCTTCTCAAAATGGACTTGGTGCTTGTTTACTTCAGGATAATCAACCAGTTGCTTTTGCTTCAAGAAGTCTATCTGAATGTGAAAAGGCTATGCCCAAGTTGAGAAGGAAATGTTGAGTATCCAGTTTGCTTGTGGTAAATTTCACTATTATATTTATGGAAGGGAAGTAACAGTAGATTCTGACCATAAGGCACTTGAGTCCATTTTTATGAAGAGTGTTAATCAATTATCATCCAGATTACAAAATATTAGAATGAAAACAATGAAATATTCACTCGATGTGAAATACCTAAAAGGGTCACTTATGTATGTTGCAGATTTTTTGTCACGATCATATCTAAATGAAAGTGACGATTCGGAAAATAATGAGGATGTAATTATTCATTTAGCTTCCAAATATGTCCCAATATCAAACGAGAGAAAACAAGAATTTCAAGCTGAAACACAAAAAGATGATATATTAAAACTGGTTCATAGATTCACTGAAACACAATGGCCAAAGAAAAAATTATCAGTTGACTTGGAACAATGCAGGAAACTAAAGAATGATTTATCGAATGGTGAAAAACTCGTTTTCATCATTGACAAACTTATCATTCCCTCCCAAAATTCTCACTGTTCTTCATGAGAATCACTTTGGTGTTAATAAAACAATAGCTAGAGCAAGACAGGTATTTTATTGGCCTGGTGTGTCGGGGGATGTGAGTAATATGATAAAAAATTGTAAGATATGTGAGAAATACTCAAACAGAAATGCAAAAGAACCATTGTTAAAGCCAGAAGTGCCTCAAGACCTTGGGAAAGGATTGCAGGTGATTTATTTCATTATGGTTGTGATGACTATTTGGTTGTTATAGACTCTTTCAGTGAGTGGTTAGAAAAAGTAAAAGTGAAATCAAAAACTTCTTCTGAAATCGTTACACACCTCAAAGAAATCTTCAGTAGACAGGGAGTTCCAGAAATTTTTCTTTCTGATAATATGCCATTCAGTAGTGTGAAATTTTTAGTATTTTCAAACGAGTGGCAATTCAAAATTGTAACATCTAGCCCAGGTTATCCTCAGTCTAATGGTTTAGCCGAAAGAGATGTAGGTATTGCCAAGTCGATTCTAAAGGAAGGAAATGATATTTACTCTGCATTATTAGATTATAGAAATTCGCCAATCGCTTCTGTAGGTCTCTCTCCTAGTCAAATTTTGAATAATCGTAGAATGAAAGATAAACTACCAACTTGTTCAGCTCTACTTAATGATGAAAAAATTGACATCACAAATATAAGAAATAAATTGAAAAAAGTACAGTTAGATCAGAAAATGCATTATGATAAAAAAGGTGTGAGAGATCTTTCAAAATTAGTTGAGGGAGATAAGGTGTTAATCAGAAATAATGATCATTGGGAATCAGGAACTATAGTGAATGAACTAGAATACCCTCGCTCGTATATAGTAAGAGCTGAATCAGGTAACATGGTGAGGAAAAATAGGGTTGATATTAATAAATCAACGTCAGGAAACAATGAAAGATTTGATAGGTTGGATAATTTTGAATGTGAAATAAATGATGAAAGTATTATTTCTAAAGCAAATATTCAGTCACCAGTTATAAATGACAAAGATAATATTGGAGTTGAGAATGAATTTGAACAGGATGTGGTAACAAGAGTAGAAAATGATTTGGAAGAGGAAAATAAGGCAGTGAGAAGTAACAGAAACAAAAAAAACAGAAAAATACAAAGATTTTTTCAGTTATCGGTAGTTTTTAATAAGGAAGGAAAATCAGAGAATTGTTCAATTGAAAGAAGGAAAAAAAAGAAAAGTGGAGGAATGTAAAGTTATTTCTATTCAATTATATAGTAGTCTGTAGTTATAGTTATATATATTGTAAACAGTTCAGTTGTCAATTACTTTGATTAAAAAACGTCATCTGGAGTATTGTCTTCTTCATGATATTACACAACTAAAAATTTATTATAGAAATTAATTCATTTGAAAATTTATTCTGAATCCCAATAATATTCGAGACCCAGTATTTCAGTATCATTTATTTATTTAGGAGTTGATTTCTCGAGGAATTGGAATGTTCCTAGCAGAGGAAGAAGGATATCTGAGAGAGACATTAGAACTAGATGCCGAAATATTTTCAACATATTTTTCTTCATATAAGGAAAGATATGTTATTATGTAGATTATGCCAAATAGTGCTCTTCAGTGATCCTCAGCAATCGATGTGGTCTTGGTAGTGTAGGTAGAGGTTAGCACGTCCGCCTTTCAATCGAGAGACCGGGGTTCAAACTCCCGCCAGGCCATCGTGCTGGGTAATCACGCGTTAAAAGGTTAGGCTTCGTTGATCCATTGCTCGCACAAGTTTCGACTTCTGATGGTTGAGGTTCGTCAGCTGATTAACAGAAACGAAAAATTTTTGAAAAAAAAATTGAATTATTCTCTCCATAACAGGACGAGCTGGTTCAGTTGGGAGGATACCAAGCTCCTAGGATCTGAATCCCTCGAACTTTTTTTGAGGGTTTTATCTCAAAACATGACGGGACAGTACCCGAAATTCAGCGCTACACTACTTTATAGTTTTAAGAACGTAAAGAACTAGTGAGACATCAGAATAATGAAAGACAAGTTTTGGCTATAGTGAGCTCACAGCAAACATTTTTTTTCTGGCATAGGTGCTGTTGTTTCATGTTGGAATCATTATGTTCATGCATAATTTAATTTGAAAATATGGCGTTTTCTCCTCCAAGTAAAAGTCAGTAACCGAGAACATTTCATATTCTTACATCGATTCAATCACAAAAAGGAGGAATGTCATTTTTCTTGCCTAATTTGTATACCAAACACATGAATCTTGAATCGAACAAATTACATTCATAGGATATTTCTACACGAATAGAGAGTAGTTCACAAAAAAATGCATACATCAGGAAAACGTTTCGTTCTCACCCATCGCCCGTTTTTTTTTTTCAGTGAATACCTTAATTCAAAACATTGAACTTCATTCCTTGCAATCTCTCACAACGTAGGTTCGATTATAGAAAAGAATTGGCAATAGAAGAATGTTCCTAAAATATCGTTATTCAACTCATCTGATGTTCACAACAATGATAGCTGACAAATTTATATTTATGAAAGTGGTGTGATGTCTATGCATTTCAGACCACACACCATATGTGCCTATCTTCTCAAATTATATCGCCATAAATTATGTAATGTCCTTTGTGGAAATATATATGGTCCCGAATTTTACTACAATGGAGCATATCTCTTCAATGGATTCGCTATTGTGAAGTGAAGTTACACTATAAAAGCCCGGTCGCCTTGTTGAATTCGAATACGTTAATGAATAATATGAGGATGAGATCCAAGGAAATACAGGATGTGAAACACTTCATAAGGCTACTCATATATACTTCGAGATGTATGATTATTCCTTTATTGATTTTTCATTTGGATGCGTGACATAAAATCGTTATGAAAACTCAGTGAGAGGAACTCAAAATTCCAGTTCAATCAGAACATCAATAAACTGTCAATGTCCACGGTAGAAATCAAATGTAAGTTGGACCACAACTTGACAACTCATACAATTACAACTATTATTCATCTCGAGTAAGACTTTGAATGGGTCAGAGATTTTCTTGTCTTTCAAAAATTTCATTTCCATATTGAATAATGAATCTGCTGTTTTATGTATGAGAGGACAGCGAATAACTAAGCTGCTCCAATCATAGTGAGTTAGTAACAAAGGTTTATTAGGTGGAGGACGTAAATTCGTTAAAAACTGACATTAATTCTTATAGATGCGATTGGAACCATTGGTATGAAAATATAACAACTCGTTACACTCGACGCGCTTCTTCAAGGGCGAATTTTCGAGAAAAGAATATCACTTTTTGCTAAAATCGCAGAAAATCACTTGATCATAGAAATAAACTTGACCATGAGAGAAACACTGACAATTAATTGTATACGAAAGTGTTTTGATATCGTTTGAGGAAAAGGCGCATCTTCATCAGCTGTTTCGAAATTCAACCTGGATAAGTATCTTCATGATGGTGTTTATTCCCCCCTTTTTTTTTTCTTCTTCAGATTTAAAATGAAAAAGATCGTTAAGCTTTCGGTTCACAACATCAACGCATCATATTTTCTTGTTCTCAAGTCCATGCTGAAAGTAAGCCGCTGTCGACGAGTGTTTGCAAAGTTTCGAAATAATGTGAGCAACATTGAAGCAACCCTGTTGATTCGATGTCGCATTGAGCCTCAGACCGGGAGCCTGAGAAAGGAGGGAAGTATATGCAATATATTTAAAAATATACTGAGAGATATATCATCTTTTCCCTAGTGTAAAATGGAATCAGTGGTAGAAATGTGAAGTTTTAAAAATCTGAAAGATTCAGATGAGATGAGGTCTGAATAACAAAGGATTCTGATTCAAAACCACATCAATATGAGTCGAGAACGTTTTCGGAAATTATGATTTTTTTTCGAAGAATTGATATTAAGGAGAAGATCATCTACAGTATATTTACTACTACCATATTGAAGAACTACCAAGACGCATTGAAACTCCACTCCTACGCACTCACAGACGGATCATTTCCGAGCTGAAAAGGCAACTCTGTTACTTAAAATAATAAAATAACAATTTGTATTCTGCTAAATGTAGCATCCTCATAAACCTATGAGTATTATGCTATAAAACATATTAGGTAAAAAATATCATTGGGGAAAATTTTTTTCATCCTGCTTAGGAAGCTATTGTATAGCGGAACACTTCTTGCAGTTGAGTAAACCTATTGTTGGTGAGAATCGTATAGGAAACAGATTTTTGTCGAAAATTAATTCTCATCAATCAATTCAATATGTGAAAATTCCGAAAAATGTACTGAGAATAATGCAATGTATTTAGCTATTCAATATATGAATAAATAGATATTTTTGAAGAAAACAGTTTCTCAAATAAGTTTCACTGTATGTAACAGCATATTATTGCTGTAGAGAGCGCATTAGAGCTTGAATTACACAAAATTGAAGTTCCAACGTATGTTATATGTTGAACTTGTCCTGACTATTCTTAAATATTGCGATTCGAAAAAGAATATTATAATGATATTTTTTCATTATCACTTGATAGTAACAACTATTTTGTTGCAGGAAAGCGATATTCAACAAATTTGCTCTACGATATAGCCTTCTGAAATATTGAAAACCTGTGTGGAGAAGGTGAATATCATCGAAAACATCCACTGACACTTCATGAAATAAATCCACTGACACTTCATGAAATAAACAATGTTTTTATATTTATTTATTAGATTATAACACCTCATAATCCGATATGTTTATAAGCACGTTGATCTTGGAATGAAATAATCAACTTTCTGTCATTTTTCAGTACTAGGTGAATTCATACCTTCCATTCAACACCGATTTTCAACAGTTCTCACGATAATAACGAATGCGACAAGAAAAAGCTTACATTCTTTCATTTCTCTCGAAAAATGTGTCAAAAACAAAATTATACCATTCGTCAGAATGTTCAAGAACGCCCAACACTTTATATCGCAGAACCTTCCATAATCCATTGAGAAACTGTCCAATCCAATTCATTCATACTGTCCAGCGTTGAAAATTTATACAATTTTTATTCACTCTCACTACAGAACCTAAACTTCATTGATGTATTCTTATAGCGAATGTGTTGAATAAGGTACCGTTGACATTTTTCTTTTTCTTTTTTATTGCCATGTGGGAGGTATTGCTGTTGAGTAATTTATGTGATTCGGTGGCACTAACTCACCGCAAATCTTTTATACCGATTGCTAGACCTCCTCTTTGATTTCTAAGCAGCCTCAGATTTATTGGGAAGAAATTCACACCACTTGAAACGTAACGAAATAAGTGATCTCAATAGGGGTTATTATGATGTCTTTTGCACGTATTTAGGGACGCTTTTCATTTATTCAACGACCATTATAATACCGATGTTCTAAATAGGCATACCTTTCGAAATGAAGCTGTGGGAACCAGGTCAATTTTTTATGACTTCATTTTGAAATGAATTTTATAATATATCAACATCGATCACTTCTTCGTCGATACTTTTTGATCATCAAAACAGTGTGTTGATATTGAATCAACGTTGAAAAATTAGACTAATGGAATTGCAAGAAATAACATAGGTTTGTTTCCTTCTGGAAATGATTAAGGGTCGCCTTCCGATGGTGACTGACTTTCAATTAATACAGCTGAAAAGTCTGAGATAACTCTGCCATCTTGGGAAGTGCGTTTTGTTCATTATCTCAAAAACAGCGTGTCGGTCGTAGCTAAAAACAAAGATTATTTTCCTGTAGAATACGGAATTATAAATGATTCAAGTTCAGTTTTTTGTCTCGTCCAATCAACATTTATACAGTTATTCCGGATGGAATTTGTAAGTGAAGAAATGTTTTGGATAATTTGTAAATATCTCTGTTGTCATCGATCGTGCAAAGAAATTGTTGATATTCAAATTCGTGACCCATTTAATTCCCTACAACTTTGGTCTGGAATTTTTTTCATCGCCAAATGTCATGGTCCGGGGCACAAAGCATAAATATGCGTATAGACTACAAGTTCATAACACTTTTTTGAGGTCAAATGACTCCGCATGAATCTTGTTCAGAACATTGCTGCTATATTGAACAATAACTTCTAGCACTATGCCGTCAAGTTTAAGCAGTACAACTGACCATATACAAAGGAAACCTAAATTTTTCAGCAGAAAATGGGATGTTACGACTAAATATTCTTGTTAAATTATGAATTTTTATTTTATTCTTTAGGCCCTTTAGGGTGCCATTTCTTTCGTAGGACTGATTACAACGGAGATATATCGAGAATTTTATGAAAACGCGTTCACTTATAACTTTGATCTGAAATGAATTATGATTTCAAGCGATAAGTAAACTGGATATAAACAAGATATGAAATAATTATCTGAAAATAGTAGATTATACCACGAGTCGACAATGATGGTTAGGAATTTTTACGAACCGAGCCGCTCCAGCGGCGAGGGAGTAATATTTCGAAAGAATAATAGTCATTATTACGAGTAGTTTACTCTACTTTATTCACGACTAATTTATTCATCATAAATAACTGATTCTTCAGTTTCATTGATCTCAATACAAATACACTAACACTAATTACGCGTTTGACACTGATACTTTGGAGGTTGGTTATACCGTTTCCATGGTAATATTCAAATCGAGATTTTTTGTGATAGGACTTCAGTAGGGAATGAAGACTCGAAAAAAGACTATTTCTATTAATATTTCGCATTATTTCCCAATGGGAAAATATATGGCATTATACTGAAAAAAACATGAGTATATACTTACTTTATGTCGCAAATAAAATATATTATTTCATTTATGGTCCACGGCGCACCGTTTGTGAAATATTGAACTAATCGCCTTTCTCAAGGTGATGGCGTCAGCTCAACTTCCCCAGCTACTGTAATTGGAATTTACCATAAGGAAGCAACCCCCTAACATTCGGAAAGAGAACAGACTAAATTTTAGGTAAATCTTAGTTCTTTTTTTGGCTTTATTGTCTGGGGTAATTCATTCTCTTTTCAACAGTTGCTGAAATTTGTTGCATTTATGGTTCCATTTACTAGTAGGATGTTGATTTGAGGAGGCAGCGTCAAAGTTATTGCACCCCTTTGGGGATCGGATTTACTAGGAAAATTCATGAGGAAACAATGAACTTGTGCTTTCTTCTAGAAAATAATTGGTAAAAAATTTCAGCTGATTTTTTGGAATTATTATCAGAAGATGATAGTACTGAATTCGAATGGAAAATTGAAAGAATAGAATGTACTTTGTATTATCAAAAATATGCCACTTCTCATCGATCACAATTCTTAACAGTTTCCAATTGTTGTCATTGCAAAACTCGATGTGCCTATCTCAGATCAACATGTTAACAGATGAACTTTTTGAAAAAAATATCAAATTGAAACAGTTCCAATTCGCAATTTGCACACACATTATTATAGTTTGCTTCTTAAAATTATCAACTGTTCAGACCCTATGTGAGTGCGAATAATTCCCGCACCGCCTTCATAAAGTCCGGAGGAAAATTCAGCTTATGTTTACATCTCACCAACAAAGGAATTTCATGTTTAGTAAAGATTTGAAAGGAGTTTGTTGGGTAAGCATTCTGTTGTTTTGGGTAGACATCTATTGTGATAATTCCGTAAAATAATTCTAATTTCAAAGGAATCTGTATTTCGAGTTCAACTGTTTTGTAATAAATACTCATTTATCCGCCAGAATGATTCCAGAAGGTGTGTGGTATAATTGATTGTTTTGGAGTAGACAGAAGAAGTTTACTTGAGTTTCGAATACAATTTTTCATAGGTGGGTCTTTCAGATAAATTTCAGATAAATCACGAATTTTATACGAAAAACACATTCAAGAACTGACTTCAAAAACATTATGTCAAAAATCTCTCGTTAAATGTTCTTCGAGAGTAGAGGTCGACGAAAAAATGTAATATGCACCTCGGTGGCAAGCTGTCTTTTGTCTGGCCTGCTTTCTAGCCTTGGCTCTCAATTCGCAGACTCGACCACATTCGACAATTTTTCGTCTTTGGCACATACTTAACAATTTTTTCATTTATTTATTCTTCCCTTTGTCAAACACTCTTTCGATACTACAATAATTATTGTAGGTATATGAAAGTGTGAACCTAATTCTATAATATCATTGTGAAAATATATGTATTCCACGTGTATTTGGAGGACAGATAATTGTGATGAAAATTTTTCTCACAGAGAAACTGACCAAACTAGTGTTCATAAACATATCAAAAGCAGTCCAAGTTCTCATGAAGAACTCCCCACAATGATTAGATTTCTCACTGACCATTCCAAAAGTCTCCTAGGAGACGTATAGCAACATTGTGAGAGTTTACGATTTTGTGTTGGCAAAATTTTTAGGAGTGTACTTGGTGTCAACCCCTCGAAATTCAGGAAGGTTGATTTCAATTCACTGAGCATAGTTTTTTTGTTGATGGTATAAGTATTTCATGCCTTGATGTATTCCGAATTCCTCAAGAAATCTGTACCTGTAGAGTAGGGAGGGTGAGTGTAGGCCCACAGCAACTAGGCCACATGTGACCCATTTTACATCCTCCCGAGGAGTTGTCCTCCTAGGTCATCATCCATCCTGTCCTTTTCAGGAAGGATACAGGTCACTAGGAGACATCTCCTTTATATCGGATGGTGTAGGCCAAGACTCACATACTCTCTGATTGCCGATAACTCCGGACACTCGCATAAGACATGCCTGACAGTTTCATCTTCCTGTTCACACATCCTGCATAAAGGTGTGTCAACTAGCCCCATAGTATGGAGGTGTTTCCTTAGTTGACAGTGACCTGTCAGAAATCCTACTGTTAAACGTAGGTTTCTCCTGGTCATCGCCAAATACTTCTTCGGAACCAGCTTCCTAGGGTCGCCGAGGATAATCCTGGCAAGATTGCATCCTTTGATTTCATTCCATCTTTTTAGGGAAGGGGTCTCCTTGCTGAACTCCGCTTTCTGACGATATTATATTTCCATCAAATGATAGAGTAGATGGATGATGGTAGCACTGAAAATCAGTGGATATAATTCGAGAACAGTTTCTTGAACATTTTTTAAAATAAGATTACGATGAGGCATGTTGAAAGCGTTCTTGAAATCTAATTTTAAGAAAAGTTTTCCGTTTTTGGACCTATGTTTAATAATATTACGTCGAGCAGCATGTGAAACAGCTTCACATCCTCCAGAAGTACCGAAACCAAACTGGATTGGACGAAAGAGATATCGATTCTTTCTTTCAGCTTGTATTAGGCCAATTTCGCAGCTAGACGACGGAAAACTTTACCGAAATTTGCTAAATCATTATCCGAAAATAAAAATTTTACAGCTCCTGAAAGACCGCCATCTGATACTTTATTATTCACCCTTTTCACTGGAGCAGACTTAGAATTTATAAATTCATAATTTTGTTTGGTCATAAAAGGGGTAACTGTGGTTTGACTTAAGTTTCTTCTGATAACGGCGGCAAGGAATACTTCACATTTGCATTATGGGGAGTTGTGAAATTTTTATAACTGAATAATAAAAGATTTTTCCAGGACTTGATGGAATTATCGGTTATAATTGCACGAGTGCAAATTACCGATAATTCTGCAAGAAAGCGTGATATCTAAAAATTGCAAGACTTTATTTTCATATTTTGGTGAAAGTCCGGAGGACGAGGGCTCTTTTACAAAATATGAAAATAACCGAATGCAATTTGTATAAGATATCACGCTTGAATGCAAAATTATCTTATCATTTTTATGCACGAATGTAATTCATTGGAATATATCACGAATGAAGGAATTATCAAGGAAATGTTATTTTTTGTTCATTTATCCTTTCCTCTATAGATTGTATGTAGTACTCACCTGAACGCGAAATGTTTTTATATTTTTGAAGTCTATCTGACATTTATTTGTGTTTTTTAGTGACGTCTAGCGATACGGTTTCAAATGTGTTGTTATGGTGACTTGATACAATGCAATTACCGCTGTAAGTTTTCGATAATTGCATTGCTCTTATGGGACATTTTATATATGAGGGAAATATTCTCTCAAACATTGGTCAGTAGCATCTGAAAGGCTTGAAGCGGATTTATACAATTATGTTTCAGATCATCGAGTTTTTCGTGGAAAGATATGGATGATTCTTCGATTACTGGTTCAGCAGTTATCTCAGGAACATAGAATGTTTTACAGCAGGAATCACAAAACGATATTGACAGTGACTTTGACATACTATTTCCATTCAATAATCACCTGAAAACAATAATTTTTAATTTTTTGGTTATTTTTTTCAGTCATTCAGATATTGATTTAAAAGGAGTTACATTATATAAATACACAAAAGATGGGATCCAAATTGTGAAAGCAAATCATGAATGGTATTACCAGGTCCAGGGCCAACTGCGAATGTCCGCGAGAGATTAATGCATTTTTGCAGTTTTTACAGGAAAGTCCCTCCCGCTAAAAATTCATTACATCAAAAACGAAGATTCATCAATGGAAACTGGTTCTTTTCTGTTCGGAATATATGTTACCGGAAGTAGTTAGTTGATGGAATCTGGACTTTCGCAGTGTTATTTTAGTAAAGAAAGACGAATAACTTCAATGAATTTACTCCTTTTTACTGACAAGTAATAACTAAGTAACTTTTTTATTCAACAACTACTGTTTACATAGAAACTATTAAATAGAATGACTCGATTTGAAAATATAAATTCTATTTTCCAACATTAGTCCTAGTCATGGTAGAGGATTGAATATCAAAGAATCAGATTTCATATTTCTTGTAAGATTATTTCCGACAAAAGAGAAACGAAGCCGAATTAAAAATACTCGGGCAGCTCCGAACCACCGTAGCCGAGTTGAGTTCTCAGTATAGGTGTCATATATTATATTATAATAAAAAGAATCATAGGTGATAGTAGTAGTAGCTATTTTCAGAATCTCGAAAATTTGCCTTTTGCGTTTCCTATGGGTGGTAATATGATATTGGTACAAGCAACAGAAAAGTTCATTTTATACATTACCTAGGAAAGTTTCCTTTTTTTGCATTTTACTAACCAACGTCCTTTCCTTGCTATAGTTTTTCAGAGATTCATTGTTTATCTGAGTTTCGACAGACTGATGATTCACAACTTCGGGTGAATAAGAAATCTGAAACACTATGACGAATTTTCTGTCACAGGTGCATATCAGAAAGCAGTAGTATTATTGAAAAATTATCATCTAGGACGATTTTTTCGCGAGTTACTGCTCATAACATTTATAACATGCGATTCGCAAAAACGATGCGATTACAAACTTTCTGTTACCATTCGTGAACGATAGCTGGCCAAAAATCCTCGATGTATTGCGTTGAACGTTGGCAGACATATCAAATAATGATATAAAAGGAATTGCATTGCGCCACTTGCCACTGTCACAGGTTACATACAGTATGTGATCTGTGCCACTGTATGAGAGTGCGGCGTTCCCTCAAAGAAAAGACTCGAATACCCTTGCTTGAATTTAATGCATTTTTATAGTTTTTACAGGAAAGTCCCTCCCGCTAAAAATTCATTACATCAAAAACGAAGATTCTTTTCTGTTTGGAATATATGTTATAAAGAGAGAAGGAAATAAAGCCGTGCCCACCGGATTACCCCGTCTTTTTACCCAAAAAAACTAGAGATTGGGGTAATTGGTAAATCCGAACGGTAAACAATAACGATATTAGTGTTTGTATGGAAGTATAGTAGTTTTCACAATAAATGGTATTGACTGAAGGATTATAATAAAACCAATTAGACCCTTGAGTTGTAAAATCCGAGATGCACATCATAAATGTAAAAGGACCGGATTCAGGTAATTTTGTTTCTCAGAGAGGGATTGTAGAGGATTACAGCTTACACTTCTTGTTCATTTTAGTCTTTGTATTTCATTGGAAGTGTTCACTTGTGTTACGGCGTTCAATAATTTTATAACATTTATTTGTTATTACAGACATTAATAGCAAAGATTTTATACCCCAATACAGAATAGGCAGTATGTGGCGTCCGTGGATAAAAAGTAATACTGCTCCTTCCAGTGGTTCGTTAAAGAAGAATCACTTATCTTGTGACGCGAAAATCATTATAAAAAATGTGTATAGTTCCTTACTTCAGCAAGGATATAACGCGGGTGCTGCAGCAAAAGTAACCAGTAATTTGACGAAGGTGCCTCTTACTTCAGTTAGACGAATTGTTGAAAATTCCATGGAATCAAGAAAAAAGCGTAAAGATTCCGGTGTCACAAAAATTCTAGACGACTGGGAAAAAGATTTGATAAGACGAAAAATCTACACTATGTACGATGAGCAGCGTGTCCATACATCAAAAGTCTGAAACAGCGGCTCATCAATGACGAAACTCACATCAACTGTGGCCTCACTACTTTTTGGCGAGCTCTGTCTGCAATGGGCTTTGAATATCGCAAAAATTGACAAGGGACAAGTAATAATGGAATCCACACGTTTAATAAACTGGCGTTCTGAATATATAACGTCAATAAGAAAATACCGGTCTGAAAATCGGCCAATACTCTACCTCGACGAGACGTGGTTTGACACGCATGACACCCCTTCCAAAGGATGGTCTGATTCCTCTTCCTCGATAAGTGTAAAACAAAAGCACCATCAAATAAAGGGAAGAGAATCACAATATTACACGCAGGATCAGAAAATGGTTGGATCCCAAACGCTATGTGGCTTTCTGCCAAAAATATTAAGGACTCTTGTGTTGATTATCACGAAGATACGACAGCAGAGCTTGCAAAAAATTCCTGGCTCAAAGAATACGAAATTGGAGATTCAAAACTTCATGGCTGCAAATGACATATATTTTGAGGAAAATTATACAAAAAAAGAACTTTCACGAGTGCTGCAGTCATTTTCTTTAAAAAAAAACGTATGTTTGTGATACAATTGCAGAAGAATTGGAACATACAGTGTTACGACTACCTCCCTACTACTGCGTGTTCAATCCCATAGAGCTTATGTGGCACCAACTTAAATCGAGCGTGCGCGAAAAAAATACTTCTCCGACTTTAAGTGGTAGTGTGGTAGAATTAATTAGGAACTGTATGAATGACATTCCTACCGAGAGTTGGAAAAGTTCTCGTACCTTTCTGTAAAATCAATTGCGCCAATTATAATTAATTTAGATGAGGATAGCGATAGCGACGCTGAACTAAATATAGAATAGAATTGTAACATTTGAATAAATTACTTGTATATCTCCTACATTATGCAAAATTCAAATTTCTTAAGTTCGACCCTGTAGCACATTTGCATCTTTTACCAGATGATTTTCTACACAATGGGATTAAATCGGGTAGTTTATTGCAGTTGATAAGCCAATACCATTTACTGTGAAAAATACTATACAAATCGGGAAGTAAGTGGTGTCGCGGTAATGACGCAGTTACTGCCGGCATGTCTGCCAAAATATTTTTGAGCAATATATTGAACTAAACAGGTGGTGGTCTCGTTAGCTACGCACAGGATTATATTTGATTCAGCTTCCACAGAGTAGGTCCAATCCGCGGTCACGGCATAACTTCTTCTGGCTGACTCTGTGCGATAGTTGGATGCCTAGATACGAATCATGGAAGGTGAGGTTCCTCGATCGAAGACATTCCCCGACCGCTAGCACTATATCTTCTGGATTTCCCTACAGTTGAAATATCAAATGCGCTACCAAAGAATAACTCATTGGCCTGAAGAAGAATTCGCTATAATTTCTTTCGTTTACATTTTCAAAAAATTTCTACCAGATCAGAGCTTTTCAAAAAACTTTTCTACCAGATCAGAGCTTGAAATAAATTGTTATCGTTTTATGTCTTTGAAATCAACACATAATGATCGCAAAAGATGTAATCAATTCATTTCTCTTGCCAATGAACATTTATTTCAAAATAATCTGACTGAGAGTGGCAAAGTATCGAAATTCTTAGTCCCAAATTCAAACATCAATCCTTCCTCAGCTGGTTTTCGAAATTCATTGTATAGAGGGGTTAAGGTGTAGAATACGTCAAATCTCAGTTTCTGATGAAAATCGTAGGGGAACTTCAGAGTACCTTGGAATGAATGGATTACATTTTGGTGCGGAAACCATAGGAAAACCTTATTTCAATGAAAATTAATGTAAGGAGGGTACAAAAAAAAACTTAGATTTACTGTAATATCATCCTTTTACTCACCACTATATTCATAAAATCATATCTACATATACTATTCTTGAATAAATATTATGTTTTTGTACGTATTACAACTCATACAGTTTGCATTCATTACAAGAATTTAGTTGCTAAAAGTCAAAAAATATATATGGTCAAAAAGTTGACATCAACCTGATCCACCATTTATGAAATTTCAGTGATTTGACAGCTGCAGAGATAACTGGTACGATGTTGCCACAATTCCAAAATGTTCTATTTTATATTCGAATGGTATACAATTGCAAGTTATGATCCTTTGAAGTTCGAAAATGGACATATTCTGCCTTCTTTTTCTGCACCAAAAAATCTCTCAGACCACACGCGTGTTCATTCATGGTAAGTATATTTTTTCATGAAGATGAATTTTTTTATGAAGATGTTTCTTTGCATTCGGCTGATGCGATTGTAAATTTAGACTTAATGGAAGCGACTATTATTGATGTTGTGGAAGTAGTTTGGTAACATTTTGTTAAGTATAAGTTCTGCGTTGAGTTAGGTTTGACTTATTCTTTCACATGATTGCACATTTTGGATCATAATCAGTTTTAAATTGTTCAATTATATTTAATTTCAATACATTTTCATACCTACTATATACAATATATGAAATGAAAAAATTATATTGGTTGTTGAAAATAATCATAATCGAGTGATAGATGAATAATATGATGCACTACCGAGATTTCTGAAAAATTTTGTAGGTGCTGGTATTTCGATACGGTATAATATTCAATTCTCAAAAAAAAAAAACGAAAAATATCAGCTATTGAAAACTCTTGATTTGCACCATAGTTGCATTTGGTCCCATTCTTTAACGACCCAAAAGAAAAGGGGTGGAAACTCTGATTCTCACCCCCCACCCCCCCCCGAGAGACACCCGAGGGGGGGGGGAGAGACCAACGAGGGGGGAAAAAAAAAAAAAAAAAAAAAAAAAATAGAAAGAGGAAAGGAAGAAAAAAAAAATTATAAAAAAAAAAAAAAAAATAAAAATAAAAAATTAAAATAATTTAGAAAAGAAATAAAGCCAAACACACAAACCCCCCCCCCAAAGAAAAAAAAAAAAAAAAAAAAAAAAAAAAAAAATTAATATTAAAAAATTAAAAATCAATAAAGAAAGAGTTATTCATCCCACACAGAGGGGGGGGGGAGGGGGGGGTTTCGACAGAAGGAACCCCAACACAAAAAAAAAAAAAAAAAAAAAAAAGATAGAAGAGGGGAGTCATGAGAGAGAAAAAAAAGAAAAAAAAAAATTAAAAAACAGTCCAAAACCAAACCACCAAAAAATAAAAAAAAAAAAAAAAAAAAAAGAAAAAGAAGAAGAAGAAAAAAAAATAAGAAAAAAAAGACCAAGTCCCGGGGTTGTGGATAAAGAGAAAAAAAAAAAAAAAAAGAAAAAAGGAATGGAAGAGAGAGAAAGAAAAAGAGCAAAAGACAAAAAAAAGAATAATAATAAAAAAAGAAATAATCAAAAAATTTATTTTTTCCCACACTAACAAAAAAAAAGAAAAAAAAAAAAAAAGAAGATAACAAAAAAAACACATTAATATTTATATTTATGAAAAGGGAAAGAAAAAGGAGAAAAAGGGAAAAGGCAAACAACAAAAGACAACCAATCACTCCTCAAAAAAAAAAAAAAAAAAAAAAAAAAGAAAAAAAAAAAAAACAACAAACCAAAAAAGAAAGAATAAATAATGAGATAAAGAAAGGAAAAGAATAGAAGATTATAATTTTTTATTTCTTCTCAAAAATAAGAAGAAAAAAAAAGAAGAAAAAAAAAAAAAAAAAAGAAGAAGAGAAAAAAGGAGAAAAAGGAAAAGAAGAGGGGGGGGGGGGGGGGGGGGAGAGTAAATATTTCAAGAAAAAAAAAGAAAAAATTTTCCACCGAAGTGAGATGAAAAATAAAAAAAAAAAAAAGAGGAAAGGAGGGAAGGAAAAAGGGAGAAAAGTTTTACCCAAAAAAGAGGATTTTGGTTATTGTAGTAAAAATTCGAGGTGGGTTTGAAAAACAAATAAAACAAAAAGAAAGAGAGTGTAGGGTGGTATGTAAAATACAAGTAAAGATCGCCTTTTTTTTTAAAAATTTAATCGCTCTCCTGGTTTTTGAAAGATTTTATTTCCCCAGTTACTAGAGAAAAAGGAAAAAAAAAGTGTTTTTTGTGAAAGAAAACAAAAAATCACAAAGAAGAAAAAAAAAAATGTATTAAAAAAAAAAAAAGAAAAAAAAAGAAAGAGATTAAATAATTGATTATTTCACCTATTTCTTCAAAAAAATTTCCCCCCCCAAAAAGGGGGGGGGGCAACCCCAAGGAAGAAGGAACCCCGGGAAGGGGAGAGTTGAAAAAGAGGGGAGAGATCTTAATCAAAATCATGCGAAGGGGTGTAGGGATAAAAAGGGAAAAGGTAAAAGGATATTAATTTCTCAATAACAGACGGTATCAGTGTGGGTTGTCAGGTTTGATTTTGATTTATCCCAATAATCAGACGGTATTCAAATGATACTGGGTAGGTTAGTTTTGATTTCTCTCAATGATCAGACGTTATTCAAGTGATGCTAGGTTAGTTATGTTTGATTTTGATTTATCTCAATAATTAGATGTTATTCAAATGATGCTAGGTTACTTTAGGTTTTGATGGCAATTCGAATACGACATTGTCCTAATTTACAGTTCGGCAACTTTGCTTAACTTCACGTGCGTTATCGGTAAAATGTTGTCACTATGACAGTCATTGTTGTCAGTATACATGGTGAGTTTTTCTAAGTGAACATTTTGATATTCTCAATGGATAATTTGGATATTTGGAAAAAACATATGCTCAATTCTGATGCGTTCAATCAAAAAAAGTGTGACTACTTGTATTTCATTCGGAATTTCGTGACTAAAGCAACAAAAAAAATGAGATTTATTTAAATTCAGAAATTACTAGTTTCTTGGCTATCATTTCACCTTTTCACACGAAAAAATCGTTTTTCATAGCTTCCGCCCTAAAATTTTTATAGATTTTTCGGTTGAAGTCCGTTTTCGGTGATTTCCAAAAAAAAAATTAAAAAATTGGTGATTTGGCGTATTCTACCCTTTTGCCGTATAGAAAGCTGAAATACCTCCCGTTTGCCCCATTTCTATCTGAAAAAGAAAGTTGATAGCTCCCTCGCGGCGGCAACTGAGGTCACACTATCAGCTTATCAAGAGTTTTTAGAAATGATTCTTATTTGCCAAAGTTTCATCGGACTCTGATATCTTGCTCCGCAAAGGGAGGGGAACTATTCACATCAACTCTTCATTAATTTCTTCATCGAAGGAAAATATTGAGCTGGAGAGTTGGCACAGGTATTTCTACGCCCAGCTCATCACCGAGGTGCTTGGGTTCGATCACCCAATGATGCACTCTTTTTTTTAGAATTCTCATCTGCCGAAAGGGGAAGGATTCTTCTATATTCAATGCTATATATAATGGGTCCTCATGTAAATATACCGCTGCTCAAAAATTGAATAGGGAGATAGTAACAAGGTCTAATTACTGAAGGATTTCTGTCGAGGTCGTTGGCGTTTGCTATAAAATACCACGAATAACATTTACCACTACTGTTTTATCAGATAATGATAAAGTTCTAGTAAACAATACACTCTGTACATTTTCTTCTGCATATTTTCACGATTTAATTGCCGAGCATTCCTCATACAAAACAACCATATTTCACTTCATACTCAAGTAAGTCCATGAGTGAAGAGAACTTTGTAGAGAGTCGTTAATATGATTTGTCACCGTTGATGCTTCTAGTAAGGAAAGCTTCCCGCAGATACAAACGAAGAGGCAACTTGAGTTGGGCTTTCTCCTCAATTTCCGTGCGGTGTCCTCTTACAAGAAAGAATATTTTCTGAATGGTCAGTTTCACTTTCCACAGAATCCATGATCTTCAAGTGAGTGTTCAGACAAACTAAAATAGTTCGTGATCATAAAATTTCACACTACAAAAATGTCATATATAGGGCTATTTGAAATTTGAATTCAGCATTCCAAAAACGATGAGAAATTGAGAAACCGTTTAGTTTGGGCTAAGCCTATTACAGAAATCTGAGAAATATAATTTTGTCGATATCTGATTGTCATCAAGAACTTTATCGTGTTTTATTCTAATATGACCCTATTAAATTAATCAATCGAAGGATAGCAATACTTACGTTCCTATATATACCATCCCCAAAAATCATTTTTAATCGAGAAAGGAAGCAATAAGTTTCCGAAAATCAACAGTTTTTTTTTGACTAGTTATTGATTTGATGATCCAAGCATGTAACAGTGGTGATTGTTTTCAATTTGATGTTATGGTAATTTGGTTTGTTTGGGTTGGGTGTGTGGGTGGGGGTTGTGGTTTTTGGTGGGATATGAAATGATTCTATAAGTAGGTGCAAAATATGTTTATCCACGTTATGACTAATCCAACAGCACTTTCCAGAAGTAACATGCGAACACGTCCAGTCTAGATATCCCTCCAGTGTCAATTAAATTCTGAAGAGTTCAGCAAGTGTTTTGCGAATGTCGCCCAAGATATTGTTGAAAACCTACCCAGGTGTGATATCGATCCTATGGAAAACTTGAAACGAATAAAATCACCGTGCTGTTCGTTCTTTCTTAGGCCAATTAATACAGAGGACATAAAAAGTGCTCTGAGCAGGATGAAAAACTCGAAATGTACAGACTATTTTGGTATAAATAAAAAAATTATTACTGATACACTTGACAATTATATTGAACAACTTGTTGTACTGTACAACTTATGTTTGACGGAGGGCAAGTTTCCTGACATTTTTAAAATTACTAAAGTGCTGCCAATATTTAAAAAGGGAGACATGGACAGTGCCGAAAATTATCGCCCGGTTTCCATCATTCCGATGTTTGGGAAAATCTTTGAGAGTGTCCTAAATGCTAGACTGATGGAGTACTTGGATATGAACAAAACACTTCACTGCAATCAATACGGCTTTCGAAAAAAATGTAATACGACACGGGCCATTCAGGGGGTTGTCAGAGACATAGTCGAGGGTCTGGAAGGAGGACACTTTGTTTCTCTAACATTATGTGACCTCTCAAAGGCCTTCGACTGTGTCTCTCACAAACTACTGCTAGACAAAATGTACAAGTACGGTATCAGAGGACTATCTTTTAGTTTATTCAAATCATATCTGACTAACAGAAAACAAACAGTTTTCGTAAATGACACTTTCTCAGAATTCACCAATATTCAACATGGAGTTCCTCAGGGTTCCATATTAGGGCCAACATTATTCTTAATTTATTTGAATGATCTGTTTCACTACACACATCCTCTAAAATGTGTTTGTTTTGCAGACGATACAACCCTTATAAATACAAGCGTTGATATGAACACCCTACAACTTATAATGGAAGAGAGTATTGAAAAGACCAAAAACTGGTTTCTGCCTAATTCTTTGAAACTTAATGAAGAGAAAAATCAAAATTTAATATTTTCCTCGAATCCCAAAAGCAATAGCAATCAGTATATTAAGCTTCTTGGTATCTACATCGATGACAATTTAAACTGGCAAGAACATATAGATATTTTAAGTCGAAAATTGACAAGTGCAATTTTTGTCATTCGCAACTTGCTGAAGTTGGTCTTTAATGATACTGTTAGGTCTTGCTACTTTGCATTATTTCACAGCCACATCCAATATGGCATAATTATATGGGGACGATCGTCTCACTCTGATAGAATATTCAAACTACAGAAAAAAGTTGTGAGGATAATGTCTCGTGCAGGATATAGAGAACACTGTAGACCCCTGTTTATGAAATTGAAAATTATGCCCTTGCCATCACTCTATATATTTGAAACATTGCTAGATATACATCTGAACAAGGATAATTATTGCTTGAACTCCCATATACATAACTACAATACCAGATCTGGCGAGCTAATGAGACCATCCTACTTCAGGCTAGAAAAGAGTAAGAAAAACTCCCCTGATGTCCAGTTATACAATCACTTGCCCAGTGATCTCAAGGAGATGTCCTATCTCAATTTTAAAAAGTCCTTGAAAATACATTTTGTAAAACATTGCTTTTATTCAAAAACAGAATATCTAAATACACAATTTTAGAAAATACTTTCGACTCTGGTGAGGTTCAACATATCTGAAGTATTTGGACGTAACAAACTTACTTAAATTTCAAAGTTATATACGCTGTGGGAACTGTACTATACTTTGCAGCATAAATGTTTAGTATACATTAGTATGGGTAGTCTTTTGTTTCTTTTTTTTTTTTTTTTCTTCTTTTTTTTCTTCTTCAACTGCTTGCAAACACATATATGTCCGAACATGCATTATTCCTGATTTCGTGGTTTCTTCTCATTCTGTACTCTATCTGTATTCGCACTTTCTACTTTCCGATTGTGGAAGGATTTGCATGGTCTCCAGTAAACGTAGTTTTTTTTTTATTCTTTATTTAACGTCGGCCCATTTCCGCTACCAAGGCCAATAACCGACGCCGGTGAGCACACTTCCCCCAACCGGAAATTTTACCGAACCCCCTGGTATTCCAACCAGAGGTAGGGATCTTTAACGAGCCCAACATCCATGGACTCGGGACCGACGGCTTTACGTCCCCTCCGAAGGACGGCATATCCTCAATATATCTTGTGCTCATTGATATATTGTCTGCGAGCTATGATATGCTATTCCGCTGCAGCTGTACGGGCTTTCGACACGGTGTTTCCCTGTATGGTCACCCATCCAAGTACTAACCGCGCTCGGCGTTGCTTAACTTCAGATATCGAATGACTGTCAGTCAACCTGGAGAGCTGGGCCATGCCCCCAGTAAACGTAGTTATTGTTGTCGTCGTGTTTTATTCAGTAGTCTGGTTTCCATGAGCTGGTTGCGTATTGTGTTACCTGATCGGGTAACGGTTCTTCTGAACATCCTTCCATATGTTGTTCAATACATTATCGAGACTTTCTACGGTATTGCAGAGATTGACTGCCCGATAATATAAGTCTTGGCGATTTCCTGTCTCTCGGATTGATATTAGATGTATTGCTCATCCAAGTATTGGCCAGTATGAGTTGCTTTCCTATAGACCAATGTTTTCCACATATTCTTACCTCTCTTCACAGCCACGTCGAAGAAGGGCAGTTTTCTCGGAGATTTTTTCTCCATGGTGAATTTGATGAAGGGATCCATAGCATTCAGGTATTCTAGAAGGTATCCTATCCTGCATCTCCGTGGTTCCATACCAGTAACCTCTCAATTTACTACCAAAACTGTCGTGGACTGAACTCAAAAACACACCTCTTGCATAAAAACGTATTAGATACTGACCATAATATCATAACATCAACTGAAACCTGTCTGAAGGAAGGTGTTAATAATGAAGAGCTTTTTCCGTCTAATTTCGTAGCATATCGTAAGGATCGTATAACTCGTGGTGGCGGTGTGATGATAGCTATCAATAATGACATTTTCCAATCTGAGAACTGTGAATATGCATGTCCAGTTGACATTTGTTCCGACGAGTGCAGAATTTCCACCCCTTTGATGTAAGCTTGGTGACTTCTTGAAGCTCTGTTGCACAGGGATCTTTTCAAATAGAACAGCTGAACTTTAGAACTCCTTGCCGAGCGGTGTTTTTCCTGAAGCTCACAATCTTCAAAAACCTAATGTCAACTTGTATCTCCTGTCCCTTGGTTCAAGCAGTGGTCTTTGAACACATTACAAGGCTTTCCTTTCGTGTGAATCTGTATATAAAAAACAACATCTAAGATCTCTACAGACTGCTTTCAATTCCAAATCATCAGAGCGGGATTATGCGGTATAAAGAATAAAAATGAAAACATCACGTCCGAAATGATACCGAAAATTGAAACTATACGTAAAAACTTCCATTTCGTTTCATGCCTTTTTATTGGGGTTATGTACAAGATGCGGTTGAAAAATGCCTTAAAGCTGAACTCGACTTTTTTGAAAAAAGTTGAAATCATAGTTATTTATAATACAAGACGATGAAGGAATGGTTCATCGACGCGTGAAAGAGTCTAGTCCACGAGCGGCGCAGTTCACAAGTCGGGTATAATATTTTATTTGTTCTGAAAAATAATTCATAAATATCCTGCCAACTTCTGAATCGTTTCAATAACGCGGTCAGCTATGAAGTTGCTGTGGGATTTGCTCATGATCAAAATTGATATTTTCGCGTCAAAAAAAACTCCAAGAAACGTTGTTGATGATGTGCCAGCAAGAAATGGAATTGCTGTTCGAATTATAAATGAGAGAAGCTGAGGCAGTATCAAAATCATTGTTGAAGTCGAAAGAAATTTATGAGAAAGAATATAAGGCTTTCGATACATGGAGGAAGGTGAAGAAAGTCGATGGGGTAACGTTTCCGGCAGTGTGAATGTCATATTAATTTTTTTCTTGATAGTAAAGAGCAAGAATAGCGGTGCAAAAGAGTTTAGATTCAATTGTTTGTTGTCCACTTTTGAGTTTACAATTCAACTCATGTATGAAATATCCCATAAGCCTCCGTGATTTTGTCATTTGCCCTAAGTTTATCAGCGACAAAACGGAACCCAACTCTTGAAAGCATGACAACCAGAATTGTAAACAAATCTTTGACGGCGTCTTTGTCAATTTTTCACCTGCGTTGTCGAAAGAGTATATTTGATCTGTGAAAATGAAATATTAGAATTGTGTTTTTAACAAATATTGTACCTTTCGTTGAATTGAATAAACTAAACTATATTCATCAAATTGCCGTACAGAAAACCAACCCCCAAAAAAAAAAAAAAAAAAAAAAAAAAAAAAAAAAAAAAAAAAAACAACCACAAAACAAAAAAAAAAAAACAAACAAAAAAAAAAAAAAAAAAAACAGAAAAAAACACCAAAACAAAAAGAAAAAGAAAAAAGAGAAAAACGGACTCGTAATTTTTTCAGAGGCAGTTTTTTTCGTTGAGTTGCCAGGCAACGAAATTCTCATCGAAATGTCAAGTTTACTTCGACAAGGTGGGGAATCAGGCTAGGTAGAAGATTTTTTGCATGTATTATACCATCTTCTTCAATTCGTCAACTGTTGAGAAAATAAAGCAATTATCGGTTATAATTGTTATTTTAATGATACTTTTTATTCAGTTAACTTAAAAATAAAAAGTGACATGTCTAATATAGCCCAACCTGATATGACCCAGTGGAGGCTGAAGTCTTTTCAGTCTCTGTTCTTTGGGCTCTTCGAGAGTCATGACAAATCGCAGATGATCCCTTTTCCCCTTTCTAAGGAGAGAGGTTATTGGGATATCAGCATGTCCTCTTAATGTGATGAAAACCCATAGAAAAGACCCGACCGTGAATTCTTTTTAATTTCTTTGATTTCATCTCAAATTGCAACTCATGAACTTCTTTCTCAATAGCCCGATATGAAAAAATGCAGGCATGATCAACATGAGAAAGTCAAATAGACCGTGAACTAGTGAAAAAGCAATGTTCATCTTCTACTCGTGTTCATATCATTGCTGTTCGAAGCACCTATATAAAATCAATATTTATGTCTACTAATTAGACGACATAACACAGCGTTTCTATGGAAATAACAGTGAAAATGGTTGCAGTCAAACTACATGAACTGTCTTTTCGATACATTCCTGTGACAAGTGTTAAATTTCAATTTATAAGTTCAAAATCACTGAAACATCATGTCTCACTCAGAATTATTGGTTGATCATTCCAAAGAAAAACTGATTGAACTGCCCAAAAGTGTTCTGGATATGGCTAATCTGAAGATGTTATTCTTGGAAGGGAATTTCCTGACTAGTTTGCCGGAAGACCTTTTTTGGAAGTTACCGAAATTGATGTGGTTAGATTTGAGGAACAATATGTTGGAATATTTACCGAAGAGCATTGCATATCATGAGAGTCTCGAAAATTTGCTTCTGACCAACAACAATTTACAAGAATTGCCGAACGAATTAGGTGAGTTGATTATATTTCCTATGTTCTCCGTAGTGTAGAGAAGCCTAAGACCGAGGTTCAATTTCGCGCCGGTCCACCCTGCTTGGAATCACACATTAAAATGTATGGCCCCGTTGATCCATTGCTTGCACAAGTTTCTACTTCTGAGGGTTGACGTTCGTCAGTTGGGTAAGAAAAAAACAAGCCAAATAACCAACCACGTAATCAAACGCGGTATATTCCTTTTAGAGGAAGAGACCCAACTAGAAGAGATGAAGATTGATGAGGTTGACAAGATAGAGAGGAAGACCACAAATGACCAAATAACGAGAAAAGAGACATTTGACACTACACTAAGAAAAATATCGTTGTTGATCAACATCCATTTTTGTTATGATACCTCATTATATGATATATTTTTGGACTGAATTGTTGAAAATAAATACTATTGAATTTTGTAGGCTTGTTTTTTATTTAAAATCACTAATATACCATCAGAAAATTTTTTGTTTTCACTTTGATACAAAATCTTGTTGAGTATCTCTATTTATAGGATTCAAGCCTCTAAATTGTAACACGAAGTAATTGGATCAAGACGCAAATTTCTTTTTGAAGTTATTAATTTATTGTTTTGATCAGTTATCCTGAAACCACATCAGAAGTTCTATGGATTTGGTTGAAATGGCTACAATTAATAATTGGTAAACAAAATAACAAACAGCAAATGGAATTAACCTAAACTTGCTCAATTTTAGTTTTTCAAGAAAGAACATATATCAAAGGAACTTTATATTTTATGAAGTTTGGTGAAATTTAACATATTTTATTCTGATTAGTAAAAGTGATCTAGTGTATTCATTGCCAAGTAGTCTAGCCGCATTGTTGGTTATGCTGAGAAACCTCAAATGATGCTTCACCATTTCATTACTTTGACATGTACCTATTACATATACAATGTTTATTTCAAGAATTTTGGCTCAGATAATTCCTGGTAGTATAATTGATTCACTGTTGAGTCCAGAAATGGGTTGGGAACCCAGAAGGAAGAAAAAAAAAAAGAAAAACGAAAACAAAAAAAAAAGAGGAGAGGAAAAAAAATATATCATAATTATTACAAGTGAATGAAGAGCGTAACAATCCAGAATCGCAGACTCTGCAAGTAAATTCTTGTGACAGGAACTATAGGTTGACATTATTAAGGAAAAGGGAGGAGAAGGGAAGAGAGGAGGGAGGAAGAGAAAGAGGGAATGAGAAAAGACCGAACACCAAAGAAGGGGAACAAAAACCAACCAAAGACAAAAGAAAAAAAAGAGAAAGAAGAAACCGACACCAACACAAAACAGAGAAGAGAGGGAAAAGGGAAAAAGAAGGAAAGAAAGGAGGGGACAAAGAGAGGAAAAGAGGGAAAAAGGGAAGGAAAAAAGGAAAGAAGAGAGGCAAAGAAAGAGAAGGGAAGAAGAAGGAGACACGAAAAAAAAAAAGTCACCGAACAAAGAGAAAGAAAAGGGAAGGAAAAAAAAAAAAAAAAAGAGGAAAGGGGAGCCGGGCACCCCGAGGGTAGGTGAAGAAGAAGCTGGTATTCAATAGAGAAAAGGGTAAGAAGAAGAAAAGAACGAAGAAAAGAAATACTACTCGTTTTGCGCATGCGCCCCAAAAAAATACATCTCGAAATATGCTTTTTTTCGTCTCTTGTTAGATGTTAGTGTTCTATTTAAATGATTGAAAACAGTTTCCTCAGTGAGCCAAGTAATTTTGTTACGAATTTCAAAGCACCATTCATTTGTGAATAATATTATTCGCCATTTTTTCGAAGTTAATTAATATCTGTCGAATTTTAAACGATTTGCGAAAAAATAGTATGTTTATCTCCACGACTTAGCAATCTTCACAGTCGTCCAGGAATGTTAGTCTTTTCCTACCTGGTGAAAATTAAACTTTTGTTCGGTATTCACACACCTTCGGATACCAGAAAGAGAATGCCCAATCGCCGAGTGTGAAATGATCAATCAACACGATGAATGCTCTTATATTTCCTCCTATTGTCTAGATTATTCATATTATCTGTCTAAAACAAATCAAGTCAAAAAAATCGCTGTCGTCAAATGAAGACGATTTAAGATATGGAAAATCAAAATGTCGTGAGTCCAAACGGAAACCTCCTTTCGATAGTTTTCGACATTTTTCCAGTTTTACCTTAATTCAATCCTTTCTCCTCAATCAATTCAATAAATTTTAATAGGGTAAAAATATAGACAAAAAAGGTTCGAACCAATACCACTCAGTAAAAAAACCTTCTCAACTGCAGTCAATCCAGTTGAGTTGTACAGTTCAGTTTTTTATGACAATTTTTTTCATTTGAAAACCTGAATTGAAAAGACCCTTTGATGAATCAAAAAAGGTTAGTCAAACGTTGTGGGTTTAAAACCATCAACTAAGAAGCGGAAACATTTTTCGTCATCCTATCACCAGTTGAAACAAACATCTATACTATATCGGGTGTCCCAGAATTCATTTATCTTGCAATATCTCACTTAATAAAGAAAGAGATGCGAAACAAATTTGAAAAAAATTGTTCGTTCCGTTAACTAGCTGACGAACGCCAACCCTCAGAAGTCGAAACTTGTGCGAGCAATGGATCAACGAGGCCTTACCTTTTAACGTGCGATTACCCAGCACGGTGGCCTGGCGAGGATTCGAACCCCTCAACATCGATTTTCTTCTCACATTCTCCAAGATACCTCCCAACTTTTTACAAATCGTCCCTGCCATGTGTTTCAAATCAAAAGAACACAGTGATTTTTTCAACAGAAAAAATCAGAAAATATTATCGAATGGGATATTCTCAGATAATTCATTGTATTTTAATTATTCTGTAACATAACAGACTGTCTCTCTCAGACCAAACATGCTACCGATCCACGTAGTCATGGTTACCGGTACCTACATCAAGTTCCAGTTAGTGTTGGTATATTGATTTAACAAGCGTAACTCACAAAACCTAAGAACGCAATCGAGAATAGTATATTACGTAACGAGGAGGATAAGTCACCTAATACACACTAGAGAAAAATTGTGAGCACGAGACCTTAGCGAAGTGCGGTAATTCGCGAGTGCTCGTAATTGGCAGGCGCGTATACAGGGAGGGGTAAAGGGGGTAATTACCCCCCCCCATGATCAGGCAGTCACATAACATATTACAATATATGAAAAATTTTGGGAGATATCAGAGAATATAATAAATGAATGGAAAATCAATCATAATTTTATTTCACCTTTACTCCCTGTAACCCCGTTAGTCTGTAAGATCGCAGAATCCAGTAATTAAATTCAAAATTATTATCAAAATTATAGAATATCTCAGAAGAAATAGTCTTTGGTATTTCTAGAGAAATTGATAAATCCAAATTTAAATGAATTCATTATTCAATTTTTCTGTTGCAATATCTTGTGTCCAAGTTTATTTTCATAGAAAACTATTGATTTCCCTACTTCTCAATTTTATTTACGAAAAAAATTAAACAAATCTGACGGTTTTATTCCAGTTTCCTAATAATTCAAATCCTTGTGAAAGGTAAGTTTGTAAAAAGACCAAAATATGCATTTGTGTTTTGATAAAATGGTGGAAACGCATAATTTTCTCAGTGATTACCCCCCCTTTAAACTTGAGCTGTCTACGCGCCTGGTAATTGGCCTTATTTTCGAGTTGCGTACTATACTTTTTCTGCTCCGACCATGCTTGTCCGTTAATTTCTGGTAGTGTTGCAAACATTTCTTCGTTATCAACCATTTTCAATTGTCGACGAGACAGCAAGTATGTAAAACAATTGCTGGTCGATTCATGGATATAATTAGATTCAGTAGCAATCCACAAACTGTTGAAAGTAAATTCTCTGAATTTTGCTTTCGGGCAATTGAATGTAGTCATGAGAGGAAATTTATCATGTTAAATGTCACATATCCCAAAAAAACATCCGGAAGTGGCCGAGAATAATTTAGAATACACGTGTATTCTAAATGAGTCATTACCTTACAGCGGTTGAATACGTAATGAACGGTTTAAAACAGTGGTAGTAGAGAAACGTTATTCTTCACGCCATATTAATGAATGCCAGAAGATGTTTCAATCTGTCTCAACTCCTGAGTTTTCCTGATACGAAAAAAAAATACATATTCTGGAAATCCCTGTAATCCAGTTAGTTGGCCGGTTCATGCAACGATCATTATAATTATATTAACATTACATTATCATCAAGAAAAGTTGAACACCCGTTTCATAGTGGAAGCGTTCATGCAACACATTAGTGCATTACTTTACATTAACCGCACAAGAAGTTGGCTACTTTTAACTTCATTTCCATTACATTATGATTCTTAGTGAAGACAGCAAATGCGCATTAGTGCAGTGACGTTCCATATGACGGTTTTAGGTTATGTGATATTTTTATTTGTGTTCATATCATCAGCATTCAGCAATATTATGGATCAAGGGGCCTTAATAGAACTAGTTCGTTGATATGAACATCTCTATAATGAAAAACATAAAGTTTCAAGAAACAAATTTATAGTGATATATGTGTTGCATGAACGGTAACATTTTCTTACTGAAAATGTAATGATGATGTAATGTTAATGTGATTATAATGATTGTTGCATGAATCAGCCTTCTCATCAAATATGTTGATACTACGACATACAGAAACTCAAAGAGGTTCACATGGAAGAAAAAACTGAGGGAACAATTTGGAAAAAAAGCTTGAAGTATGAGAAAATGATTGAGGAAAACATGCCAACGTATCGGTAACTGTGAATGACGTCACCCCAACGAGGTCGGTTCGACCACTGAAATGCTTATTTTGTTTCGCGTTAGCAAGGCGATTCAGGTATTTATCAGAAGTGTTTTTCCAAAGCGAAATGAAGTGGAAATTTCTTGACGTAAGCAGAGAATAATATTCTGTTTGACATAACATACAAACGATGAAATTGGAACCTTGGGTGTGAAAAATGAAACTTTTCCTAGAGATTAATTACCATAAGACCAAACTGACGTTTTTGCACTCGACGCGCGTTTCACTAACAAGGTTAGCATCTTCAGGAGTAGAAAATTGATACAGCTAGGGTTAGTTGTTTTTATACCTAAAGTTTATTGGTCCTATAATAACTTTGTTTGTTAATGTTAATTATTCTAATTAATTTCTTGATAATGAACTAGTGCAGTCACTACCTGAAAAGTGTGTTGGTCCGTCATCTGTTATTATTGATTATTCTGATTACTTTCTCAACAATAAATTGAAAAGCAGGCTGGAAGGAATAGGCCCCTTGTCGCCATTCTTGCTGTTTTTACATTTTGCTATTTCTAGACTCTCACATGCATCGAGTAGTCTTGTGTCATGCACATGCTTGATCAGTTTAAAATTGCTTTCACCAATTTGTGGTTATCGTCTAGGGCGTGTTGGGCGACACTAGATTTTTCTACCCTTCCGTATTTCATTAGTGCCAAATGCCCTTTGAAACAGGTTTTGACAGCTCGTCGGCTCTAGCCGGTGTATTTTTTGTTGCAATCTTGATAAATGATTTCGTAAATTCCCGACTTCTCTGAGTTTTCTAATTAATCTTTTGGATTACCAAGAAGCTGTTGTAATTTGTAAGAAGTTTTAAATGCAACATTCATATTCTCTTTATCTCTTCTGTTTGATATTATTATGTATTAAATTAGAAGAGGGCGAAACATTGGTTTCATTCGATATAAGTTCTTTATTCCCAAGCGTCCCAATACCACTAGCTCTAGAGCAGTGTTTTTCAATCTGTGGGTCGCGACCCACAGGGGGGTCGCGGAGCCTTCCTGGGGGGGTCGCCGGCAAAAGAAAATAACTTAAGGTTCTACATGATTCACTGCCTACAGTAAAACACAATTTCAGTGAGAAGGATGTGCTTGTTTATTTTTCAAATCGTGGTGCTATTTTTGGAATATTCACAATCGAATCGTTTTCTAATCGAGGCCTTTTTTTTAGTTTTGATGTCCACCATTGAAGTGAACGTTAGTTCTTAGAATATATAGGTACCTAAATAGAGAAAGTCACAAATTACATGTAGTCTCTTAATTACATTACAATTTTTTGTCTTTCTATTGCCCGAGGGGGTCGCCAGAAATTTGTATCCTTGAAAGGGGTCGTGTATTCAAAAAGTTTGAAAAGCACTGCTCTAGAGTAAGTGAAAACTCTTCTCGAATCGACTAACTGTAGAAGAATATATTCAACTCACCTTGCTATGTATGGATCAAAATTGTTTTCAATATAACGGCTCCTATTATGCACAGCACGAAGGGACAGCCATGGGTAACCCATTGTCTCCATTTCTGGCGAACCTGTTCATGGGTAGGTTTGAGTCGGATGCTAGGGAGGAACTCAGTTACTTCCTTAGGGTCTGGATCAGATATGTTGACGACATATTCGCTGTGGTGGATACAAGGATTACCGAAATTGAAAATGTTTTTTCAGCACTAAACAGCAGATGTAAGAGTATAAAATTCACATACGAAGTAGAAAAAGAACGAAAGTTGCCATTTTAGATGTATTGGTTATAAGGAACGAACAGAATGGAATAGAATTTGACATTTACAGGAAAGACACGAACACATTCAGATACATTCCAAATGACTCGAGTCATTGTCCACAACATAAAATGGCGGCACTGCAAATCCTTGTCCATAGGTAAATAACTTTGCCTTCGAAAAAAGATAAGTACGACAATGAAAGGAGAGTAATTAGGTACGTAGCTGAAGTGAACGGTTTTAACCCAGAGATAGTTGATAAGATAATTAGAAAATGTAAATTTAGGGGAGAAGTTCGTAAATCTCCGACTTTTCAAGAAGATGAGAAATATGAAAAGTTCATAGTAATCCCATATGAACCTCAATACACCAGAGGACTTCAATAGATATTTGATAAAGCGAATATGAAGGTTGCATATAATAGTATATTATGCAACGATCATGTAATGATGGTTATTAATACATGAGCATAAACCGGGATACGAAACGAGCCGAAGGTGAGTTTCGTATGGTTTATGCGAGTGTATTATTAGCCATTACATGAGAGTTGCATACGCTATTTTATCTACACTCAATAAATAAATAATGACTATAAATATTATATTTTCAGGTATTTATATTGAACACAATGATATTAGGTAATCAACCGTATTTCTTTGAAAAATGCTACAAAATTATGATTATTGGTATAACCACGGAAAATACAACAATGAGAAATGAAGAGAAGAAAAACAAATAGAAAAAAACCTCTGCCGAGGACAGGAATTGAACCCGGACATTCCTGATCACTGCCGGCGCCATTGACCTCTCGGTCATGAGAACTCATTTGATTAGTTTGAATATAAAAACATATATATTGCATTTGTCAAATGAAAAATATAATCCCTTCGATGGAATTTTTATCTTATCTAAGACATCTGTGGAGGAGTCGCTGCGAATTCTTCTATATCACTGCTATAAGACATTTCCATACGATTATCGAAAATTGACTAAATTCTTCAAAAATTCAATGCCTACTGATCTTGACTTGACAAACGTCAAAATGCAAAGCTTGCGCATCCTGCTTGATTGAAAAATAATGGGTTTCTATTGGTCGAAAGTCTGTATCGTAATGAAAATCTGTATCGTAATTGATTTCATTATAAAACGGGTTGTGGGCATATAAGTGTATCATTAGAGTACGGGTGTAGATAAAACATCTTACAAATTACATCAGCTTCTTGGTAACCCAAGAGATAAATTAGAAAACCCAGAGAAGTCGGGAATTTACGAATTCAGTTGTCAAGATTGCAACAAATACATCGGCCAGAGCGACGAGCTATTAAAACCCGTTTCAAATAGCAATTTGCACAAATGTAATACAGAAGGGTAGAAAAATCCAGTGTCGCCCAACACACTCTAGACAATAACCACAAAATTGGTGAAAGCAATCTTAAACTGATCAAGCATGTGCATGACACAAGACTACTCGATGCATGTGAGAGTTTAGAAATAACAAAATGAAAAAACAACATGAATGGTGACAGCCCGCTTTTCAATTTATTGTTGAGAAAGTAATTAAAATAATCAATAATAACGGATGACGGACCAACAAACTTTGCAGGTAGTGACTGTAATAGTTCATTATTAAGAAATTCATTAGAATAATAGACAGAAAAAAGACAAAGTTCATATTGGACCAAAAAACTTCTGGTACATAAACAATTAACTACCCTCCTCCTTCGGAGTCGGGCTCTTTCGAAAAAATATGAGAATAAACTCATGCAGTTTTTAGACAACATGCTTTCATGGAAAATTATCGGTAATTTTGAAGCACTTGTGTAACTACTTCCGATAATTCGCTTCCTACTATCAGTGGAAATTTAGAAATGTTACGTACTATAACTGCACTGATCCAAATCGCGTCTTATTTATCGTTTTGAATAAGTTCGCAATAGTATGTTATTCAACGAGTGTATAATGATGGCTACTATTCACGAGGTGGCGAATGGCCTAAATTATCGAGAAAATAATAGCTATTATACGCGGGTAGAATTCTATACTTTATCCACGACTAATAAAAATTTTTTTTTTGAAAAATGATACATCACATACATATTTTTGAAAACACTATTATTATATTCTAAGAAATATTTCATACAATGCTCTTGACAGGTTTGTGTCAAATTTGTTTGGATTCAAAAGCTATTTCGATATGACGCTCACATTAATTGTAATTTTTTTTTAATGTAGGTAGAGGACTGAATCAAAAGTGACAGCAGTCAATAATGACTCATTATTCAGTAGTGAATAACGGGTATCATCAAGGTCGAGCAAACAGACGTATAATGGGTACATTATACAATAGTCGTAGATAAAATAGTTTATTGGTGAATAGTTCTTGGAATTGATATTTAAGAAAATCAATATCGTTTGTGAATCATTATGTATAATGTAATAGTCGTGAGAGAGAAAACTTTTCTTCCACTTGGAAATTCAAGTAATACTAGGCTTTCTTGTTACTCAGATAAAATTGTTTCAATTTGTGAATGCTATTTTGTTCTCAGATTGATGCTTCCAGCTGAGAATCTTTCAGGAAATAATCTTGATAAATCACACTCAACCTGAACATTTTTCAGATGAATTTCAATTTCTTCAAACTCAAACTCTGTTATTTTTGAGCAATACCAATCGAGCAACCAGCAATAGATAAAACCTTCCTTTACTTCCGTGGTTTCATTATGCTGGTTGCGCTCTTGTATTGCTAAATAACAAAGTTCTCTTTGAAAATTAGAAATACAATTTTGAGGTTGTGTGGAATTACATTTGATAATACTCCTCATTCGAACGAAAATAAGACTTATATTGGTTCAATTTGAAAATTCATATTTTGTTCTTATACAGATGCAATCAGTTGAAAATATTTCAGGAATACCACTTGATCTAAAAAAAAATATCAGATAAATGGAGATTTATCAAACAACTTTGAGAACATCCACATAAAAGCTGTGACCCATATAAAATATTCCACAATCAGAGTGACTCACTGATTACTGTATATAATCATTTCAGTTATGGCCAAAGAGAAAAACAAAAGAGAGAACGGAGAGAACCTGATGAGTTCCAAATGTGGTCGAATTTTAGATCGCCCTCCTCGTATCTCAAACGAATATTTGGTGGAGTACGGTTCATAGGAACTCCGCCAAAACCAATCATTAGTATTACACTGAAAATTTCCCACCAAAAGTTTTCACCTAATCAACACGGGCGCCGTTACAAAGACTGTTAGGGGGGCACATTACGCAAAATGTTAGTGAGGGGCACATTTTTTCAAATTATAGTATTGCATTCAATTGAAATGAAAATACTTTGGAACGATACTTACGAGTGTGGTTAAGAAAAGTTTGCAAAATCAAGTCGATATCGTGTTTTACGCGGTGTAATGATTGAAAAATCTAAAATCCACGGGGGGGTGCCAGCCCCTTCCCCTTGCCCCTCAAGAAACGGCGCCCTTGCTAATGAAATGCATATATCTTCTCGCTTTACCATGACAACCTAGGTATTTATTGGAAATTTTCAGAATTTTTAGCAGAGAATAATATTTTGTTTGACACTTTGAGTAGAAGTAAAGGAAATATAATGTTTATGTTATGTAGGCCTGTTTTCAAACAAAAGAAGATAGTAGCAGTACCCTCTCTCTATATTTATAACTGTCTGCTTTATGTGAAAAAACGTAAACTTGAATTAGAAACTAATTCTCAATGCCATAATTACGCAACAAGAAACGGGAATCTAATCAAATTACGACAACATCGTACAAGATTATTCGAAAAGACGCCATCTCTAGCAGGGTCAAAATTTTTCAATTGTCTACCTTTCAGTATAAAAAGTGTAGCTTCCATTTTAGTATTTAAACGGCTGTAGAAGGCTGTTTTTATAGTATTGATGAATATTTTGAATATTCACATAACGCGACTGTCTACAATTAATTTTATATCCGACCACTCTCACGTGTTAAATTAAATTTATGTAGTTTGTAACACTTGTCTATGTTTATATACATTTCATGTTTCACTATTGACGACTCCTACATCATTGTAAAATGATCATTCCAAGGAATAAATATATTGTATTATTATTGTATTGTATTATCTTGTTGAATCTTGTGTGGCCTTGCTGTTTTACTGTTTTTATTGGTAGTTTGTTTCGATGTGCTTTTCTTTTTGTCGTCTATGTTGACTGAAATATTTGACAAGAATTCCAGATGGTAGGCGGCGGTAGCATTGTTACCAACTTTTTGCGGATTCCAGATTTATAACCTCGAAATATGATTATTATAACCTCGAAATTTATTGAATATGTTTTGTTTCGAGATTTTCGATAAAATTCTTCACTTATATGGACCATAGCAATGATGATTATAATTACGTAACTTAATATAATCATTGGAGAAATTCGATCATTTTATGTATATTATGTATAAGAAAAAAAAGAGCACAGATTTTGGGTAAGGGATGAGAAATGAAAGTCATTTCCATTGTTTGATACGGGAAATGAGATCAGGTGATTTGGTCATTTTTATGTCAACCGTTTGTGAACCAGATCCCAATCGAGAAAGACTAAAATCAACCTTTTCCTTTTCTTAGATCTGTGACTGCTTTCAACTACCAACTTTTTTTACTGAATTTAGTGTATTATCAAAAGTCCCAAGAAATTTTTACTGACTATAAACTGGCAATGGAAACCTCAGCATATCTTTTTAGCCGATTTTTAAATCCGCTTCCGATATTCCGACTAGTGGAAACCTGTCTTTTCAAGTGAAAATTGAGTTGGCATATTACATTATTGACAACAAGCCCAGCCAGATCTCAGTAAGAGGCGCGAGATTCACAGAATGGAATTTGCGTACGTATTTTTACAAGGTTTATTTGAACAGAGAACTGCCTGTTCAACGAAAATTTTCAAATGTTCTTCATATCGATTGTTAGTTAGGAATCTTTCACACGATTTTCAACTTCGGTTTCCTCCGAGTGTTTTCTTGATAAGAATACACAATAATGATTGAAGATAGTCCACATTTTATATCATATTCGGGTAGTCTATAAAAATGTTTTAATGTCGCTTTCGGAAATCAAGAAATGTGATACTTTCCATTCAGAATGGAAGGGACTATAGACATCAAGAGTATATTGTATAACGAAGTATTAATGATAGTCATTTACCACGAATATGAAGTCTGCAAATCAATACCAGTGGGAAATTAGCATTCCATGCGAGTTATACTTTTTCTGTGGCTTGTTTTCAATATATCTATTTATATAACCCTTTGTTGAATACTCTCACAGGTGCTATCAAAAGGCAGAGCCTTGTGCGGACAAGGGTCTGCTAATTATCTTGGGTGCCAAAGCGCTCTGGGGCGTCTTACTGATTTTCAAGGTTGTGCATCAGCTATTTCAACTGTAAGGAAACCAAGAAAAACCCACAGTGCTAACGGGCCAGTTGGTGTATTGAATCTCACCTACCAGGATTAGTATCTAGGCAACTAACAATTAACATTCGACATAGTCGATGGGCATACTTGAAGACTGGCGTTAAATCGAATCATCTTTCGAACAATTCGTTCAGGCCAGTCCCAAACTAACTACACAGTAGGTTCTGGCTGGCACCTGTCAGAAAACAACTACTGTCTTGGTTAATATAACGAAGAGAATTTTATTTTTCCGACCAGTGCTAGTGCAGGTTTCTTCACAAAAGAAAATCCTGCATTTGCTTTTGGCGATACAAATGAGGGAATTGATTTTCAATTATTGGAACGAGCACACTTGTATACTGGTTTCGGGCTATTTGTATCAGAACAAGGTAGTGCCATGATCAACATAAAGTCGATCACTTCCCATACTTCCATACTGTGTAGGTATTTTGAGACCGGCCTGAACAGTTGTTTTCAACCGATGATTTGATTTAACGCCAGTCTTCAAGTATACCCGTCGACTATGTCGAATGTTTCTGCATTTTCCTCGCAGGTGGAATGGGCGAATTGGGTTTGTTTTTGGGATACTTCGTAGATAGATGATAGATAGATGGTGCAGTGACTTCGTGTTCGCATCAGCTTTGGTCGAAATAGCCCGAAACCGCTCTGCAAGTGTGTCCCTCCCAATAATTGAAAATCGATTCCATCATTTGTATTGCCAAAAGCAAATGCACCTTCTGTGAAGAAACCTGCACTGGTACAGGTCGGGTATGATTCCCTTCGTGGTATTAGCCAAAGGAGTAGTTGTTTCATGACAGGTGTCAGCCAAAACCTACCCTATAGGTAGTTTTATTGGTAGCACCCGCTACCAATAAAATATCGGCCGATTTTATACTGGCCGTCCATAATCGGTGTGTGTGCAAGTAGCCTTACGTACGCCACTACTTCCTGGTAATACCGGCCATGCAGTGGCAGTGGACGGCTGCTAACCGATATTTTACCGGCACCGATCAGCGGTCGGCGTGTGTGCCAGGTCCCGTTCCCACCTGTGGTTCACTATTGGAATTTGGACGACCGGTATAAAATCAGCCGTCCAAGATCGGTATGTGTGCAAGTAGCCTTACACCGATTGGCCACACCGACCGACCGGCTATAACAGATATTAGCGAAATTATTTAACAAATAACATGAACTTCAAATTTGATGTCATTCAAAATTTTCATTTAGGTATAATTAAATGAGTAAATAGAGCTGTCACTGCTTGAAATTTGACATTCGGGAGACCTGATTATTGTATGTTAATAACTACAATTGTAACAAAATGAAGTCATTGTGTTGTCAAGTAAGGAAATGAAATTACAGACATGCAATGTGACTTGTTGTTTTATCAATAACGGTCGAGATAGACCAATTTTGTGTCATAGCCGTCAAGGAAAGATTATTCCAACCTTAAATTTTTCATAACTACGCGACACGGCGTTCCGATGGGTACCACGAAAGTGACAAAGTAAATAGCGAGAGGCTATCCTATTCATTTTGAGCAAGATGAATAAAAACCCTGGTGCGTTGACCGATATGCTTTTGTTTAGCCAATTCCTCTCGACCTGAGAAATCGAAGAGTAAACTTACATTTTTCGAAGGTAGATGGTGTTGAGGTGGTGATACAAATGCGATTTTCCAAAGGAACATTTTCATTAAGGCGGCAGCTTACGAGTGATTTTCGATACCAGCGGTCTCATTGGATAAACTCTTGCGGGATCTTTCGTTCACCAATAGAATTATCAGTATACAAAATACGTAAGGTCAAGTTCGTCTGATAGAAAGCTAATAATTTTTTTGAAATGTTTGACAGTTCGATTTGAATTTGAATGCATTTGACAGTTCCTTTAATATTCAAAATCTTGTACTTAGTTCTTGTTTCTTTTCACGTTTTTCTTGTTTATATAAGTGTTTATCGTTGCTGTTCTTGTATTTGTTTGATTTCATAGTGATAGTTAGAATTATTATGAACCGATTTACAAAGCTCAAAATAAAACGCTCGTGTAACGTGTAGGTATTACTTATCCCTCATATCATCGGCTTGTAATCACATTAAAATTGCATTTTTTTAATACTATGAAGAAAAAAGTACTTACCTATCTTTGGTTCCTCAGAAAGTAGAAAGATAAGTTATCAATACTTTCCAGTTTCACTCACAACTATTGTTTCGGAAGATTTGAAATCACATCACAATCACTGAGTTTTTGATTTATTTTTCATCGAATTGAAAGCAAAAGGAATACCTAATAATCAGTTAAAATGTGATAACTACATAATTTCTAGCATTTCGCGGGAAAGCAAGAAATTGCATGCAAAACATGAGACCATGAAATAAACATAACCTATAAATCTATAAATAATCGAATGGCCGTCGAGCAAACGGATGACGGATATCATGGCATGGATTAAATTACAATCACGTAAGGTATGCCTCTGCTGGCAAACTCTCGAAAGCATCACTTCAGTTAAAATTGATTAAAATCAAGATAGCGAAAAGTCGAGAAAATTTGCTTACAATCTATTAGGTATAAGTCAACACACCAGGTTTTTATTCATCTTGATTTTGAGGATTCTTAAAAAATAGTCACTGTTGAAGTAGAGTATTTTTGTAGGAAAGTGGAAATAAATTTTCGTATTCAAAGATTGAAGACGAAGTGTCATATAATACAGTTACTAATCAAATATTGAACTAAGACCAGTTGAGATGAGATTTGCATGCTCCAACTATTGTTAGATTTGTAACTAAACGTCCTAAATGAGTTGTTTTTGACTTAAATGAAATATAGATGAAGGACTTCAGTCGATTGACTTTTAATATTCACCAACAAAGTAATTATTTTTTTATATGAAATATATACCGCATACGATTCCACTTGAAGAACATGTGAATTCGCAGCTGGTGACGAAATGAACTATTCGAGATCAGTTATGAAAAGTGAAACCCGGTCACAATTTCCATAGTCGTCAAAAAAACTTCATTTTTGTCCTTGCATCGTAATAAATTATATTGTCCGATTCGAGTAGAAAACGATTTCCTTTTCTATGGCCAATTATAGTTCATACCTTCAGAGTAATGATACAAAAGTTTCAATGAGTTTTTCAATCTATTTCGTTTCATTAGTTTTATCGAAGTCTTCTTGTCCATTCATTTCGTTAAAGTATTTCAGTGACATAACTTTCCAGAAAAATATGCTTGCTGTTTCAATGATTTACCTTTTATAGGTTTGGTGCCGAAATTAAAAGCTCTGCAAGTCTCAGATAACCCTCTCATTTATCCAGTGAGGAAAATCGTAGTAGAGGGAACGAAAGCTATTAAAAATTATCTGAAAGAACAGTACGAAAAAATGAACGCCCCTGTTAAAAAAGAACTTCCTATCAAAACGGAGGATGTCCCGCAGTCTTCAGAGGAAGAGAAGGTACTAAGTGTAGTTGAGACCTCTAGCAATGAAGAAGCAATCGACAGTGACTCCTATCCTGTTAAAATCAATGCTAAGAGCAGTAAGGATGTTGTTGCAAGGTGCAAATTCCATATTGGCGACCATTACGGCCTTCAACCAACCTTGAGTGTAAAAAAATTACACAATTCTGTAGAACTCAGAAAGAAGCAAGGAGAGCCCGTTAAAATTGTACATAAAATAAGCAGAACTAATTCGAAGATCATGCTCAAATCCTATATCAATAAAATAGGTGTCAGAAACAGAACCAGCGAAAGAATAGTAGATACATCCCTTAAAGATGGCTGGCTCAATCAGCTGAGAATACTCTTGACCGATCAAGAAAGGATACTTCAACAAGAACGGTAAGTTAATGAATACTTGAACTTAGTTGAACTTTCATCTGAAATCAATTAGTAATAGACGTTTTTTCAACTAACATCATAACCGCTATTTCGAAGATGATTTGCCGTCAAGGTTGGTTATACCACACGAATGTTGCCCATGTGGAAAAACAATCAAATACTTTTTTGAAATGAAGACCACCAGTTTTCACTTTTTTCTAAATATCCAGCGATGTCCCCAAAAATATTCATCTCTCGATGATTCTACTATGGCTGGTAATACAATTCCTCATTAGAAAGGTCTCACAAAATAAAAAACTTCATCTTTTGTCTCAGTCTTATCAAGGATCGTCTTTTCACAGATTGATTATAACTGTGATATCACCGAACGTTTGCAGCTTTTAGACAGGTATCGCGGTTCGAAATTCAAATAATAAATGTAATATTCCCTACTCAAATGTGAGTATTACAACGTGAAAGAAAATCACTCAATACAATGAATAACTGTTTTCTTCAATAAGAATGTTTGGATCTGGTTGTAACTTGCTTTTTTCTACTGGGGTATTCTTACAAAAAGTAGAAAATTTCTTTATGTATTTTTCCCTACAACCAACCAATAACCTTAATCAACCTCTTTCGTAGACAAGTAAAACTTGTATTTTTCTCGCTCTGTGTAATATCGTGATAATGCATGAGAGCTAGTGGCCATCAAAGATGCACGATTCTATGGTAATCGCGAAAAGTATCTTCCATCTTAACTTCCAATTTTTTTCATTCAATAAAGTAGTGAATTGACCGTCGCGAAGAGGTGGCTTAGAACCTTCAACTGGAAAAGGGATATTTGTGATACCTTATCTTTATCGAAAGCTGGTTCTTTTTTCGTGATAAAATGAACCATTTTCGGGTTATTAGCAGTTTTATGTTAGAGACTGTTCAAACACAGAATAAAAATGATTATACCTCAAGAAAGGCTGATTCGATTCTCAAAAATAAAACAGTACTGTGAAGGGAATTGAAAGACCTTTGCCACAATTTGAAAACTCCCTTCGTGACGAGTGATGTCACAAAAATAATTTCGTCATTAAAAAGTACTCGACATGATGCCTTTTCATGAGAACGCTGTCAGACTTTCATCTTGTCCCTTCAAAAGAGTATGTTCCGAGATGAAAATTCCTCAGGAAACAGAAAAATTACAATATGAATTGAAATAATATTACTCCTGAAATCATTCATCGTTCCTCTGGAGACTATCAAATAATAATTGAATGCATAAATGTGCTAATAACTCATAGATTGTTCATTTGATGAAGAAATTGAGCAGCGTTCGATAGAAATTCCTTTCCAGAGAAGACACGCCAAATAGTTTTTTAACAGAAAGCAGTTGGAATGTTTTTTTTTTCAACTCTTCGTATAATTTTGTATCCAATTTCATTTTCGATTTTTATTTTCTATATGTGGCTATTCGTTGAGAAGTCGAAAGATTCCACCGTTGTAAAAGTCACTGATCTTTCAATATTGTTTCAACCACCAATTCCACACGTTTGTAACGATACCGAATAATAGTGATTTATTGTTCAAATACCATCAATGCTTCATTATCGTAAACTGCTTGCTGTGAGCTCAACCATATCAGAAAAGATATCGATAATAGGAATATGAAAAATGTATATGTACCTATATATACACATCATCTACATACATACTATATGAACATATATATATATATATATATATATATATATATATATATATATATATATACATAGATTCGATTCAACTGACCGATACTTGATGAAAATTCACAATAACAAAGAAATATCAGAGTTTTCTGTACGATTATCACTGACAATGAATGCACATAAACGCAGCACCTATATCAATATTGACATAGGTGTTAAATGGTTTTGTATTCCATGAAAAACCTTAAAACCAACATTTTTGACACGTACAGGTTTCGAATATAATTCGTTTCTTTCATCATGCTACAACGACTATGAAAATGGAATTGCTGTATCTGATATATTTCGAGAGCAGTCTCCTACTGATTCAGAATTATGGAATAATATCCGAATATAGTTCAGACAAAAATGTACTGAAAACCCCGACAAAAATCATAAATTCTATCATCAAAATCGATTTGGGTTATTTGTTATCACATCTACAAATCGAAAACAAAGCAAGCATTTTTCAGAATTATTTGGCAAAACTTTTTGGTCTAGTTTATCAATGTTTAAGAATTGTCTAGCTTGAAAAACTTATGAAGAATCAATAAACAGTCAATTCTGGGTTCAGCAACAATAGAATGATGAATCAATTTTCCCGATCTCTGATCAGTTTTAGCGATTTGGTCTATATATTAGACTTATTTCATGACTTGCATCATGTTGAAGGATGAAGTTAACAAACATCAGTATGTTGTTCTAATCAGTTGTCATAATGTTATTTGAGAATTCTTCCAGCAATGTAGGGTTCGTCGCTCACTCTAAAAAGTGAAAACTCCCCTCTTCTTCAATATATATGTTCGTCATTCTGCTGAGGGTGATGAAAATGAATCGGGGCGAGTTCACTAAATTTGAGACCAACTAGAAAGTTTCCCAGTTTTGAAGAGCCCTGATCGTTCGTTTTTATTTTTCTTGTGATATTGAATTGGAAAGAAACTGATGCCGCCTATGCAGGCATGACTTGAATATGGAAGGGTAAAAAAAGGGATTTTCTTCTACTTTTCAAATATAGTATAAACCGGCATAATCTCCTGTGCCTATGTATGCGTAGATGGTAAATGATTGGTTTAGCAAAACAACTATTCCACTGAAATATTTTTCCTCAAAATCCTATTCTATAAAACACCTGGAACTGATCCGAATCCATCCCATTATATAATTATAATTTTCAGATGATTTCTACTAAAGTAACTTTTTCTTCGATGCATTGTTCTAAAAAAATCGTTCTAATCATTTCCGTTTCAGCTATCTGACGAACGTTAACCCTCAGAAGTCGAAACTTGTTCGACTTCCTAACCGTCAGGTAACTCGTATCTCCCTCGATGGGATTTTTGTGCCCAATAGGGGGATAGCTAAATGTCTCAGAATCAAGCCTCAGTCTGATGCATCTTGGAACGTCCATTGGGCTGTTCTATTACATGCTAATACTGCAATTTATTCATTCTCATACCAAATATTGGTTGACAAAGGACAAGAATGTCCTTTTCATCGAGCAAAGTATCGAAAATATGATACAAACCGCCCTCATTAAGTATCTAGGAAACCATCAAAAATATTCCAGAGGATCTGGCGACTCCTTGTGGATTGTTATATACTATGATTCAGTTTGCTACCACTGGAATATACTCTCCATATAGGAAGTTTGACCCAATCTTTCAACAGATTGAGAATAACGTGCAATTCGAAAGTTATCATATCTGTATCGAATTTGGGTTGAAAAATGACGTGTCATAAACATTTCATAGCATTGTTCTCTCAAATGAGAAAAGTTTTCCAAAGAACGGCACACATCGCTGTACATAAAAACTGCACAACAATACAGAAAAAGATATGCTCGTCTTAAACTGATGCATCTGCATACTTTACTTAGAATTGTTATCAGATATGATTCAGTTTCCACCTCGTTTATATCTGAATCGAATTGAGGTTGGAAAATATCATGAACATTGTATAGCAATTTATATCACAGGAGTAAGTTTCCACCTCTCTTATATATGCATCGCATTTCTGTTGGAATATGTCATGAACATGGTACAGCAATGTTCTCTCAAACGAGCAAAGTTTCGAAAGAACGGGACAAACCGCTTTCATTTGCTATGTAGAAAAACTGCAAAAACTGTCCTCTATATTTCAATGTTCTATATAGCATACCACAAAATAAGCTACTGCAAAACCCTATTCGGTCTGGATCCGATAACGTATCCAATTCTCTCTTTCCCCTTCATTTTATCACATTTCCATCTATAATTCCGTTTGGGTATTTTTCCAACAGAAATTTCATTTGCAAGACGTATTCACTACCACACTAAAAAAAGTAATGAGCTGGCTAGGGCTCTGTGAGTAAGATATCAGTGTTTTTGTAGATTTCTTTTGGCATGAGGTAATATGACTACTAGCACAAAAAAAAGCGTGACAACTTATTTTGATCTACGAGTACGTGGCTCGATGTATAATAATAGGTCAGTTACCTTTGACCCAAATAGAACTGAAACTATTTCTTCATAAACTACGCATAAGGCCATAACTCTTCATTAGGAACAATTGACCCAGCATGAGTCATGTTCAAGGTGTTGCAGTTGATCAAGTTTTCATAGAATTCCATTAATTCAATATTTTCTATTATCAATTGTTATGTTGTTGAAAAAAGTTGTCAATGGATAATTTTGAATGTCAATTATCTGATTTGTAATCAAATAGAGTTTTGGTGAATTCTTCATTACTGTCCTTTCGATATCGAATAGCTGCCAGGTCGGTGCTGTTCGTACATATTTTGGCGACCGTGACAGGACACCCTGAAGATATGGAGAATTTGCAGAGACTCCGAGAGATCAATCGAGTATCGTTCAAACGAATCCATGACATTATCGTCAATGAACTGCAAAAACCAGATCCCGATTTGAGTGTGGTACACGGGAATTTTCGTTTCCTTGATCAGAAGGTGGAGGTGATTGCAGAATTGAACAAAGAAGTTCTTGATTTGATGCTAGAAGAAAAATCTATGGAGGAAATTATCGATATTGAAGTAGAGAAAGCTGACGAGTTGTTGGCCACGTACAATACCCTAAAGTTCAGAGTCGAGCAGAGTATAAGTAGAAACTCCTTCGTCAATGATCCTGCTCCAAGTGTAGCAAGTCATTCCATTAATTCGAAATCAGGACTGAAACTGCCACGTATCGAATTCGTCAAGTTTGGTGGAGATATTAAAGACTGGCTTTCGTTTTGGAGCCAATTCAAGAGAATCGACAGTGATGAGAGTTTGGACAATGAAGATAAATTTCAATATCTTATACAAGCCACCATTCCAAACTCTCGTGCCCACCAACTAGTAAGAAGTTATCCTCCCAGTGGTGAAAACTATCCCAAAGTTATCGACAGTTTGAAGAGCCGTTTTGGTAGAGTCGAACTGTTGATGGAGATCTATGTTCGAGAACTGTTGAAACTAGTAATGAATACTTTGAAAGTGAAGGTCTGTCTCAGCACCCTTTTGATAAGCTCGAGTCCCAACTTCGAGCTTTGGAAACACTTGGCGTCACTTCAGAGAAATATGCAGCAATGTTGTTTCCGCTTGTTGAATCCTGTTTGCCCGAAGATGTTTTAAGAGTTTGGCAAAGAAGTACGGTTGACCATTTCGATTCAACCTCATTAGAAGTCACCTGCAAGTCATCCGAATCGAAAACGAACTGCCGATTAAAGAAACTAATGATGTTCCTGAGACGAGAAGTTGAGAACGAAGAAAGAATTTCGCTAGCAGTTTCTGGATTTGAAAATAAAATTAAGGAAAACGAGCCTCCGAAAAAAGAATCAATTGCTACCGCTTCAGCGTTATTCAATCACAAACCACGATCCATTAAATGTGTTTTCTGCAGAGATAATCATCCAAACAATGAATGCAGTGATGCTGGCAAGAAGAAACTACAGGAAATAAAGAAAATTTCATCAGATAAAGGTTGCTGCCACGTGTGCATGAAATTTGGACATATTGCACGTCGATGTAAAGTTAAAATCGACTGTAACTATTGTAAGAAACGACATGCTACGATGCTATGCCCCGAGAGAGATTCCCCATTCGAAACTGGAAAACAATATTCCACAGACAAAGGAAATACAAATACTGTCGAGAATCTGTCGAACCATACTTATGGTGAAGTTTTCCTCCAAAGCATACTCGTTGAACTTCATCATAACAGTTTTTCTCGTCGAGTACGAGCAATAATAGATACTGGAAGTCAAAGATCATATATAAACACGTTCACCGCCAAGGAAATGAAATATGAAAAAATTTCCGAGGAAACTTTAGTTCATGCGCTTTTTGGAGGAAACCAGTCAGGAATTGTGAAACACAGCTGTTACAACATTAGTTTGAGAAATCTGAATCAAAAATATACATGTAACTTCCAAGCACTTGATCAGTCGGTAATTTGCAGCAATGTCATCTCTGTAGGATATGGACCCTGGATGAATGAACTGGAAACATTGCAAGTGGATATTTCTGATCTGAAAGATGGACCAATAGAAGTGCTTATTGGATCTGATGTTGCCGGAAAATTGTATACTGGACGAAATTATCGCCTCAAATGTGGTCTAGTTGCAATGGAGACACTTCTTGGTTGGACACTAATGGGAAAAGTGTTGCTTCCTCATTCAAGTTATTTTAATTCATCTTCCATGTTCGTATCTACCTTATTAAATAAATCGTACGATATTGCTGATCTGTGGAAACTTGGATTTGCTTGGAATCATGGATCCTATGGAAAATAATTCCAAGAAAGAATCTGAAGCAGCAGTCATGGCTCATTTCCAAGAAACTGTGTCTGTGAATGAAGAAGGGAGATATGAAGTCGTTTTACTTCGGATTGAGGGTCATCCACCTCTCCCAAGTAATTATGATGTTGCTAAAAGAAGACTAGATAACCTGATGCAAAAATTGAAGAATGATGGCTATTATGAGGAGTATAACAAAGTGTTTGCTGAATGGTTGTCTGAAGGCGTGATCGAAATTGTTCCCGAAAATGAGTTTTTTCATGAAGGTCATTACTTGCCACATCGTCATGTTGTGAAATTGAATAGCCCCACCACGAAACTCCGACCGGTATTTGATGCATCGGCCAGAGTTAAAAATCATCCGTCGTTGAATCAATGTTTAGAAAAAGGAATCAATCTAATAGAGCTTATCCCCGTGATATTGACTCGTTTCCGATTGCATAAAATTGGTGTGATTTCTGACATCAAAAAAGTTTTCCTTCAGATAAGTCTGTGCCCGTCAGATAGAGATTTCTTACGTTTTCTGTGGTATGAAGAAAATGGTCAGCTCAGACACTACAGACATACAAGAGTTGTGTTCGGTGTAACGTGTAGTCCATTTCACCTTGGTGCAGTGATCCGAAATCATCTTACTGAAGCCCTGAATGAAGCCCACTCAGATAGTTCCCGTTACTCTGTGACAGTAATTTCGAAATTGTCAAACAGTTTTTATATAGACAATTGTATCGTCAGTCTCGAAACCGAAGAGGAACTTCATACCTTTATGAAACAGTCACAAAAAGTGATGAGTGAAGGAAAGTTCGATTTACGTGGATGGGAATGGACTCTATGTCAGAAAAGTGAAACTAGTGACACTTTCGTGTCACCCGTTTTGGGGCTGAAGTGGAACAGACTACTGGACAGTTTGGAACTCTGTTTCGATTGGTTTCAAGATATTTCCCTGGAAAAAGTAACGAAAAGGTTGATTCTATCTATAGCGAACAAGATTTTTGATCCAATTGGATTCTCCTCTCCCGTTTCATTGATCCCGAAAATCCTTCTGCAGAAAATGTGGACTTTGAAAATTGCCTGGGATACCGAGGTACCTGATGAAACTAAATATCAATTCCTGGATTGGATGAAAGATTTGAGTTCTTTGGTGAATATATCAGTGTCAGAATCCTGGAGTGTACACATGTTCTCAGATGCAAGCAAAGATGCTTATGCTGCCGCTGTTTTTCTTCGATCAGAATCAGGCGGAGAAACACATGTTCAACTCGTCCAGTCTAAGTGCAGAGTTTCGCCTTTGAAAAGATTGTCGATACCACGATTGGAATTATTGGCTGCAAATATAGGAGCAAGATTGTTATCTACAGTTTTGGAAAACCTCGATGCCAAAAATATACCAGTATTTTGTTGGTCTGATTCCAGTACTGTTTTATCCTGGATACGACGCGAAAATCAGTGGAAAACATTTGTATGGAATAGGGTACAAGAAATTAGGAGTTTGACGAGCATCGACACCTGGAATTTTGTACCTGGCCAAATGAATCCTGCCGATTTGCCATCACGAGGATGTTCTCCAAAGCAGCTATTTGAGTCCAAATGGTGGGAGGGGCCGTTTTGGCTCTTACAACCGAAGAGTGAGTGGCCTTCACAGAATTTTGAAGTGGATGAGGATTCTGTTATTTGTGAAAGGAAAAAATGTGTGATATCTTCTTTCCTGAATGCCAAAGAAAACTATACATGGTATAATCGATATTTTTCGAAATATAAACAAATCTTGAATCTCATTGGATGGTTGAAAAGATTCATCAACAATTGTCGCAGTTCACTGAAAAACAAATGTCCTGATCTCACATTAGAGGAGATACAAGAAGCTGAGAAATTGTTAATAAAATTCATCCAACGAGAAGCTTTCGTTGGTATCCACGATGATAGTCTTTCTTCTTTACTTCCCTATCAAGACGAAGATGGCATTCTCAGATTGAAAACAAAGATTGTTAATCGTGCAGATCTTCAGAGTTTCCGAACCCCCATCATTTTACCATCGGATCACCCTGTTGTTGCCATAATAATTCATGATTGTCATGTTGAAAACTGTCACGTTGGCAGTCAAGGTCTGTTGAGTATGTTGCGAGAAAAGTTTTGGATCATAAAAGGCAGGAAAACGATCAAATCAATAATTTCCAAATGTGTCATATGCCGCAGAAACCACGCAAAACATTTAGATACTCCACCAGTGCCCTTACCTGAGAATCGAGTCAAAGACGCAGCTGTGTTCGAAATCATCGGAATTGATTTGGCGAGTCCTCTTTTCATAAAAAATAATGAGAAGGTATGGATCACCATTTTCACCTGTGCAGTCTACCGAGCAGTGCATTTTGAAATTGTTTCGAGTCTATCAACAGACAGTTTTCTACAAGGATTTCGAAAATTCATCAGTAGACGAGGGCGATAATGGCAAGAATTTTGTGGGAACGGAAAATTTGTTCGACAAAATTGACTGGAACAAAGTATCCCAATACGGTGTACAGAAGAGAATTCTATGGAAATTCAACCCCCCTAGCGCAGCATGGTGGGGCGGTTGGTGGGAACGGCTGATTCGACTAATGAAAGAACTCCTACGGAAGACACTAGGAAGAGTATCACTGACGTATGAAGAGCTATCAACAGTTATGTGTGAATGCGAAGCAGTTATGAATTCTCGTCCGCTAACATACGTATCAGAAGATTGTCAAGATTTGATACCCTTAACGCCTTCCATGTTTCTTCAGGATATTAAACAAAATGGTGTTCCCGATATCGATAGAATTGATGCCGAATGTTTAAATAGACATGTGTGTTATAGGGTAAAATTGAAAGAATACTTCAGGAAGCGTTTCCGAAACGAATATTTGAGCCAGTTGCTAATGCGTCCCAAGAAATGTACATAAGTCACATGAAGTGAAAATTGGAGATGTCGTTCTGATTGGAAACGATGGTTCAAAACGTTTTGATTGGCCTCTGGGGTTGGTTGAAGAGATATTTCCGGGTAGAGATGGCAGAATTCGTGTGGTTCGTCTGAAAACTAGTTCTGGACACTTGATGAGACCGGTTCAGAGGTTGTTTCCTTTAGAAGTCAGCTCGGAACAAGAAGTTCAGCAGTTGAGGAAAGAAAAGAGGTTGGGAAATTCTGAAAATGTTGCTTCAAGAGATGAAATGTCTGACAGTGAGGTGAAATTATATACTGATGTTGGAAATCATGTCACCTCTCGTTATGGAAGGAAAATCAAACCACCTCCAAGGCTGGATTTATAATTATGTGACAGCTTTCCACAAAAAATGTGTCACATAAGGTGGGAGGATGTTGCAGTTGATCAAGTTTTCATAGAATTCCATCAATTCAATATTTTCTATTATCGATTGTTATGTTGTTGAAAAAAGTTGTCAATGTATAATTTTGAATGTCAATTATCTGATTTGTAATCAAATAAAGTTTTGGTGAATTCTTCATTACTGTCCTTTCGATATCGAATAGCTGCCAGGTCGGTGCTGTTCGTACACAAGGCTATATTGCTATATGAAACAATAACTTCTAGCACTACGCCGTCACTCTTTAGCGGTACAATTGACTGAATATAAGGAAAAACCTAAATTTCCTGCCCAAAAATGGAACGTTGCGAACAAATATTCTCATACAGCTTTCTTTTTATGACGAAGAACCCACTAACGTACAGAAATAATGGTACTGGAAGCCATACATTTTTTTGAATCTTTGTGGTATTCGTTACCAATATATTGGCACAGCACTGGGTTTCTGCTCGTCAGTTTAAATGACATTATTCACAATCGCAGGGTGCACGGTTAAAAAAATCGTTTTGGAACTACTTTCTTTTATCCGTTGTCGAAACATCAATAAACTTACCGATTTTCCATCCTTAAAACCCATTATATCCCACGGATTCTTTTTCAAATTTTTATATCAATTTTCACAAAATCACTTCAAAAACTTTATTTCCATTAAATTATTATAAGAAAGTAATAGTCAAAAAACTTAAATAAATGAGATATATATATATGTACTCAAATGAGTACACTGGGAAAATCTGTAAACATAAGTTCTCAAGTATGGAATATTATGAAACAGTTTCGCTCTAAACAAAGAATCACTTTGCACTTGATGCAGGCCCACCTCACTCTTGAATGACATTGTACACACCTCAGTTGTTTCTCTAATTTGTAAGGGAAATGTCCAACCTCATGTTTTCGGATATTTGTAGGCACCTTGTAAATCCTCTTCTGAACTCCAGTATAGTCTTTCCCAGGGCAGTTTGTGGTAGCCTGTCAGTAACAAAATACCAAAAAATACTTTCATTTCAGAATTTGTTACAAAGAATGAATGACGGTTTTTTGCGCCGCATATAAATTTGTTTGTTCGACGATGTGATTGATTACTTCATCGTCAATCAGTTTCTCAAAAACTTCCACCGGATTTAGCCCCTCTAGTTCAGTTTTTACGGCTTCAAAACGTGCAAAACTTCCATTAGTTCCTGGCATGTCAATATTTATATTATTCTTGGTCCATTTTGGTATGGAGAGATTTTGCTTCTTGGCTCGTGGACCAACGTTTCTGCTGGCAAGAGTAGTTCTTCGGTCTAAGCGATTCTGTAATACAGACAGAGGAATGTCGTCCTCTTCATCACTTTGTTCCACTTCACTCTCGCTGTCACGTCATTGCACTTCAATTTCTCCTGGAACATCGTTGGGAAAAATTGCATTTTCCTGAATACAATCATCGTCAATATCTTCCCCGTCTGTCTGCAGGTCGACGTCTGCTGGAGGAATAATAACCATAACAACGGTATTTCTTCGTCTGGAGGAGATAACGTCAACAACAGCTGTAGCCAAATTCGTAAATCTTCTCCCGTAGAATACGTTCGTTGAAAGTGGTTGAAAATTTGTTTCATCCATGATCAATCAAAACGTATCTGTGAATAAAAATGTACTACTGTAGCGTCGAACAAGTATTTTCTATAAGCATCCAAAAGATCCCAGTGTACTCATATGAGTACACTCGACTTCAAGATGGTTTGTAACTCTTAGTAAGAATATTATATTCCGCAAATTACTTCTAAGCTCATCCAACAAACATAAAAAATCCAACAATTGTTTACTTTCTGACGCATAGTTTTCGAAATAATTTTCCAGCTAACAAAATCTGGAATATATGTTTATGACATTCATATTATTTGGTAGAAAACTGTATAGAGAAAATGTCGGTAGTGTTCGATTTTTGGAAATTCGATCACAGATGGTTCTACTATGCTGATTTTCATCCTGTACTCAGATGAGTACAATGGGAATGAATGGGTTTTAATATAATCATCGACTATGATGCTAGCTCTTAGAGCTGTTTTTTGAATCTACTCTTTAGAAGCTGTCAGCTGAGTTCTTGACAGCCCATCGAGTGTCTCGGTCAGTCACTTTAGATTCCAGCCTACAACTCTGACGATGCCTCCATTTCAGAAATTTGAAAGCTTTGTCGGATTGGCGTTTGAAAAAGCAATTCGAAACGCCGAAAGTATTTCATGGTGATGCCTCCAGACCGGATCCTCCGTACGGCACGCACCCGCAATACACCAAGATGCCGACCAGAGAAGAACTAGCTACCCAGCTGAATTTGTTTTTCAAAGAAAAAGGCATCGTTAGAGCCGCGAATGATCGAAGTCGAGAGGTGAACGTCGAAAAGCTCGTGAACGATCTATTGGAGCAACTGAAAGAAATGGAGAGCGCTTACGATGTAACGAGGACGCCTCGCACGGAAATGGATCACGCTGAAAAACAGATGAGAGCGGTAAGTGAGCCAACTGAAAACTTCATGAACGTCCTTGGTCAATAAACTTTGACATATTTTTCCTAGGTATCAGTAGAAGTTATGACGTAAATTCGAATATAACAAGAAAGATTATACAAGTTCAATGGAGACAATAATCAAATATATAAACTTTCAGTACTAACAAAAAACCAAAATATCTAGAGACAAACAATCGGATGTCCCTAAGACAGTTAACAAAGGGATCTGGTATATTCTAGGGATGTCTATGGCACATTTTTCCATGTCCTTCGCAGTTCGTTGATTTTTCACTAAAAAAATCGTTTGGTTTTGGTTATTCCAACCGCAGCTTCCCAATTATTAGGCGATTGCATTTTCACAGGTTCAATGTCCATGAGATATGAAGTAAACAATTAGGTACTACTGAATATATAGCTGGGACAAAATTAGGACAGCGTATGAATATAAAATCAATACCTTCACTGACTAAGGTGGAATTTTTCCCGGAAATCCCATCTGAGACCTGGTACCCACTATACATCCAGATGTATCAATCTTTATACAGTACATAAATCTTATAATCAATCGGATGATTCAGCATGAATAAAAATAAATCTATGAAAGGTAACTTAATTCGTACCCGCTGAGTATTGATCAATCTTTATTGACCCCAAGAAACATGAATGTTTAGGAAGAAGGGATCTTAAAACTAAGTCACCATTACAATTCATGCATTAAAAAGAAGATTTCGATCATGAATCAATCCAATGTCAGATAGAAAAAGAGAAGTGGTACTGGATCAAATACTTTTTCAAGTTTCTTCTAAAGCGTTTGTCAAAAAAAACTTCAGTTAGTTTCTTTGGTAGTTTGTTCTATAGTAACACTCCATTGTATAAAATTGTTTTTTTTTCCGTAAATTGTTTTGATTATACTCAGATTTTTGGACTGCCTAGTTTCATATTTATGAATTGTTTCAATTGTGTTGAAGGTTAGAGAAGAATGTTAATTTTTATTTTTTACGAAATGGGTGAAAGAACAAATTTTCAATTTATATAAAGAGGTGATATTTAAAAGCTCATTTTTCACATATAAATCGGAAGTGGGATATCGAAAAGGTAATTTGAATATGCATTTGATTGTTTTATCTTGCAGAGATTTTAGGGGACGTATGATCGAAGCATTAGCATTTCCCATACTTAATAATAATGATAATAACAGTTATTCATTCCAAAGAAACTACAGTTTATATATAGAGATTTATATAATACATTCATTAAAAAGCTCAATCAGAATTGTTTATTACTCGAAATTAAATAAAATATAATAATTTTTCGAAAAAAATTATTTCAACAAATAACGCTTCATAGCAAATTAGAATTTGGTCATTTGAAAAAAAAATTTATTCCAGTGGGTAATCCATTATATAATAATAATAATAAATAAACAGGGGAGACGACACAATATCTGAACAGTTTCTGGTGAGTAGCGCCACCATTTTCCTGAGCTTAGGATGCAAAATCGGACCGGCAGCCAATGCGCATCCGGGAGAGAAATGCTTCTTCCCTCTGGTGCCGGCCGTGGGCCTGCTGGGACTTTTGTTTTCGAAAACTCGAAAAGCCTTTTTAAAAAATTATTTTATTTGAACAGAAAAATATCAAAGACAATGGTGTTGATCGTTTTAAGAATAATGTCAGACTGAATGCATGAAGTTCCCATAGAGGCGATGCACTCTCGGCGACTTGCTGATAAGCGGCTTCTTCCTAGGAATTCTAGCATACTGTCAGCAGAATACGGGGTCGGTGACAACGTAATTCCTCCCCCCTAAGATGGAAAACATGGTTTCATGGAGTGAAGAATGTTTTCCGTTCCTTTGGTAAGGGTTGCTCGGTGTTGTTCTCTTGAAGGGTAGCAGGAGGCTGGCGTCGAACTATCAGGTGCTTGTACTTCTTAATGATAACGATACCAAGAATGATTATCATTGTGGCATATATCGGAAGTGTCCATGGGTACACTGGGGATGGATGATGATCTCTTGTCAGGAGTGATAGGCGGTCGGCCTCTCTATGTATTTCGTTCAGCTTGTCTAGAGGGGTGTCTTGGAGTTTCAAGGCAGGCATCTCTTGGGTGGTTGCGTGTTGTGGTAGCAGAATATCAGGCAAGAGCAAGGGTTGCTCTCCTATTTCTGTCACATCGTTGACGTATTCTTCTGTAGGAGTTCTGAATTGGCACCCCAATGGAAGGGTAATCAGATGGGCTCCTGTGAGGGTGGTGATATCCGTGGAGCTGCACATTGTCTGGATGCGGGTGGCGTTCGTAAAAATTGCTATATAGTGGGCATCGTCCACTTGTTCAATGATGTTGGATTCCTGGCTTATTGGCACGGGGTGGCAATTGGACAGGTCACTGTCGATGCCAAGAATTTGGAAGGTGCAGTCACTCGTGGAGACTCCTGGTAGTAGATTGTTCCAAGGGCAGTAGTGGACATCATGAAGGTCCAGGCAGGGCATTGTCGAATATTGAAAATATACCCCATCCGTAGTCAGATATGGTGAGGGTGGTATAATGGTGGTTTGATTTGGGGTAGGAACTGAATATAGGTGATATTGGGTAAAAATATTCGGGAGTACTAGTGGGAGTTTTATCACAAAAACTATCTTATTATTTTTTTGATATGTTCCTATTTCGATGATTTCATAGTATCGAAATGTATTAGTTGAATCTATCCCAAACAAAAGATTCTCGAAAGTATAATGTTGTGATACGAATATGATCATGTTTTCGAGATCTTTTATTTTCAAAACACTCGGGTGCGCTGTGTGCAGTTTGGCGAATGCAATTGCGTTTTCCAGATCAGTTAATATTTGGATCAATAATTGAAGAATAGAGTTGAGTTGTTCGAAAGCTTCCTTCGTTTCAAGAAAATCATTGAAATCATATATAAAAGTTGATAAATCCGAAGCAATTTTATTGATTCTATTTGCCATTACTTGCTGATTGTGTTTAACTGTTTTGGTTGTTTCTTCAAAAGCTTGAATCATGTGTTTAGAGAGTGAAATTTGATCATTAATTTTGGTTACAATATTTTCTTGACTGTTTTCTAATTCTGCGATTGCCTGATCGTATTTTTCTGCGTCTTCCGCATCTAAATTACCGCTGATACTTTTGATTATACTACCGAGGCCGTTTATTAATCCTCTTTTTGGTCTTCTAGCTGGTACAAGTGAATCTAATTTAGTGAATGATAATTGAAGTTGGAAAAATATTGTTTGATTGATTGTCTTCAGTTCTGCAAAGTATGGATGAGACAGTCCGCTATTTACTGCTTCGAGTAATTTCGAATATTGTGATTGAATAAGAGAGAGTTCATCAGATATAGGGGTGAGGTCAAAATAGTGAATAAAGGTATGGTGGTTTCCTTTTACACGAGTGGTTCCTATTTTGAAGGGTAGGATACCTGGATTTTTATTCAGGGACTGTATTTGAACATCCTGGCTCATCGTCAGTGACAGGACGTACCTGAAACAATGGTCTTTTGAAACTTGATTTGTGCATGGTATTTTTTGGTAATTTTAGTTTAGTTGTTCTATTTTTCAAAACGGTGACTCGCTTGAACTTTGGAGAAAGTTTATTGCGTGTGTCTGTACGTTTGTATGCTGGCGTTTTTTCTTTATAGTTGAGTGGAGGTTCGCGTTCGGTGTTACGTTTTTCAATTATTTTCTGTTTGGATTTAGAGAGTTTTTCGTTTAAATGTCGGTACAGTTCAGCTGTTTTTGTTTTATGAGCTGTCATGTAGGCGCTCTGAACAAGATTTTCTAAATTTACATTGAAAGGATCTGAGGTGGATAGGTGACCTGTGATGATGTCAATGGGCTTCATTCCCGTGGCTGAATGAATCGAATGATTATATCCCATGATAGCATATGGCATTTGTTTGAATTTGATTGTGGAATGAAATCGTTCGACTATTCCTTTGGATTCTGGATGATCAGGGGTGACATAATGTAATTTTATTTTGTGAGTGTCAGCGAACTCTTGAATCAGTTCGTTTTTGAGTTCTGTGCCATTGTCCGAATGGAGGGACTTGGGAACACCATGATGGTTGATGTAGGTCAGTAAATTATTCGCAACCTCGACAGCACTGAGATTAAGGAGAGGGTATGCTTGTGCGTATTTTGAGAATGCGTCAACAATAGTCAAAAACTTTTGGTTTTTTGCTTGGAAAGTGTCTATAAAAACGGTTTCGAAAGGCCTACTGGGTGTTGGGGTAACTTGAAATATTTGTTTTGGAGGATTACGGTCATATTTATTTGGTTGACATATAGGGCAATTGTTGATATAAGTTCTTGTGTCAATACCTAGTTTTGGCCAGTAGTATGTTTCTCTGATTCGTTTTTCAGTTTCGACAATACCTCTGTGATTAGTTTTGCCTTCGTGATATTTTTGAATTGTATGTTGTTGGTCGTCTGTCCTGAGAACGTCTTTAAGGATCTTAGTACATCTAACAAATCTATATGAGGGTGTTCTGAAGGTATTTTTAATTATTTCACAAAATTGAGGTATCATGTTTTCGTCGGGCAAATATAAAGCGTAAAGGTATTTTGGGTCAAGATAATCTTTGAGTAATCTGATCACATCTTGTTCAAAATTTTGAAGGGATAGTTGAGCAAAGATTCTTTTTTTGTTAGGAAAAATTTCTTTGATTTTTGGGGTGGCTGGTGAATAGAATACGAGATCAATATTGACTTGATGTTCAAAATTATTTAGAGGTTGTTCTGAAATCGGGATTGTCAAAACTGGGTCTTCTACATTAGAGTGAACAGTTTCACAGTTCGACCCTTGTGCGTTGGCGTTGTCATTATTAACGATTTCAATAGAGGCATCGGTATTAGGAATGTCTCGATTTTCGTTATTACCACTGGCAATAGTTTCGTTTCTATTTCCAGTGTTACTGGTATCAATTGGGATATCGATGTCGTTATTGGTATTGTCGGTGTTGACAAGAGGAAGTTCGAGGTCAGTGGTGAAGTCTTGTAGAGAAGGTGTCATGAAATTTGATGTAGGTAAATTCGCATCGCTATCAACGTCATTGAGATTGGGAGCTTCTCCCAATTGAGGAATGATTGATTCCTCGTCCGTTGAACGATTTATTCTTGGGGGAATATTGTTTGAAATGTCTAAGATTTCACGATGATTTTCATTGAAATTATCCATGAAATCCTGCAATTCATTGATGTGGATTTCGATACGCGACAGCGCGTCTGCATTGGTATTATTTTTCCCTTTTTTATAAATAATTTCATAATCGAATTCCTCGAGTTTGAGGCGCCATCTTACCAAACGTGAATTTGGTTCTTTTAGTGACATGAGCCATTGGAGGGGCCTGTGATCTGTGAAAATTTGGAACCTTCGGCCATACAAGTAAGGTCTGAAGTACTTAGTGGCCCATACGATCCCTAAAAGCTCTTTTTCGATGGTAGAGTAATTTTGCTCTGATTGGTTGAGCGTCCGTGAGGCGTACGCCACAGGTTTATCAGAACCGATAGGTCCTTGTGAAAGGACAGCGCCTAGCTCATTAGTCAATAATGTTTTGCAGTGTTCGAGACATTGTATGAATTCGGAATTATGAATTATTTTTGCACCTTTTTTCAAACATGCTGTAAGGGGTTTTGTCAATTTTGCGAAGTCCTTTATGAATCTTCGGTAATAGCCAAGGAGTCCTAAGAATGCTTTGATTTGTTTTGTCGTAGTCGGGATAGGAAATTTCTGAACAGCAGAAATTTTATTTGGGTTGGGCTTTATACCGTTAGTGGTTATGACATGTCCAAGATAGGCTGTTTCTTTTTTTAGAAATTCCGACTTATCCATTTGGACCTTGAAATTTGCGTCTCGTAAGCATTTGAAAATCTTAGTGAGACTGTCAATGTGCTCCTGTAATGATGTAGAAAACACAATTATGTCATCTAGGTACACTAGGCAGATTTTATTAATATAGGGTCTGAGGATGTTATCCATACAGCGCTGAAACGTCGCAGGGCTGTTTTTCAGACCAAAAGGCATTCGCACATGCTCATAATGGCCTCCCTCAACATTGAAAGCTGTTTTTTCAATGTCAGAAGGATTCATTTGGATCTGGTGAAAACCTGACGCTAAGTCCAATGTCGTAAAATACATAGACTTGCCCAGTTTGTCCAAAACATCCGTTATATTGGGTATTGGATATTTGTCATCGATTGTCTTTTCGTTTAACTTTCGATAATCGATAACAATTCTCCATTTTTTCTTTCCTGATGCATCTGACTTTTTGGAAACTATCCAAATAGGAGATGACCAGGGGGATTTGCTTGGTCTTATAATATTTTGTCTGAGCATTTTTTGAATTTGTGCCTGCACTTCTTGTTTGTGAACAAAAGGGTACCTATATGATTTCGTATAAACGGGAATTTCGTCTTTAGTCCTAATCTCGTGTTTGATTTCGGTTGTAGATGTCAGTGGTTCGTCTTCTCTGTAGAAAATATCAGAAAATTGTCTACAAAGTGTCAAAAGTTGTTTTTTTTCTTCAGAATTTAAGTGATCTGTACGTATTATTTTTTGAATATCATTTTTTGAGACGTTCTGTATATTTTCAGAAAAATTTATTTCAAAATTATTTTTCCAGTCATGTTCACTGATTTCAGGAAGGTCATTACATTTATAAGTTTCGTCATATTTGAGGGGTACAGTCTTGATTGGGTATAGCATGGTTAATTTTGTGTCATTTCCGGTTGGGTTGAATATTTCAACAGTGGCTTTTCCATTGGATGCAACTGTTAAAGTTTCGGGAATTATGCACGACAAAATCTCTTGTTTTGGTATAATGATGTGTCTGTTCGAGCAATCAATAGGAATTTTTGTAATAATTTTAGAATTTTTTGGAATCAATTCCTCGAATAATAATGTTGGATTTGAGGTGAAATATTTAATAGTTAAAATTGATTCTGGTGTTAAAAGTTTGCTATTGATCAAGTCCAATCGACTTTTCAACAATTTCAAATTATCGATTCCCAATAATCCATCAAATATATTATGGAACTTGTACAAGAAAAATTTTATTTCTTTATCACTTTTGAACTCATTGAATGATGGAATCGTAATTGATGAACTGTGATTCGATGTGTTGAAACAAGTTGAAACTGAGAAAGGTTCATTTTGAATGAAATTTTTAAAGTATTGATTAGCAATTATTGGATCCAAAAATGATCGTGTTGAACCAGTGTCGATTAGTAATTTTAAAGGAGGGTGTTTTATTTCGATAAATGGGAGTTGTCTTTCTAGTAAATTATTTGATTCGATGACTAAGTTTGATCGTCCTGGTCCTGGGCACTCGGAAAATTTTCTGTTTCCCAATTTTCTTCGTCATAAGTATACTCTGGTTGGTAACATGCATTGTCGTTCCCGAATTCATCAGGAATCGGTTCGGAGTAATCGTTATAGGGAACGGAACTTTGTTCTGTATGGAAAAGTTCTTCGGAAATGAAGTTTTTATTTTGGCCATTATTTTGAAAGGCGTTCGGGCGATTTTGTTGTCGGAGTGTCGTACCGTGTGATATGCCACTCATTGGGGTAGGTCGAGTATTGTTTGTTCTGTTTGGAGGATTTTTCCAGACATTTTGGGGGGGCCCAAATACTTGAGCATTTGTCAGAAACCTTTGTGGAGGGCGATTGATTGGTTTTATAGCAATTGGTTGACTTGGAAATGTTGGACGCTGTGATTGTCCACTCGACTGAGGGAAATTTGGTGCAGAAAAAGATGGTCTCTGTGAACTGAAGCTCATTTGAGGTTGGGAATAATTATGGCTTATTTGACGATATTGAGAACTATAATTGGGGCGAGTGTGGGTAAGGTGAGGCTTAGGGAAAAAATTTCTTTGCAAATTCATTATATTCATTTCATCATTGACAATAGTGAGGGCTTGTGGTAACGTTTGGGGGTTACGAGCTCTTACTCTTGTACCGAATGGTTCTTTCAAACCCACTAAAAATACACGTAAAGTTTGGTTGATGAAAAGATTTCTTTCACATTTTTTCTCAATTTCTGTAGCAGTGTGTAAATCAATATAATTGCAAATAGTGTTTAATACATGAATACAATTTGAATAAAATTGCTGCGGTGTTTCATTTCCCTGTCTCATGTGCATTGAATTTTGATTCAAAGAATTCAAATCTCTCTGATCTCCAAAATTGAGTAACAAAGTTTCTTTAATTTCATGCCAAGATTTGGCATTGTAAATATTGACTGCTTCAATCGCGGCACCGGTGAGTTTTGATAGCACTGTATTCACTATGAGAATATTTTGAGGTGCTAAGGCATTTGTATTATCAAAATAAATATTCGCGAGTTCTTGCACGGTTTTTATGAATCTTACTAAACCTGTTGGATTCCCATCATATTCGGGAATTGTTCTCAAAAGATCGGAATTGATTACCGGGACATTCGCGGTTTCAGGCATTCTGAGAGCCGCAAGTCTTCCCGCTAACAAATCTATAACCGGATCTATTTTGAGAAATAACTATCTGATTATCGAAAATTATTTATTATTGATTATCTATATGAATGATCAATATTTTCAATATGCAGTGTATTGAAAAATTATATACTTATATTATATATTGAAATAGATAGATCTCTGATCTTCGAAATTATTTATTATTGATTATCTGTATGAATGGTCAATATTTCCGATATGCGGTATATCGAAATAGGAATTTCTCAATATTGAAGAGAAAAAAAAATTGATAATAATGTGATCAATGGAATGAAGGATACTTAAAAGGAACTCTGAGGTTTCAGAGGAGTCTGACAATATGAATGAAATATACTCACAATAAAACCACAATGCTTTTTGCCATTTGGATCTCTGCAACGGGCTGGTATTTCTCTGCTTCTCTGTTTCCACTTAAATGTCTATGAACGACGATTCCTCGATGGATGCGTACCGTTCGCGATTTCGAATAAACAGTAAAAACTGAAGTGAACGATTTCCCGATGAACTTTTTCACTTTCGAAATCCTACTGACTGCGCCACTTTTGTTTTCGAAAACTCGAAAAGCCTTTTTAAAAAATTATTTTATTTGAACAGAAAAATATCAAAGACAATGGTGTTGATCGTTTTAAGAATAATGTCAGACTGAATGCATGAAGTTCCCATAGAGGCGATGCACTCTCGGCGACTTGCTGATAAGCGGCTTCTTCCTAGGAATTCTAGCATACTGTCAGCAGAATACGGGGTCGGTGACAACGTAATTTGGGCTAACCACCTTGCAGGCCCTTCACTCTGGTTCCGATCACTAGAGGACAGGGCCCCCACAACCGACCCCATTCGGATAGGGGTCAAGGGCAAGGTGGAGGGGCCCAAACCGATGGACAGCCCCATGACGACTCTGGCAATGGACACGGACAACGTTTTGAGTGGACCGACGAATTGAGAGACGACCTGATGCGGTGCTACGAGAGTAGTGAGCCCGCCCGAAGGGGATACATGGCGAGAATGCATGCGCTGTGGTGCGTGGCACACCCGGAGCATGCCGCCTTTTCCGCCCAAAATCTCAGGGATTATGTATCCCATCTTCGTGGCCGTGGCTATGTACGTGCCCCACCGAGGCCAGTTGAGCAGGCGGTAGAAATACCGCCAGTGCGATTGGTGGAGGAGAGGGTGCGCCTGGAAGTACCGAGAACCCACAACATCGGGACCCGGAGGATGCTTCACAGAGTGAAGCCCCTCAGGCCAGAACAACTGGCCCGAGTGGATGCAGAAGTTCGTAGTGCGCTTACAGAAGAGGCCGACATCTGGCAGATCAACTGTGCCGTGTATGACGCTGTTCAGGCTCTTTCTGGGAGAGAGGGAGGTGACAGATCCTTCGACCCCTCTAGGAAGCATGAACAGCGCATACACAATATGGAGGCTAAGATCAAGTCGGCGAGACAACACGCGTCTCGTATCCAATGTGTGATGGACTACTTAGCGGCTAATAGACCATTTACGCACGCAGTGCGGCAAATCGCTGCAAAACTGCGGAGATCTCATCACACATTGAATCAAGGAGTGCTGCTCACCATCAAGCAGCATTGCCTCGAGAGGATACGAATGCAGGTGACTGCAAAAAAGTCACTAGTGAGGCGGGCGAGGGCTTTCTCAGAGAACAAACAGTTCCGCGAGAAACCCTCTCACCTATTCCAATTGCCTCCGCGTGTTGTGGATAATCCGCCGGCGGCTGATCGGGTGGAATCCTTCTGGAAAGGTATCTACGAGCATCCGCAGCCACTCAACCGAGACACTCCAGCCCTGACGCAGTTTGAAGCTTTCTGTAGAATGCTTCAACAGCCTGAGCCCGAAATACTGCGTCAACCGATAACCACGGATGAAGTTCGGAAAGCTCTTGAGGGTTCGAAGAACTTTGCTGCTCCAGGCCCTGATGATCTCAATAACTATTGGTGGAAAAAGTTATCGAGCACCCACCACCATTTGGCCAGAATATTCAGTTCTTGGCTGAATGGAGAGCAGCTGATTCCGGAATGGTTTGTCGAGGGGCGAACCGTGCTAATCCCGAAGAACGGAGATTTGTCGGATCCTAAGAATTACAGACCGATAGCATGCTTGAATACGTGTTACAAGATGTTCACACGCATCTTGTGAGGAGAACCTGCTGATTGATAGATGTATCACGCAGGACTCCGTGCAGTATAAGCGGAATCTTTCTATGGCCTGGATCGACTATCGCAAGGCATTCGAAACAACATCACATGAGTTGTTGTTGTACTTACTCGAGTGCCTTGCGGTACCCGATCAAATAGTGAGATGCATCGAACAACTGATGCCGCTTTGGAGGACCCGCTTCACCATAACATCAGGTGAGAGCAGGGTCCAAACAGAGCCGGTCGTCATAAGAAGGGCTGTTTTTCAGGGAGATTCCCTCAGCCCCCTTCTCTTCTGCATCTCACTAATGCCATTGTCCGTTGCACTCAGGAAAACCCGGGGATATAACTGCGGCACCCCTGGAAACCGGAGGCATAAAGTCACTCATCTTTTTTAAATGGATGACCTCAAGCTCTATGCCTCTGGAGAAAGGGACCTACAGCAGTCCCTCAGGGTGGTGCAGGAGTTCACGCATGCTATCGGTATGGAATTCGGGATTGACAAATGTGCACTGGTTCATCTCAAAAGAGGACGATGCGAGGATTTCGCGGAGGATGCCCAACTCGTAGACGGAAGCATTCTACATCATTTGAATGCCGGAGAGACATACACCTATTTGGGTGTGGAACAACGCCACACCCAAGAGGTAGACTCGGTCAAAAATGCTCTCCGTGGCAAGTATAGGCAGAAACTACGGCAGATCTGGTCCTCAGAGCTGTCGGGCAAGAACAAAGTTTCTGCCACCAACATGCTTGCCATTCCGATTCTACTCTACTCCTTCGGAGTAGTCAAATGGACTCAGGAAGAGTTGCGGCAACTTGACGTGAAGACTCGCAAAATGATGCATATGCACAGAAGCATGCATCCCAAATCGTCCGTTCCACGACTATATCTCCTTCGACAACAAGGGGGCCGTGGACTTTTGAGTTTGGAGTGTCTCCACAACAGAATGGTGCGGACCCGACTAGATTTGTTTAGACGACAGATACATAATAATAATAAATAACAAAAGCAGGGGAGACTAAACAACATCTGAACAGTCTCTGGTGAGTAGCGCCACCACTTTCCTGAGCTTAGGATGCAAAATCGGACCGGTAGCTAATGCGCATCCGGGAGAGAAAAGCTTTTTCTCTCTGGTGCCGGCCGTGGGCCTGCTGGGCTAACCACCTTGCAGGCCCTCAACTCTGGTTCCTGTCACTAGAGGACAGGGCCCCCACAACCGACCCCATTCGGATAGGGGTCAAGGGCAAGGTGGAGGGGCCCAAACCGATGTACAGCCCAATGACGACTCTGGCAATGGACATGGACAACGTTTTGAGTGGACCGACGAACTGAGAGACGACCTGATGCGGTGCTATGAGAGTAGTGAGCCCGCCCGAAGGGGATACATGGCGAGAATGCATGCGCTGTGGTGCGTGGCACACCCGGAGCATGTCGCCTTTTCCGCCCAAAATCTAAGGGATTATGTATCCCATCTTCGTGGCCGTGGCTATGTACGTGCCCTACCGAGGCCGGTTGAGCAGGCGGTAGAAATACCGCCAGTGCGATTGGTGGAGGAGAGGGTGCGACTGGAAGCACCGAGAACATCGGGACCCGGAGGATGCTTCACAAAGTGAAGCCCCTCAGGCCAGAACAACTGGCCCGAGTAGATGCAGAGGTTCGTAGTGCCCTTACAGAAGAGGCCGACATCTGGCAGCTCAACTGTGCCGTGTATGACTCTGTTCAGGCTCTTTCTGTGAGAGAAGGGGGTGACAGACCCTTTGACGAGGCTAAGATCAAGTCGGCGAGACAACACGCGTCTCGTATCCAATGTGTGATGGACTACTTAGCGGCTAATAGACCATTTACGCACGCAGTGCGGCAAATCGCTGCAAAACTGCGGAGATCTCATCACACATTGAATCAAGGAGTGCTGCTCACCATCAAGCAGCATTGCCTCGAGAGGATACGAATGCAGGTGACTGCAAAAAAGTCACTAGTGAGGCGGGCGAGGGCTTTCTCAGAGAACAAACAGTTCCGCGAGAAACCCTCTCACCTATTCCAATTGCCTCCGCGTGTTGTGGATAATCCGCCGGCGGCTGATCGGGTGGAATCCTTCTGGAAAGGTATCTACGAGCATCCGCAGCCACTCGACCGAGACACTCCAGCCCTGACGCAGTTTGAAGCTTTCTGTAGAAGGCTCCAACAGCCTGAGCCCGAAATACTGCGTCAACCGATAACCACGGATGAAGTTCGGAAAGCTCTTGAGGGTTCGAAGAACTTTGCTGCTCCAGGCCCTGATGGTCTCAATAACTATTGGTGGAAAAAGTTATCGAGCACCCACCACCATTTGGCCAGAATATTCAGTTCTTGGCTGAATGGAGAGCAGCTGATTCCGGAATGGTTTGTCGAGGGGCGAACCGTGTGTACAAAATGCCCTGTTAGTCAACAGGAAGCTGTCTGGACTGTATATAAAATGAAATTATCGAAGTGAAATATTTGACATGTATTTTTATTCGACTTCATGTCACAATCTTGTTGTTATAATAACAAAATCGAACAAAGGTAACGCATGTATCTTGATGACGTTCGGAGAATCAGGACGGTATAAATGTTTTTTGATTAGAGAATTCATCAAGTATAAAATATATAACTGAATACCGAACATCCCGGCCGCCTTGAAATTATAATTTCAACTGATTGAATCCGTGTTGAAACTCGGCACACGAATGTCACCAATTGTCATTATCTATGGGAAGTAAACACAATTTAGAAAGTGCACGTTTAGTAGTTGAACCATCACTAAACTTAATAGTCACTACCCGCGTAATGTTATCAGTTCCAGGGTGAATATCCAAAACTCTGGCAGTCTTCCATTTTAAGGGGGGAAGATTGTCCTCCTTGACCAGTACTAGATCACCTGTCTTGAGTTTTGTATGACCATCTTGGAACCATTTTTGCCTCGATTGTAACTCAGATATATATTCTTTACGCCATCGTTGCCAAAAATGCTGCATAATCTGCTGGAGTCTTTTGAACTGTGATAAGCGATTTTCGGGTACTTGAGTGAAACAAGGTTCGGGTATCGAGGTAATAGGTCTGCCTATCAGAAAATGTCCAGGACTTAGAGGAGTGTAATCGTCGACGTTCGATGACATTGGAGAAATAGGTCTAGAATTTAGTACGCCTTCGATTTGTACTAAGACAGTCATAAAATCTTCATAGTGTAATCGGGTATTACCAATGACTTTCTTTAAATGTGATTTGCAACTTTTTACCCCACTTTCCCAAAGCCCACCAAAATTTGGTGCTCTAGGAGGTATGAAATGAAAATTAATGCCCTCAGACACAATTTTACTTTCAATTTCCACACAGTTTGTTTGCAGAAATTTTGCAATTTCTGAACTTGCTCCTACGAAAGTAGTCCCATTGTCGCTATAAAAATCAGTAGGTTTACCTCGCCTGCAAATAAAACGTTTGAAAGTGGCTAAAAATGCATCACTCGTTAACTCTGTCACAAGTTCGAGGTGTATCGCCTTAACTGTCATACAGATGAAGAGAGCAACATAAGCTTTAATTATTTTAGGGTTTCGAGTCTTGCGATCCTTAAGGAAGAATGGGCCTGCATAGTCACAGCCGGTATGTGCAAATGGAAAAAACTTGTTGACTCGATAGTGAGGTAAATTACCCATCAAATAATCAAGTGTCTTGGGTTTCACTTTAAAGCAAACAAGACATCGATGCACAACTGATCGTGCAAGGCTACGACCTGATATCGCCCAATACTGTTGTCTAACATTATATAATAGTTGCTGTGGTCCACAATGCAATAAAATTTTATGATGATACTCGAATATCAATTTAGTCAGCTTATGTTTATTGTGTAAGACAATAGGAAATTTCTTATCATATTCAATTTTAGCATTCTGGATCCTGCCACCAACCCTAATGAGATTGTCTTTATCCATGAATGGATTTAAAGAAAGAATAGAACTATCTTTACTCAGTGGTCGCTTGTTGAGTAGATTAAGATAATCTTGTCTAAAAGATTGAATTTGAGAAATTCTTATCAGGTTTTGAAGTGACGCTTTCAATTCCTGTGCAGTCAAATTACCACTGATTATCTTATTCACCCCTGATCTTTTAGTTCTCGTATTATTAATAAATCGATAACAATAGCCCAAAATTCGAGTTACTTTGGATAGTGATGAAAAACGTGAAAACATATCGAATTCTAAAACATTCCTGAAGATCGCAAAATTGACTACAACTCGTTGCTCAGGCAAAGCTATCACTGAGCCTTCGTCTACAGTGGTTAATGGTAATTCACCGGTTCTCAGCCAATATGGACCATGGAACCACAAATCATTGGAGAGCAAGCTCATAGCAGTGGTACCACGTGACACCAAGTCAGCTGGATTGTCCTCTGATCGAACGTGGAACCAATTATTTGGATTTGACAAGGATTGAATCTCGATAACTCGATTTTTCACGAATGTTTTAAAACTGTCAGGGCTACCCTTGATCCAACATAAAGTTATGGTGGAATCGCTCCAATAATAAATTCCATCAAAATTTATGTCAATTGAGTTCAATACCTTTTTTGTCAGTCTAGCAGATGTCAATGCAGCTGTCAGTTCTAATCTAGGAAGAGTCGGTTGTTTCGTCGGAGCAACCTTGCTTTTTGCACAGAGTAAATGAGAGGAAAAACTGTCACTGTTGCTAATACAACGTATATAAATAGCTACACCATAGGCTTTTTCCGAAGCGTCAGAAAATGCATGTAACTCCACACGATTGGAATTTTCAAAAAGAATAAATCTGGGAATTTTCAGGTCATTGAGATATTTCATATCTAAACAATATTTGTTCCATTTGTCAAGTATAGGTTCCGGAACTTCAGAGTCCCAATCAGATTTTTCTTTCCATAAACTCTGAATGATTAGTTTAGCAATAATAATAACTGGTTGAACTAACCCTAACGGATCAAAAATCTGACTCGAAATTGATAATATCTTACGCTTAGTTATAGCAAGCTGTTTCGAAAATTCTCGTATTCGGTACTGAACAGTATCAGTATACGCGTTCCAGTATAAACCTAGCGTTTTGCTTTGCTCACTCTCTCCTAAGGGTAAAATATTAGCATGAGAATTATCATTTATTAGAAAACTGTCAGAAAAATCTTTTTTATTGGATAACCACTTCCTCAAATCGAAACCTATACTTGCTAAAATCTTTGATACATCTCTTTGGAGTGTCAGTAATTCAGTCTCGTCATTTGTGCCTGTCAGAAGGTCATCCATATACATATCATTTCTAATGATTCTCGCAGCTGATGGAAACTCATTCTCGAATTCACTAGCTACTTGATGTAGACAACGTACTGCCAAGAATGGACTAGATGCCATACCATATACTACCGTATTTAGTTCATAACAAATAATATCTCCTGTATCTGCCGGCCATAGTATACGTTGATAACTTCGATGCTTAGGATGTATCCAGATCTGACGAAACATTTTCGAAACGTCTGCGTTTAGCACATATTTATGCTTGCGAAACCTGGTCAAAATAGAAAATAAATCATTTTGAATAGTCGGTCCTACAAACTGTACATCATTGAGACTGAGTCCGCTTGAAGTCTTACTAGAGGCATTGAAAACAACCCTCAAACGACATGTCAAACTCGACTCTTTAATAATCGCATGATGAGGTAGATAATAACTTTCATTGTCCTTACTGTCGCGCCAGTCTTCATTTGTCAACTGTGTCATGTGACCGAGACTCTCAAATTCTGAAATGAATTCAGAATATTCGTGTTTCAGGTCTGGATTTTTTTCAAATTTTCTCTTCAAGTAATTCAAGCTACGTAAAGCATGTCTTTTCGAGTCACCTAATGCTGATAAATTATCTTTGAACGGAATCTGAACTACAAATCTTCCTGTCATGTCTTTTTCGAACGTACTCAAAAAATGTTTCTCGCAATAATCGTCGATAATGTTGGGAACAGCAGGCTCCTCAATCTCCCAAAATTTCAGTAATGTCTGATTGAGCATGTCATCATCAGTCACCAAATTACAAGTGAAATGTCTAGAAATTTTAGGAAATGTCAATTCACCACCTATAACCCACCCCAACTGAGTCTTTTGAAAAATTACTCGACCATTGGTTTTGATCTGTTCCATAAGTAGAATATCGTAGAAGGCATCCACACCTAATAAAATGTCAATATCTTGTGAAATATTGAAAGTCGGATCTGCCAATGGAATGCCTTTAGGAATTTTAACTAATTTAGCACTAAAAGAAACGAGAGGAAGCGAACTTGTCACTTGTTTTAAAACCAAGCACGACAATTCTCTGCTATAATCATTGGTTCTTGAATGAATGGTTACTTTTGTTTGGTATTTAATTGAAATATTATTAGAATTGCCAACGCTTGATATGTCAAAATTAGTCGAAACAAAATTCGCTCCTATTTTCTTTGAAAAATCTTCGGAAACAAAGTTACTTTGGCTTCCTGAATCTATCAAAACTCTAGCCTGATATAATTCATTATCAGCGCCGATTACATTCACTAATGCCGTAGAAAGAAGGGAATAAGTTGTTTGTCGAGTGAGCCCTGAAAATGAGTCTAATTCATTTCCCGAACTATCAGCGATTTGAACAGAATTGAGATCTACAACCTCCGAAAGTTTAGCAGTACCATACGGTTCACGATGGTCACTACCTCTCGTGAGTAAGCTCGTCGAAGTAGACGCCACATAATTTTCTCTCTCCACTTCGCGAATTGCCACCGCGTTCGTACTCCCTTCATGTGTGGAAGCACGAGGTTTGATATCGTCGTTGGTTTGTTTGTAACGATGTAATAAAGAATTGTGCCTTTGACTACAAATTCTACAACCTGATTTTTGACAATCCTGTACCATATGATTGGGATTGAAACAATTCAGACAGAGTTTCAATTTTCTTATTTCTGAATTCCTATCATCGATTGAGAGTTTTTTGAAAATATCGCATAGGAATATCGAGTGGTCTGCTTTGCAATAGTAACAGGAAAATGTTCTCGGTTGGTTTGTCGTCGCGAAAGAACCGTGATGTTTATTTGTCTGTTTGAAGTCTTTTTTGTCTGTCATGTGAACTGTCTGTCCTTTAACTGCTAATTTCTGATGCCTAGTTAACTCTAACTTTTCGAGTAAAGCACATTTGTTTTTAAGAAATTCGTGCAACTCATTCCACGTCGGGAATGTGCCCTTTATTTTGTATGCCTCCCACTCCTTCCTAGTCTGATTGTCAAATTTATTTACCAAAATCGCTATTAATAGCATGTCCCACTTGTCAGTCGGTTGATTTAATGCTTCTAGCGATCTAACATTACGATTGAATGTGTCAAAAAGTTTTCTTAAATCACCATATGATTCCCTTGACAATACTGGAGCATCTAAAAGCCCTTGAATAAATGTGTCAACAACTAGTCGGTTATTCTCATAACGTTCTGTCAAAAGGGACCAAGCCACATTCCAATTTTTGTCAGTAATTAGTAGTGAACTGGTTAAATCTAATGCCTCATCACTCAAGCAACTACGTAAATATTGCAATTTCTGTACTGGTGGAGCATTTCCAACCATTGCCAGAAAGGCGTCTTTGAATTCTAGCCACTTGTCAATTTTACCTGAAAATGATGGTAATTTCAAAGGCGGTAACTTATTCGAGTAAACCTTATCATCATTACAACGACCCTGGGACCATCTCGAGACTGACTGATTCGATTTATTTGCCTGATTTGACTTGGTTTCATTCGATTTCTGCGAGTTGTCGGAAATTGAATGTTTCTGACTCTGATTGCAACAAGCTTTTTCATAATTCTCAATTCCAGTTTTTGCACGGGCAATTAAATCGAAATAATCGTCAAAATAATTTTTTTCATCTAGTTCGTGAGCCTTTTCATCGGCCGACAAATCTGTCAAAGATTGTAAAACGCAAGAAATATCCAACTGAACCAGTGAAAAATCATCATATCCTGGCATAAACTTATCTAATCTAAACTTCAAATCGTTATAAGTGAGTTCTGACAAGTTTCCAAAGTCAACCCTTTCAATGAAAGTTCGGAAATTTGTAAGATTTCGTCTAATCTGAGCCCTTTTCAATTTAAGAGATGAAAGTTGATTTTTTATGTCTTCTGCCATTTTAACAACTTGTAACTTGTCACACCCAATTACAAATGAAAATATATGATCTGTCGATAAATTCTAATCAATCAGTAAAGATTGGTACGACCTTATCTCCTTGAACTCGTCGGTTCTCTACACGTCGATGCCCTTGCGTAACTGTCTATCACTGCTCTGCACGTCTGCACCGGTCTGTGCTGCCCAGTAAAGGATACGTGAAATACTGCCAAAAAATCAACTTGGATAACAGTTTTGTCGTTGATTCTTCTTAGCTTACATAAACGTCGATGTAACCCAATTGCTGCCAATGAATAATTGTGAATAGTCCACACTGCCAAATTTGTCAAACTGCCGTCAATTCTCAAACTGCCGAGCCGATCCACATATGCATCGGGGAGAAGGACCATAAATTAATGTACAAAATGCCCTGTTAGTCAACAGGAAGCTGTCTGGACTGTATATAAAATGAAATTATCGAAGTGAAATTTTTGACATGTATTTTTATTCGACTTCATGTCACAATCTTGTTGTTATAATAACAAAATCGAACAAAGGTAACGCATGTATCTTGATGACGTTCGCAGAATCAGGACGGTATAAATGTTTTTTGATTAGAGAATTCATCAAGTATAAAATATATAACTGAATACCGAACACCGTGCTAATCCCGAAGAACGGAGATTTGTCGGATCCTAAGAATTACAGACTGATAGCATGCTTGAATACGTGTTACAAGATGTTTACACGCATTTTGTATATGCGTACTCTCCAAGCAGTTGACCCGGTGTTCGAACGGATATATAAGCAAAAAGGGTCGAAGAGGGGTTCCGCGGGCTGTAAGGAGAACCTGCTGATCGATAGATGTATCACGCAGGACTCCGTGCAGTATAAGCGGAATCTTTCTATGGCCTGGATCGACTATCGCAAGGCGTTCGATACAACATCACATGAGTTGTTGTTGTACTTACTCGAATGCCTTGCGGTACCCGATCAAATAGTGAGATGCATCGAACAACTGATGCCGCTCTGGAGGACCCACTTCACCATAACATCAGGTGAAAGCAGGATCCAAACAGAGCCGGTCATCATAAGAAGAGGTGTTTTTCAGGGAGATTCCCTCAGCCCTCTTCTCTTCTGCATATCACTAATGCCATTGTCCGTTGCGCTCAGGAAAACCCGGGGATATAACTGCGGCACCCCTGGAAACCGGAGGCATAAGGTCACCCATCTTTTCTATATGGATGACCTTAAGCTCTATGCTTCTGGAGAAAGGGACCTACAGCAGTCCCTCAGGGTGGTGCAGGAGTTCACGCATGCTGTCGGTATGGAATTCGGGATTGACAAATGTGCACTGGTTCATCTCAAAAGAGGACGATGCGAGGATTTCGCTGAGGATGCCCAACTCGTAGACGGAAGCATTCTACATCATTTGAATGCCGAAGAGACATACACCTATTTGGGTGTGGAACAACGCCACACCCAAGAGGTAGACTCGGTGAAAAATGCTCTCCGTGGCAAGTATAGGCAGAAACTACGGCAGATCTGGTCCTCAGAGCTGTCGGGCAAAAACAAAGTTTCTGCCACCAACATGCTTGCCATTCCGATTCTACTCTACTCCTTCGGAGTAGTCAAGTGGACTCAGGAAGAGTTGCGGCAACTTGACGTGAAGACTCGCAAAATGATGCATATGCACAGAAGCATGCATCCCAAATCGTCCGTTCCACGGTTATATCTCCGTCGACAACAAGGGGGCCGTGGACTTTTGAGTTTGGAGTGTCTTCACAACAGAATGGTACTGGATGGAGCCTGTAGAGTCATCAGGAGTTCGGATCCCCTACACTGCATGGTCCGAGATCATGAAGATGCAGGAATTGGAGCCTTTTTATTCAAGGCAGCAAGGCGCGCTGCTGATGAACTTGATATAGTCTTCGACCCCGAGCGGGTAAACCAACTCTCCGTCACCGAGTTGGAGCCCGTTCGGAGAAAAGCTCACATCAAGGCTGCAGAGAATGCTTGAATGCTGCAGCTGCATACAGACAAGCCCATGCATGGAGTCTTCTTTAAGAACATCGAGGACCATGGCTTGTCTGTTGAGCTGACATTTGCCTTCCTCAGGTCAGGTGAACTGAAGTCGGAGACTGAAGGGTTTATCATGGCGTGCCAAGACGGTGTCTTCAACACTCTTGTCTAGCGGAGCCACGTGATGGGTATAGAGGTCCCTGATACTAGATGCAGGGCCTGCCGACAGGCGCCCGAGACTTCGATGCATTTGCTGTCATCTTGTGCAGTTTATGCGGTCTCGGCCTATATTCATCGCCATAACGCGGGCTTACGAGTGCTGTACTATTTTCTTCGGCACTCGTATGAAATAGACAGGACACCGGTGCTGCCTTACGCTCCAGGGGATATTGAGTCCGTTGTGGAGAATGAAAGCTGTCGAATTTTTTGGAACTTTTCATTTCCCAATCTCAGGCAAATACAGGCCAATAAGCCTGATATAGTCCTCTTCGACCACCGAAGTGAGACGATATTCGTTATTGAGTTTTCGGCCCCTGCCGAAGCGAATATCGTCCGAAAAGAGGAGGAAAAACGGACAAAGTACCAGGACTTACTTTACGAACTCCGCAGGCTCCACCCAGACTATTCTGTTAAGTTAGTGGTTCTGATTATAGGTGTTCTCGGTGGTTCCAGACCAACGCTACTCTCGGAGCTCAAGATCATACCGGCATGCCGTAATGCGGCAGAGATCTTGGCCGGCCGCATGCAGAAGGCCGTTATTCTCGGCCGCGGTGCGGGGAGTGGTCATTGGTTAATTATACTAGCGCGTCCGCCCACTGGGTCGGAGCAGTGGGGAGTACGGACCCGACTAGGCTTGTTTAGACGACAGATAATAATGTTAATAATAATAATAATAGATGCAAAATCGGACCGGCAGCTAATGCGCATCCGGGAGAGAAAAGCTTTTTCTCTCTGGTGCCGGCCGTGGGCCTGCTGGGCTAACCACCTTGCAGGCCCTCAACTCTGGTTCCTGTCACTAGAGGACAGGGCCCCCACAACCGACCCCATTCGGATAGGGGTCAAGGGCAAGGTGGAGGGGCCCAAACCGATGGACAGCCCAATGACGACTCTGGCAATGGACATGGACAACGTTTTGAGTGGACCGACGAACTGAGAGACGACCTGATGCGGTGCTATGAGAGTAGTGAGCCCGCCCGAAGGGGATACATGGCGAGAATGCATGCGCTGTGGTGCGGGCCACACCCCGAGCATGTCGCCTTTTCCGTCCAAAATCTAAGGGATTATGTATCCCATCTTCGTGGCCGTGGCTATGTACGTGCCCCACCGAGGCCGGTTGAGCAGGCGGTAGTAATACCGCCAGTGCGATTGGTGGAGGAGAGGGTGCGCCTGGAGGCACCGAGAACACAGAACATCGGGACCCGGAGGATGCTGGGAGAGAAGGGGGTGACAGACCCTTCGACCCCTCCAGGAAGCATGAACAGCGCATACACAAGATGGAGGCTAAGATCAAGTCGGCGAGACAACACGCGTCTCGTATCCAATGTGTGATGGACTACTTAGCGGTTCAAAGACCATTTACGCACGCAGTGCGGCAAATCGCTGCAAAACTGCGCAGATCCCATCACACATTGAATCGAGGGGTGCTGCTCACCATCAAGCAGCATTGCCTCGAGAGGATACGAATGCCGGTGACTGCAAAAAAGTCACTAGTGAGGCGGGCGAGGGCTTTCTCAGAGAACAAACAGTTCCGCGAGAAACCCTCACGCCTATTCCAATCGCCTCCGCGTGTTGTGGATAATCCGCCGGCCGCTGATCGGGTGGAATCCTTCTGGAAAAGTATCTACGAGCATCCGCAACCACTCAACCGAGACACTCCAGCCCTGACGCAGTTTGAAGCTTCCTGTAGAAGGCTTCAACAGCCTGAGCCCGAAATACTGCGTCAACCGATAACCACGGATGAAGTTCGGAAAGCTCTTGAGGGTTCGAAGAACTTTGCTGCTCCAGGCCCTGATGGCCTCAATAACTATTGGTGGAAAAAGTTATCGAGCACTCACCACCATTTGGCCAGAATATTCAGTTCTTGGCTGAATGGAGAGCATCTGATTCCGGAATGGTTTGTCGAGGGGCGAACCGTGCTAATCCCGAAGAACGGAGATTTGTCGGATCCTTAGAATTACAGACCGATAGCATGCTTGAATACGTGTTACAAGATGTTTACACGCATCTTGTATATGCGTACTCTCCAAGCAGTTGACCCGGTGTTCGAACGGATATATGAGCAAAAAGGGTCGAAGAGGGGTTCCGCGGGCTGTAAGGATGAGAACCTACTGATTGATAGATGTATCACGCAGGACTCCGTGCAGTATAAGCGGAATCTTTCTATGGCCTGGATCGACTATCGCAAGGCATTCGATACAACATCACATGAGTTGTTGTTGTACTTACTCGAGTGCCTTGCGGTACCCGATCAAATAGTGAGATGCATCGAACAACTGATGCCGCTCTGGAGGACCCGCTTCACCATAACATCAGGTGAAAGCAGGATCCAAACAGAGCCGGTCATCATAAGAAGAGGTGTTTTTCAGGGAGATTCCCTCAGCCCTCTTCTCTTCTGCATCTCACTAATGCCATTGTCCGTTGCGCTCAGGAAAACCCGAGGATATAACTGCGGCACCCCTGGAAACCGAAGGCATAAGGTCACCCATCTTTTCTATATGGATGACCTTAAGCTCTATGCCTCTGGAGAAAAGGACCTACAGCAGTCCCTCAGGGTGGTGCAGGAGTTCACGCATGCTATCGGTATGGATTTCGGGATTGACAAATGTGCACTGGTTCATCTCAAAAGAGGACGATGCAAGGATTTCGCGGAGGATGCCCAACTCGTAGACGGAAGCATTCTACATCATTTGAATGCCGGAGAGACATACACCTATTTGGGTGTGGAACAACGCCACACCCAAGAGGTAGACTCGGTGAACAATGTTCTCCGTGGCAAGTATAGGCAGAAACTACGGCAGATCTGGTCCTCAGAGCTGTCGGGCAAAAACAAAGTTTCTGCCACCAACATGCTTGCCATTCCGATTCTACTCTACTCCTTTGGAGTAGTCAAGTGGACTCAGGAAGAGTTGCGGCAACTTGACGTGAAGACTCGCAAAATGATGCATATGCACAGAAGTATGCATCCCAAATCGTCCGTTCCACGGTTATATCTCCTTCGACAACAAGGGGGCCGTGGACTTTTGAGTTTGGAGTGTCTCCATAACAGAATGGTGTTGGATGGAGCCTGTAGAGTCATCAGGAGTTCGGATCCCCTACACTGCATGGTCCGACATCACGAACATGCAGGAGTCGGAGCCTTTTTATTCAAGGCAGCAAGGCGCGCTGCTGATGAACTGGGTATAGTCTTCGACACCGAGCAGGTAAACCAACTCTCTGTCACCGAGTTGGAGCCCGCACGGAGAAAAGCTCACATCAAGGCTGCAGAGAATGCCAAAATGCTGCAGCTGCATACAGACAAGCCCATGCATGGAGTCTTCTTTAAGAACATCGAGGACCATGGCTTGTCTGTTGAGCTGACATTTGCCTTCCTCAGGTCAGGTGTGCTGAAGTCGGAGACTGAAGGGTTTATCATGGCGTGCCAAGACGGTGTCTTCAACACACAAGTCTACCGGAGCCGCGTGATGGGTATAGAGGTCCCTGATACTAGATGCAGGGCCTGCCGACAGGCGCCCGAGACTTTGATGCATTTGCTGTCATCTTGTGCAGTTTATGCGGTCTCGGCCTATATCCATCGCCATAACGCGGCCTTACGAGTGCTGTACTATTTCCTTCGGCACTCGTATGAAATAGACAGGACACCGGTGCTGCCTTACGCTCCAGGGGATATTGAGTCCGTTGTGGAAAATGAAAGGTGCCGAATTTTTTGGAACTTTTCAGTCCCCACCCTCAGGCAAATTCAAGCCAATAAGCCTGATATAGTCCTCTTCGACCACCGAAGTAAGACGATATTCGTTATTGAGTTTTCGGCCCCTGCCGAAACGAATATCGTCCGAAAAGAGGAGGAAAAACGGACAAAGTACCAGGATTTACTTTACGAACTCCGCAGGCTCCACCCAGACTATTCTGTCAAGTTAGTGGTTCTGATTATAGGTGTTCTCGGTGGTTCCAGACCAACGCTACTCTCGGAGCTCAAGATCATACCGGCATGCCGTAATGCGGCAGAGATCTTGGCCGGCCGCATGCAGAAGGCCGTTATTCTCGGTTCGTTGCGTCTGCTCAGGACTCACGATTCTCGGAGCCAGTGACCACTTACCCCGCGGTAATAATAACAATTTATTCACAATAAATCTCAATATTACAATTTTAAAATAAATAATATGTGAATAAATATTTAAACCTGACGAAGTTATTGCACTTGTTGTAAGGATTTGATATTTTATGGAATAATTATCATGGATTAAAAATAAATTATTTGATAACATAATGACATTTGAACAATAAATGAAAATGACAGTATAATCAGCACACTGGCAGTCACATGGAAAATTTCAATTCTATAAGATTCTGGAAAAATAATCTGGGAGTTTCAAGAATCCATTTTTTCACCAGTTTTTTATAAGAATATTTTGACTTTGTTACTTTAATCGAATTTGGTAATTTATCGTAAATAAATGATGCTAAATATAAAAAGTTTTTTTGTGATTTGGCTTTGGAAATTTTATTTTAAGCAGTAATTTTGTTTTTATTTCGTGTATTATATAAATGTTTATTATACTTACAGCAGTTTTTATGAAAAAATATGTAAGTTATTATATCAAGACAAAATAATTGTCTGATATCCATTTTTTCACTTTCACAAAATAATTTATTGGAGGAATATCGAATATTTTTACCATACATGATTTTTAAGAACCATTTTTGTAAATTTTCCAAATTTTTCAGATAATTCTGATTAACTCCCCCCCATGACAGTATACCATAATTTATTTGAGATTGAAATAAAGAAAAATAAATCATATCCATGTGTTTTTTACTAAGAATATTATGAAGAAATTTGAATTTTGGCAATAGAGGGCGTAATTTTTTTATTAGATAATCAATTTGGAAGTTCCATTTTAAATGCCTGTCTATCATGATGCCTTAGTATTTGATATGGTCGACTTCTTTTATATATGAGTCATTTATTTTAATAGGTCCAAGATAAGGTAGATGATTTCTATAATTTATAGAAAATAGATTTCCTAGAAAATTCCGTCTTGAGATTTTTTGTTAACAAATTATTGAACTGCCTTGTTTTGTGGTTATGTACACTGTTAGATTTAAAAAAATCCATTATAGAATGTTTCTTATTAGTCACAATAGAATGCAAAATAGTACATATTTTCAGTTTATAAATAGAATTGATGTCGAGGAGACGATTTGGTTCATAAATATTCCTTGTTGGTTCCAAATAAGGTAAATGAAAAATGCATTCAGTTGCTTTATTCTGTAAAGACTTCAGTGGTTTCAGAATGGTATTCGACGCAGTACCCCATATGCTGATTGAATATTGTAATTTTGAATAAATTTTGATGAATAAAGCTATAATATATTAATTTAAGATGTTTCAAACAGATACAGTTTCGAATTTTGAACAAAATACCAATTAATGGTGATATTTTGTTAAATATTCAATATGATTTTTCCAAGAGAGTTGTTCATCAATGTGTATTCCTAAAAATTTTGTTACTTCCAAATATTCTATATTTTGCCGATTGAAAATAATGTTATTTTTACAATGATTTGGTTTTCTCTTCGCTAATAACATAAATGAGGATTTTCCAATATTTAAATAACGAATAACGTTAGGGAGAACAGGAAACCCGGTGTTATTAACTGTAATTAAATTTGGAAAGCCGAAGATGAGTACTTTGAACTGGCCAATACTGACAATGGGTTTACGAAACCGCGACACGTGTTTCGCTCTACAATAGCTTTCTCAAGCAAGATCAATAGATCTTATTATTGTCAGTGAGAATCGAACAAGAAACTGTGATATTTTTGCTTTTCATAATCGTGACATTTATGATTGAAGTCGAGAGTTGAACGTCGAAATACTCGTGAAAGATCTGTTGGAGCAACTGAAGGAGAAGCATGATAAGACTCCCCGATACATTCGGTTATCTGGAAACACTTTTCAGTCACAGATTATAATCTTCAGAGATTCCTTCTTCCTATCCTACAGCCACTACAAGGAAACTCCCAGTCCTTTTTGAAGAACTCCAGACACTTCGTTGAAATCTTGAGAAGAATGGAGCCGAAGAAGGAGACCAACTAATCAGTTTCGGTGGTCTAGAACGTTAGCTGTTCCTTGCCCGTACAGGCTCTGCCTTTCTGGCGCACTCGAGAGAGTATTCGATACAAAGAAAACAAAAAAAACATAAGTAATTCTACGTATATATTGCCATTGAAGCGTAATAGAGGGACGGGTACAAATTTTTTAGGGTATTGCACAACCGATATTCATCTGCAGAAAATTATCTTCGTACTCTGTTCTTCTGAATTTTTTCTCAAACATTACATTTTTTATATAATTCTCAGCACGAGATCTAAGTTACTGATAACAGTTTACTTGAAGTGAAATGCTCTTTTAAATAATTTTTAAAGCAACTGATATTTGATACAGCATTTTTCATCAATCTTCCTGTTTCGAATCTACACCAGAATATTCAGGCATCAGAAATTAAGATATCCGGCGCGACAGGGCCTTCGAACGCGTGAAAATTGAAGTGCTGTTTGCCCTTAAAACCCGAATCTGCCCTTGTGTCGGGTAATAAATCAGGCATCCGTCGGAAGCACGCTGGAAGTAACGAAGGAAGTGAGAGATCGATGCTTATTCGGCGGATAGCGGATTGCCTTGATCGGAAATAGCGCACTAGGAAGATAAATTAAAAGCGTGTGTTCGATTAGTTGAAGGTAGGTAGTGGAGAAACTTTCAGATATCGGATTGAAACGGGAAGCAGAATGATCTGTTTACGAATATGGGAGATAGAGATTGCGTTCATTTTCATGATAAGTACACTTTGGCGAAATTCAGTTTAGAGCTTATAAGTTTCGTGACTGAAAATTGCATAAATATACCAAATATTCCTGATAGCACTCACCATCCTATAACCTTCCTTTTGAATCCATTTCGCATCAAGCAGGACGTTCGCAATGGACGTCTATTTTTTGTTCAATAATGTACATATACGGATATCCGGAAGGCGTCCTCCAAGAACATAATACTAACAAAACTAAAACTGGTCTCTAAAGCGGACATTATATTCGCGTCCATGACAGATATGGACATAATACGGAAAATACATTAATTTCGAATATGTCCTTGATTCCAGGCACAGATGGTGATATCCGTTGAGGAAGAACGTAATCTGATGGATGGTTCTTTTTGATTGAAAATGTGATAAATAACAGTTGACGTACATACAACATCCAGAACGGACTTCTAAAAAGCGTCCTTACCGTCCCTTAAGAAACAATACTGGAAATCAGTATAAAAAATGAAGGTCCTAAACGCGCTCATAAGCATAATAGGAACGATAAAAGTGGACAAAACGTTATTTATGGACATATGGATGATATTTTTTGTTTAGAATAGACGTCTCAAAGGGGTGTACATTATACATGCAATGTTGAACATGAGTCAAAAATGAAGGTCCTGAAAGCATCCTTGATGGGCATAATGATGATGAAAAAATTTGCCCTGAGTTGGAGTACTTCAAAAGCCATTGATGGACAAAATGGAAAAACTGCTGAAATATGACACAGACATTCGCAATTAATGAAGGATGTCTCATTGTCCTTATTCACTTTGAGATCATCTATGCGATATATTTCTAAACTTTCGTGTTATTAAATGCGCATTTCTTATCTATGAGATGACGTACGCATACGGTATGTTTATCACATAAGGTGAAGTTGTATAGAAATTGAAGAGAGATAATCGGCTCTAGATAAAAACATTATTCATGACCCCATTCATTCGTTTTCAAATTCGAAATTGAGGCAGATCAATAGAACAACTTTATATTTATTTCTTTCCGTTCAAATGAAAAATTGTTATAGATCCATTTTTTCTTATGCCCTTCACGAAGGGAATCGCTGTATAGGGAGTTGGTTCCATTTATAGCTAGATATAATCATTGCAATTTAAAATATTTATAAGAATAAATCGCTGCTTTTGAGCTTTTTGATATTGAGACTTAAACTAGTCTATTTTATGTCTTGATATGTGCCATTTCATGTGCCTCCTGACGATGCTAATAATACTTCCAGTCGGTTTAAATACAATATTTCTCCACGGTTTGTCATCTCTCTACAAATCGGGAAACTATGGTCGCTTCCCAGTTAGTTACCTTTCCGGGGGCATAGGAAAAAGAAATGCCTTTTCTCTCGTTTTGGGCCCTACATTGAAGATGGCGCCGTGGTTCGAATTTCTAGGGAGGTACATGGTGGATGTGAAAATTGTGAAAGGTAAAATCAATGCAAATTTGAAATTGATACCGTTAATGCTCACGTGCCTGAACCGATCGAAACATTGTTATATATTCCAATTTCACATTTTGAAATGAAGCAAATTCATGTGGAAAGCCCTGGTAATTGAAAAGGAATAAGAATATTTAAAATTCCCAAATATAGAATGACGTGAAAAATGAAATCAGAATATACTTGTTAATTGAAAATCACTATAAAACGTATGGTTTAACCGAGGATATGAGTTGATAAGCGTTTTAGCACGTCCTGTACATTTTTCAGAAGATAGTTCTGTCATAAATTGCTAGCAGATGCATATAATACTAGGCTTGTTTTGCTGTTAACGTTTATTGGTCCAAGAAACATGAAATGCTTATAGAGGAAAAATATGCAAAAAAAATCTATATTCACATGAATGATATCAAAATTATCTACAAGTGAATACGATAATCAAATCAGGATTGTATAGAATGAAAACCTTTTAATAGAATAAATATCAAAGAATAAGTTCTTGAATACATGTTTTCTCAATTAATTTTTCAATTCGATCAAGGAATTAGTTGATCTAATTTTATGAGGTTGTGAATATCTATAGTGAATAGTAATTCTATGAGAAATTACAAATTCAGCTCTAATTTTTGCAATTTTCAAATTACTGGATTGCCTGGTATATGATATGGGTATCTGAATCAATTAATCACATAAGATATTTAGGAATATGTTTTTCATGTCTTTTTTAAAGAATATAAATACAAATCTTCAATTTGAATGAAGTGCAGAGGTCAAGAGATTTCTTAGTCTATATTCAGGGTGTAACATAAGTACGTTGAAATATTCAAGTGACGTACGTATTCCTGAGACAATTTTAAAAAATAAAGTCTATATGAACTTGTGTCCGAAAATTCTTCGTTTCGGAGATACAGGGTGTTGAAATTGATTTTTTTGTTCGCTTTTTGAAAATAACTCTTGCAAAAAATAAGTTATTTGCACGAAATTCAGTACCCGGGGTTTTTTGCAGTAGGAAATCATAATTTCGTATTCATATTTTCACGTAACATCTAAAGGGCGCTACGTACGCTGTAATTATTTATTTCAAATTGCCTTAACTTTTTTGACAGTAAACTTTTGGTACTATTCATAAGAAAAACTAATTCCTACACCTTTTTCGAGTAAAAAAGGTACACCTCCTCAACAACGCTGGAGGTGATCGTTTTCGAGATAACTACAATTTTCTATATCGATGCATATTACTTATTAGCTCCTAGGGCGCTAAGTGAAGTTGCTGAGAACATTACAAAAATGAAAGTATGTGAATCTCGTCAACTTTTTCCTATAAAATGTAGGTGTCCCCGAAAAGAATCGACAGTATTGAGGTCCGGTGACCTCGGGGGTCAATGCTCAGTGCCTCCTCTTCCTATTCATCGTTGGGGATAAAAAAAAATTGTTGCTATCACACTAAAATGAACAGGAGCTTCATCGTGCATAAACCAAGAGTGATTTCGGAGACCAATGGGAACATCTTTCATAAGTTGGGGAAGCTCGGGTTCCAAAAAATGTAGGTGAGCATCTCCATGTATTCAAACGTAAGGGGAGAAAATAGGGCCCCAATTATGCCTACCCATACATTAAAAGAGAATCTGTCTTGGAAATGAATTTGCGTTATCGAATGTGGGTTATCTTCCGCCCAGATGTGGTTGTTATGGAATTTCATGATACCATTTCTTGAGAAATTAGCCTCATCCTGTGAAGAGGATTTTCGATAAAATTTGCGGGTTTTGTTCGACTTTTCTTTGAAGCCATTGGGCAAATTCGATACGTGGTTGGAAATCACGTAGCGTAAGTGCCTGGACACGCTGAATATGATAATGATATAATTGTTGTTCCTTTCAAATTCTGTAAACTGTCATGTGACTCACATTCAAAGTTTGACTACTTTATCTTGTACTTATCTTTGGATGTTCACTAACTTCTTCGAGAACCGCCTCCTCCAATTCTACAGTTCTTGTAGTTCGTGGCCGTCCTACTGCAGAATTTGTTTCAAAGCTTCCAGATTCGGAAAGTCGCCGGAAAAAAAAGCCAAGCCGTATGCAAAAACCATATCAGCCATTTCAGCACTCGTAAAATCAGGCATGCTTCTATTTTCATAGCCTACTTGATTCAATTAACTCCATTTGCAAGCGGAGACTGACAAAAATTATTGAAATCAAATTTGGCTATAAAGTAATATGTATCGATATAAGATTGTAATCGAAAACGATCACCTCCAGCGTTGTTGAGGAGGTGCATTTTTTTTACTTGGAAAAGGTGTGGGAATCAGGTTTTTTCATGAAAAGTACCAAAAGTTTACTATCGAAAAAGTTAGGGCAATTTGAAATAAATAATGACAACGTATGCAGCGCCCTCTAGATTTTAGATGAAAATTAATACGAAATTATGATTTTCTACGCCAAAAAAAACAGGTACCGAATTTCGTGCGAATTACTTATTTTTTGCAAGAGTTATTTTCAAAAAGCGAACAAAAAAATTCAATTTCACTTCACACGTCACTTGAATATTTTAACGTACTTATGTTACACCCTGTATAAAATTTTCAAATTGATTTCAAAAAAGGTAAGTAATTTGAAAATACACTCAATAGGGAATAATATGCATAAAATTTAAATTTGTCTTGAATATTTATTATCGTCATATTATAATTGAACAGTACTTTTCTCATTCACGTTATTATTGAAAACCATAAAATATCATATAAAAATCCAAGAATCAGGAAGGGAAATTCAAACTCACGTAACGCGCCACTATTGGTCTAAACGAAATGTGACATCAGACGACACAATAGCGGATTTATTGGCATCCATATTCATACTGTGTTAGTGGTAAAATATTTCAAACCTGTATTCCTGTGGCGATTTCTAGTGAATCTAGATTTGTAGTAAACCTACACGGATGACTCAATGTGGTGATATCCAAAAACAATAGGATAATTCACCGAAAATATATACATTTATGATTACAGCATTTTTTGCATCAAATCTATATTCCGATATGTTTGTGTATCAGGTAAGAACCGAATTTTCTACCGTTGAGTAGCTAATGCAACACTTCTGACCAATTCACACAAAGCTGTATATAAATATAGTCACACGATTATTGAGATATCAATAAACAATTTGAAGAATCACAAGGCAATCCAAAGAAAAAATGTGGGATGTTGAATTATTGTATGAAGAAAAAATCTGAGTTCCATCATAATAGGGATATTGAATCATTACAGTTAAATGGCAATATCATCACCAATAACCTAGATATTGCACATTCTATGAATATACACTTTTCCTGTACTGGTGAAAACATAGCAAATGATTTGAATTTTTTTTATAACAACATGCCGACCAAAAATATTTTTCCACTCCATAATAATTCCTCAATGTTTCTATTTTCCACCGACGAATCTGAAATATTAGAAACAATAAGAACTCTTAAAAAAACATGTCCTGATCCTGATAGTTTTGTCACTAGAGATATTTTTGAATTGAAAGACATTTTGGTAGGACCTCTCACTAAATTGATTAATAATTATTTCGTAAAAGGTATTTTACCAGACGAACTGAAACATGCATTAGTAAGACCTATCTATAAAAACGGGGACCCTCAAGAACCTGAAAATTACAGACCAATAGCTTTACTGAGTATTTTCCCAAAAATTTTTTAAAAAATTTTGAAAAATAGACTAGTTGATTTCATCAATAAAACATATCAATTCGATATGAATCAATTTGGTTTTCAGGAAAAGAGTGGAACACAAGCAGCAGTTTTAGAAGTTATCGACTTCATTCAAGAAAAACTTGATAAAGGTTATTATGTGGTAGCTGTTTTTGTGGACCTCAAAAAGGCCTTCGATACGGTTGACCACTCAATACTTATCAAGAACTTAGAATCTATTGGTATTAAAGGTATTGTGAATGACCTTTTGAAATCATATTTTGAGAAAAGAACTATAAGGACCTACACTAATAACGTGGAAACTGATAGATTGAATATTAACAAAGGAGTTCCCCAGGGGTCGGTTTTAGGTCCCATTTTATACTTATTATATATACAAAATCTGTCCCAAATCAATTCATCTTGTCATTATACCATATACGCGGATGATACAGTACTTTTATTTGCAAATAAAAACCCTTTGATTCTAGAAAAAACGATAAACGAGGACTTACTAAAATTTGAAAAATGGCTTTATTCCAATCTCCTCTCTGTTAATTCCAAGAAAATTGAATATATGATTTTTCAACAAAAAAATAAACAAAATATCAACTTGAACATGAAAATAAAAAATCAGCAATTGAAACAAACATCTATGAAGAAATATCTTGGCCTCTGGATGGATGATAAATTGAAGTGGGATATACATATTGAAAATCTAATAAAAAAAATATCTTCAATCATTGGTGCCCTAAGAAGATGTCCCAAATTGAATCCCAAAATAGCAAATATATTTTTATATTCACATATTCTCAGTAGAATCAAATATTTAATTAATATATGGGGATCTTGTTCTAAAAATAATTTCAATAAAATTTCCGATCTATATAGAAAAGCTCTGAAAGTAGTGTATCGTCTACTATTTGACACTCCAACACATCAACTTTATTCAATTACAAAACATTTTCTTTGGATGAGCATTATGCAATGGATACTCTGAAAGTATCATATCTTATTATGAATAATAGGATGAAATCTAATTTTATATCAATCAGAAATTCAGAAATTCATAATCACACCTTACGATACAACATAACTTGTTCCACCTTGATTCCGCAAATTCTGTAATTGGACAGAAAAGGTTCACTCATAAAGCACTTTCAAAATTCAATGAAATTCACGAAGATATAAAAGATTGTAGAAATATCAATGAATTTAAAATCAAAATAAAAAAATATTTTCTTCAAATGAGATAATAAAATCCGATGGATTCTTTCTTTGTTTCTATATTTTGTTTTATTTTTGTTTGTTGTTTCTTTGTAATTCTGAAAAAAATTATTCAATGAAATATGTAATATAAAGTTCATGATCAGTCTCATACCAGTTTGAAACTGTTTGACTGTTCATGATATTCCTTTATAGAAAGAAAATAATTTAAACATACCCTATTATGATTTCATAATTGTTATTGAAAATTGTAACATTATTACCTACCTAATACTTAATAAATAATATTGAAAATAATAGAGAAGGGATAATCTCATTCTCATTATTTAATACCACTATTTTCGTACTTTTGCATAGCTTGAAATATGAAAAACACTTTATCGGGTGTATTTCTAAAGTTTTTTTGTACTTCAATACAATACAATACAATACTTAAGAAGTTGTTTCAGATCCTTCCATGTTCTGTATAGCAATTGAAACTGAATCGTTAGGCATCGCATCTAAAGAGCGCGCTGAATGGTCGCGTTTGAACGGCTTGAATCATTGTCCTATTGTGCGAGAACCTCATGGGAGATTTCCAAATAAATTAGTTAGCGGTCTACAATACTGAAATTAAGTATTGAATTTTTGAATGAAACGGACTGAAATTGATAATTTTCAGATACAAACCATCTCAATCTTTAAGATATCCATTCAATGGATTTTGTTTTTCCTGACACTTTGGGACCATATTCATTCATTAAAGTTATCGTTGTCTCACTAAAAGTTTTAAACTTCGAGGGCTTTTCTTTAATTTCAGTCAAACAACTTATATAGATCTATGAATCAGGTATTTTTTTTTTTTGGATGTACATGAAAGATTTTCTTTTGAATCTGCAACCATATAGTGAAAGAAATTTGAGATCATTTTGCATATTCATTTAAATTTCTTGAATATTTTCCCATAATACAATAGTGTTGTATTGTCAGCATATAGTTTCAGACAAACTCGCTATTTCAATTCTGGAAGATAAATCTATGTATATGAGAAATTGACGGTATCAAATCATTTTCGCGAACCCACACACCAATTTTAATTTTATATCAGTTAGAAGATCCATGGTTGCACTCAGTATCACTGGACGTGCGAAAACCATAGGCCATCATGAAGAGGGTGTATTATCATAATTTAATTCTTGTGAGGTATTTCAGGGATCTGTTTTGGGGCCGGTTCTTTTCCTACTACCGGAACGACTTACCTACAATCAACATAGAAGGAGTATTCACATGATTTGCAGATGATACACATTAACATGGCATGGAACAAACACTGAAAACCCAAGAAAGTAGTTTGTTAAATTCAAATTCATTTATGACAATTTGATACTAGATGGAAATAAAGTCGAAGAAACACAATACACTATATAATAATAATAATAAATTCAATTTCCAGGAACACATCAAATTTGTATGTAAAAAGATAGCTTCAGGTTCATTTGCTCTAAGAATTGTCTCCAATGAACTGATATATTTTCAGCATAGCTAACATACTTTGCAATATTTCCCATATACTATGCCATTGCTTTTTGCGGATGCTGTAGCGAACAACTCATGAATCAACTCTTTGTACTACAAAAAAGATCACTACAGAGATAGTTGTATGCCTCTTTTCATTCAACACAAAATCCCTACTTTATTTAGAATAGAGACCTCACAGTACTAGACAGAACCAGCTTATTCATCTACCTATCCCCAAGATCAGCCTTAACAAAACATTCTAATAAGTATGAATGAGAAAGAATTTATAACCAATTGCCACAGTTTCATAAGGATACCGTGGATCAAAAAAAAAATAAACAGAAAATCAATTAAAGATTTGCTTCTTGAGAAAGCATACTATAGGCTGCAGGAATATCATGACAAATTTCATACTCAGCAAATTGACAAGAGGAGGGTGGGAAAGCTATACTCAATGGGTCAAATGAAATAGAACTGTCAAATGTGAAACGTGAAAATGTTAGTGTGATCCATTAGGTGCAACAAATGAATTTTTTCTGTTACTTGCGCAATAAAAATGTTAGTACCACCAAAAGTTACTGCATGTTCGCTAACATCCTTGAATGTTTTACAATGGCATCAAGTTAATTTGCAAACAAGGAAAGTCAGAAAATATCAAATTCGTCCAAGAATGAAGTGCCTTCAGAATTGAAAGTTATACTCCAATGCAGAGTCTTGGCCCCCTATTATAATTTTCATTATTTTTTGAAAAACTTTCAATTTCTCCTATATGATTTTTGAGTACTTTGATTTCATACTTCAAATTAGCCCCAAACAAATCATTACGGCATGATTTTCATCAAGTCGAAGGATAATTATAAAATTTCCTTGTATTTTCACTTTTCCCAGTACCGCGAATTTTTAATTTGTTGCAATGCAATTCAACTGATCCTAAAATGTCACAAATATGTTTCAACAAAAGCATACAGGATATGCCTGTTATGATGTGATGTTTAATTTATTTTTCTCAAGAAACTATAACAGTTTATAATAGCAATATGAACACTCATTCTTCTCGTATCATTTTGAGTTTTCATGCTCAACCACCAATATTTTTCCCCACTTGGTTTTTGCGAATGATTTCATTTGATGTAATGATTCTCTTTCAATTTCAGGTTATGGATATTCAAAGGAAGCTGATACAAGTGAAAACAACCAATAATTTGTCCGTCATATGAGCGAGAGGCAACAAAAAATGACAATTATTGTATATTTACTTTTATATAATTTATTCCATAATATAATGAAACGAAAAATAATTTCAGCTGTCAGACGTGAACACTTCGTTAGGTCGCAAAGTTTTCACTAAAAAATATTATTATAAAATTATCAATAATCACAAAATAAAAATACATATAAATGTAGAGCTTCATCCGCAATAAAAATACATCAATCGAAGTGTATGTATCACCGATTTAGTTGGCATCTGTTACATTCAATTTAATATCTATTCAAAACGTGCGTCCCATCACAATTTTACCTTTGATAGCTTCATGGGAATTTTCAATGAAACCCAACTTTCCGTAAAACGCATGGGTGTAGCTATCAGTTGCATTCATCATTACGTGAACTCCAAATGAACCTAGAAAAAGTAAGAGTTATAGAATGCAAAACCGAATTGCCGCCTTGGGTACTTGTATAGTATTGACTTGACTTTCATGCTACCTGTTGATAATAGGTTTATAAATGAGTTGTAATAGTCCAGTCTATGACCATTTTCCCGTGTATTTATTCCATACAGCACCGATTCGAATAAAAATTAGGATCCAGTATCTACATACCCTCTTTTTCAAAATCTACCCTGTGCCAAGGGTTGCTTTCTCCCTGGTGGTGGATGCCACCTCCCTGGGGGGTGAGAGAATTTTTATTGGAAATAAGTGCGGAAATCAATAGATTGACTAATTCTAAGCACTTTTTGTTCAATGGACTTTTTACTGAAAAGCAATACTTTTCGACTTATTCGCGAGTGAAATTGTGGGTTTTCAGGCAAAAAAACACGTTTTCAGATCCTTTTTCGCGAATAACTGGAAAAATATGCATTTAATCGAAAAACCTGCGAAGAGCAAAATTATAGCTTTCGAAAAAACAAAGGCGATCGTTCATTTGTGATGTATGTAAACCCACTACAAACTGAATGATTGCTTGTTGAAAGTTGATTGGTATTTTCAAACGCCAAAATGGAAAATTTCTACGTACAATAACCAAAAACCAATGCATTTTTCGGGAAAAACTCATTGAACCTTTTTTGAAGTCCTTCAAAATTCCTTTATTATTGTTATCCATAAAAGTTTCTAGCATCAAAACTGACCGAGGTATGAAGCAAATAATGTTGAATCCCACCTAAAAAAAACGTTGTTACTCCATAATTCACTTAATTCATGTTCTTATAATGGGTCCTGAGTTTTTCATCAATTGAAAGTACGTAGTTTTGGGAAAAATTGAGATTGAAGAGAAAAAATCAGATACGTAATTCAGCGAAAAATCACCATTTCTTCGAAATAACTCGAAAAGTATTGATCACATGCAGAATTTTCTAGAGTAGAAAATTGAAGGTTATTTGTCTCTGGAAATTTTGGTGTTTCATTTTTTCTGCAGATTAAAAAAAGAGTAAGATATGGCCAGCTAAATATTGTGAGGGTTCGCGCCAAGTACCTTTTTTGAGCCCTTTCAGCATGAACCTTTTCAAAAATATAATCTGAAACAAGTAATAATGTGGATGAGCTTATAGTTCTTGAAAAAAGCCACAAAATACTTCTTTGGTGGATTTGATTCCTTAAAGACTAAGCGAGTTATGGGAAAAAACCAAAAACAATTTTTGTAGAAATTAGAGTATGTACATTAGTATATTGAAGAATACACATAGGAACTATATTTTAGGCCTAGTGGAACTATATGAATATTTTATATATATATATATATATATATATATATATATATAATTTAAATAAATAAATAAATGGAGTGCCGAGAAAATTCGATGAAAAGTCTAAATGTTTTATTAGCCAGTCGGTACTTGTATTTCGAAGTGGAGTTAATAAAAAGTTGTTGAAAAATATTTTGAATACATTTGAAGATGATTTTGATCGATCACACATCCAAATCTAGACTTAACCTTTTTTTAATGGGGTAGTTTTCACCCTTGAAAAATCAAAAACAACCCCGGATACAGAGGTAACTTTAAAGTGGAGTCTCAATCTGGGTAGCCCGGTTACTCAATAACAATTTCGATATAATTTTTTTATGAAAACTATCATAAGGGTGGTTTGTAGGGGTCGAAACTGATAGATCAGAAATTGTCTTCCAAGGTTAATTCAACGTATTTACAGATGACTGCACGCTCGAAACTAGTATTTTGTATTTTTTTTAATAGGGATTGTTTTCACCTCTGATGAATAAAAATCAACCCCAGGCACAACCTCAACTTTGGAATAGATGGTAGATGAAAGCTAAATCTCAAATTAAATGCAAATAGATACTGAATAAGTCGAATAACTGCCAAATAACATGTAAATTATTATTTTTTGATGATATTCTGTCATAAGGGGGGGTGTTAAGGGCTGACACTGATTACTGAACCATAAATTATATTAAAAATTATCAATTGATTGATTTTACTGATATAAATATGATTTCAGTTTATTACATGCCCCCAATCTAAAATTTTTATATTTTTTTTTCGAATAGAGGTGGTTTTTACCCCCCCTCCAAACAAGCAACCCTCGGCACAGAGCAGAAGTAGAAGGTAAGTAGAACCTATATCCAAATTTTCATACGAATCGGTGCTGTATAGGATAAATACACAGTTTACACTTTTTTTTACCGTCATAGAATGGAGTATAAGGGATGGAGAGTCTACTGAAAGCCACGAGCAAATCAGATTCATATTATTACGTGAGATGGTGATCGTTATGGAATTTCCGGCTCAAGGTTAAACAAATATCGTCCGAAAATTGAGAAGCATAATCGGAATTGCAGTCTTCAAACTCTGCAAATCATCAAAAACCACAGTTTATCATGAATCTACTCCAGTTTCTGCGGAACATGTACTATGGATGTTCAAGCAGTTGGCATAAATTGATGATTTCTGATTTCAAACATTGGCATTGATAACAGAGAAGAGATAGTTTTCGTCCGAATAGTAAAAGGAGAGCGCTTGGTGGAAGTGTGCCGAAATATGATTGCATAAATATCCAATAAGAATGAATAATTTCAAAACTAGCCACCCGAAATATAACATTGTAACAATTATATTTGATAAACAAGCGTCATTCAAAGAGCATGGAGTGTTATCACTTATAATCTGCCTAGAGCTTGAATTATATCTGGAAATGTTTACCTGATATTGAATGATGTTTATTTCCCAAGAAACTTACAAGTTTATGAAAGGGAAAATTAGAAACAAATGAATAATGAATCAAATAAATAGAGAAAAAAAAAGGAAGATAATGAAATCAGACTTTTCACAGAAATAAAAAATAATAATATAGTAATAATGAAAATAAAATAAAATTGTCCTTCACCTATCGCAATAAATGTTTTTCCAACTTAACTTTGAAACTGAATTTTCCAAATTTTTTTATTGCATCAGGTAATCCATTATATAACACTATTCCGTTGTAATAAATTTATTGTTCTCCTATGTTTGATTGAATTGAATATTTTGAAAATTCTTCGGCTCCAGTCAAGGGAAGAATTTCTCAAATATTCAATTGAATTTCAATCCAAGTTCGAAGAAAATTTCAGAAATATTAAATTATCCTTATTCCTAAGCAGAATTTTAGACATAATCAGCAAGCAAATGGAACCCCTCACCAAATTCACCTTATGAGACATTTTCTTTTAAAATTTCAACAACTACGTTTACAGATCTCTGCACGACATTGATATGTCAAGACAGGGTGATTTCGATTTGCCAATTATATTAATCCGGTGGTTGTCAGAGCACCGTACTGAAATAAAATTCTCAGGCAATGTGGTTGGTGCATAGACCCCAACATACTTGGGCTGGGCCTAAGAGAGATCATCTGCTGAAAAAAATACCACGTAGTGGTTTGCAATACGGTAAACGTTTTATTTCTGACATGAATAATGAATGCTCCGTATAATCGATGTGGTTGAGTTTTTTCATTCAGCATTGACTAACAAATTTATGTAATATCGGATTGAAGAACCTTTTTTTGAAGTGATCTTAACACTTCCCAAATTCCGGCATCTATAGAAATAAGCAGAATTATGACGTTACCAACCAAGAATCCATCCTTGAGAAAATCTCTTTGAATGTATTCGACATTAGTCGACCCTTACCTGCACAAGGCTTCTATAAAGCATGTATGAGAATAGGGAGTATAACTCACCATTAGCCCTCAAAGATGCCAATAGACACGTTACAAGTCTTTTACTAACGGACTGATCCAAAACAGCCGGTAATAAACTGCAGATCATACTGGAAGGATGGGAAGGACTACACACAAAAAGTTCGTCTTTGAAGTTGTGGAAATGTGAAATAGTGTCCTGAAAAATAAAATTTGTGAAACTGAGCACATTTCAAGAACAAATATATTCAATATCAACTATTTCAAAGGTCGCTTATTTTGCTCAACCAAGAGAATTTGGCAAATAAACTAAGAGTTGAACAACACGTTATATGAGCTCAATTGAATATTTCTAAATATGTTTTGTCTAGTTCCATAATGAAAGAAGTATCCTGTAACGCTCAGGAACACCGTGAGAACTGAAGGGAATAAAATAGCATTGCTGTAGGTTAGAATAGTGAACACCTTCAGAAATATCCTCAGCAAATAAGTAGAAAGGTACAGCTTAACAAATCACGTTTTAATCATGATTTTGTGATAAAGGTGATCAACCACAAAAATGAAAGCAACTGCACGATTCTATAAAACTAGAATTTGACAGTTCAAATTTTCAAAAATATAGGTTATTGAAAGGCAAGTAAAAAGGCTATGAAAAAGAATTCAACTGAAATATATATTTCATATAACAATTTGTAGTTGACCAGACAGTATGTTCAAAATCTCTGATACCATCATTCTAGGAATGAAGACATTTATTCCAAGTACTAGAAAGACACCATAGCATGAGTTCTGAACAAGCGACATTCAAATGCTGGCCCCAAAATCCAGGTTCAGTAACTAGATCCGAGTAAGTCAACACAAGAAATATTTGACAGGACCAATCAGCTACGTGCCTACAAAACAATTTTACCAGACTATTATCTATTAGGACAGTTGAAATAAATGTTATCAATGAAGTCTGATATCATAGAAGATCTTTGCAGAAACGTAACACCTAGTATGCCGCACAATCTTCGACAGATTTGAACAAATTCCGTATAATTGTATGGAAGTCGATGGATCACATTTTGAAAACTTTTCAACTTGACGTTCCAGAAAATAAGTTTACTTTTTAAGAAAATATTCACTCAGTTAACGAACACAAAGCCTTATTAAAATTTAACTCACTCAAAAGTAATGAAGTTATTCAGATTCATAATAACTTCACATCGGTTTCATCACTTCCAAAATGACAGGAATTTCGAACATCGTTTTCGAATCAATTGGCAAATATAATCCAACAAACAGGATTATTAGAAAGGTAATATTGTACCCTCTGAATCGAGGTATCACCTTATCCATTGAAGATTCAGGAATTGAAGCCCACCCCAGCTAAGGCTTGAAAATGAGAGATTTTCAATACGCAGATAATGGTTTCCTCTCAAAACCAAAATCGACGTATCTGAGCATTTTTTGTTGAATTTCACGAAATACTAACACAGATAATTTCTATTGAACCACTCTGTATATGAGAAAGTAGTCCAATAGGATAGATAATTGCACAAGCTCATGGAGATATCGTGGGAAAGATATTACTGAATTCGTATTCAAGTCTTGTCTCAAGTCTCACACTTTCTTAGTTTCTGCAGCAGAGCCACCCATTGACAGTATGCTCAAAGATAGCACTTCTTTCGAAAGATTTTTAAAATTTTATATTTGTGCTCTTCATTGCCAATGTCGTCGACGATTACTTATCGGATACAATATGCGGGTTTTTTTCTCAAGATATTCATGATACATCAATAGGAGTTCCTCTCCAAATAGTCCAGTCTATGACCATTTCCGTGTATTTATCCCAGCACCGATTCGCATGAAATTTGGATTCAGGATCTACATACCCTCTTTTTCAAAATCTATCCTGTGCCGAGGGTTGCTTTCTCCCTGGGGGGTGGATGCCACCCCTTCTTGGGGGTGAAAAACTCATTAGGCCTTTTTTGAAGTCCTTCAAAAATCCTTTATTTTTTTTATATTCATAAAAGTTTCTAGCATCAAAAATGACCGAGGAATGAAGAAAATAATGTTAAATCCTATGTTTTCGTTGAAAAAAAATTGTGAATAACTCATCCTCCCTTCCTCCCCTTTGAAACAAATCGTTGTTACTCCATAATTCACTTCATTCATGTTCTTATAATGAGTTCTGGGTTTTTCATCAATTGAAAGTACGTAGTTTTATAAAAAAATTGAGATTGAAGAGAAAAAATCATATACGTAATTCAGCGAAAAATCACCATTTCTTCGAAATAACTCGAAAAGTATTGATCACATGCAAAATTTTCTAAAGTACAAAATTGAAGGTTATTCTTCTCTGAGAATTTTAGTGTTTCATTTATTTATGCAGGATGAAAATAGAGTAAGATATGGCCAGTTAAATATTGTGAGGGTTCGCGCAAAGTACCTTTTTTGAGCCTTTTCAGCATGAACCGTTTCAAAAATATAATCTGAAACAAAAATTCATGAGCATGGGCTTATAGCTCTTGAAAAAAGCTACGAAATACTTTTTTGGTGGATTTGATTGCTTAAAGACTAAGCGAGTTATGGGGAAAAAAACAATTTTTGTAGAAATCAGAGTATGTACATTAGTATATTGAAGAATACACATAGTAACCATATTTTAGGCCTAGTGGAACTACATGAGTTCATTCGATCACACATCCAAATTTAGACTTAACGTTTTTTTTAATGGGATAGTTTCCACCCTCAAAAAATCAAAAGCAACTCCCAGTACAGAGGTAACTCTAACAGTTTATTACATGCTCCAATCTAAAATTTTGATATTTTTTTTCGAATAGGGGTGGTTTTCACCCCCCCTCCAAAAAAGTTATCCTCGGCACAGGGTAGATTTTTAAATAGAGGGTAAGTAGAACCTATATCCAAATTTTCATATGAATCGGTGCTGTATGGGATAAATACACAGTTTACACTTTTTTTACCGTCATAGACTGGGGTAAAATGAATATTTTCACAAAAGACACCAGTGACAAACCCTGTCTGGAATATGAACTTACTTGTGCAAATGCATGTAGGCCTTCGGAAACTTCTAGAGGATATTTCGCACACATCTCCGGAATCCAAGCGATTTCTTGCTTCAACCTGAACTTCTTGTAATCGGGAGCCGCGCAGGCAAAACCTACAACTTCAGTGTCGTCCTCAACAACGAAACAAAACTCCGGATGTAGAGTCAAGTAGGGACCAACTATTCGGTCTGCTTGGAGGTCTTTCAGTTTTTCAGGGTAAGGCAGTTGATCTTCGAGTCCATTTTTGCAAGTTCGTGTGCAAATATCATAAACCGTTTTTTCGTCGGTTGGCAGGTAGGGTCTTATTGTGTACACTCGACTGATGGGTACTTCAGGAACTTTGTAGATGAAGAGATCGTTGCCCGAATCAACGGGTATCAGTCGCTGTAAAAAAATCGATCCATCTTGTATTCACCACTTGAACACGGTGGTCAATAAAAAATTATCTGATTCAAGATTATTTCAATTAACACGTGTCAAATTGACTTGTATGACATGAAATGGGATAATACAGAATGTGAATATATTGAATCAGAATCTTTACTTCAAACTACTTTCCGAAGTTTATTCCTCCAATAACTACACTGTTTGTAATGACCATATTTTAACGAATTCCAACAGTAAATTTCAAGTATCCATCATCGATTCTTCACTTACAGATCATCATCTCCAAATTATTGATATCAATGTTCCAAGTCTTCAAAGAAACAAAAGACATGAATATAAAATTATTCGTCTATTTGATATCGAAAACTTGAAAGAAAAATTATCGAATTTTATTGATTATCTAGATGAAAATGTTGAAATCAATGTTTTGTATAATAGTACACTCAACATTTTTGAAAGCTGCTCTTTTACTAAAAAGTATCATATTATACAATCAATCGAAAGCATGGTTTACTAATCATATCGCTAATTTGATCAAATCCAGAAATAAATATTTTTACAAAAAGAAACAAAATCCAAATAGTGACAAATTCTTGAAAATATATGATTATTTCAACAAAGAAGTGAAGAAATCTGTCTTGAATGCAAAGAAGGACTTCTACAAGAATCAGTTTGAATATGCTACTCCGAAATCTATGTGGAATATCTTGAATGGAATTTTGCGTAATCAAGTCACAGTAAATAAACAGACAATCAACTCTATCAGAATCAATGTCAAACAACTGATAATGAACAAGGAATATGTGAGGCATTCAACATATATTTCACAAGTATTGGAGAAGAATTGGCTGCACATATTCAATCAGGCACTATTGAATACAAAGAAGATAGGAAACCAGCATCCATGTTCCTGGAACCTTCAACAGAAGAAGAAATCGAAGAAATCATATCATCATTAGACCCAAGAAAATCTCCTGGTCACGACTGTATATCAGTTAAAATCATAAAGTCCCTGATATCAGAATTAGTTCTCATTTTGAAAATAATAATTGATAAATCCTTCGAATCTGGTATATTTCCCAATGAGTGCAAAATTGCCAAAGTGTCTCCAATTTTCAAAAATGGAAAGAGAGATGAAATGAGTAATTACAGTCCAATTTCAGTTTTGCCAGTGCTTGCAAAGATAATTGAGAAAGTAATGAATATTAGAATAATGAAATATTTAGATTCTTTCAAATATACATTTGATGGACAATATGGTTTTCGTAAATCTGGTGATACAGAGGCAGCAATTATAGATACAATTTTTTATATTCAGCTCCAACTAGATACAAGAAATATATGTGGACTGCTATCACTTGACTTACGTAAAGCTTTCGATACAGTCAATCACGAAATTCTTTTGAAAAAACTTGAAAACATTGGTATCAGAGGTAATGTCTTCTTGTGGTTCGAATCCTATCTCACTAACGGACAGCAGTATGTTCGTCTAGGAAATAAAAAGAGTTCTTTTGAAAAACATTAATTGTGGAGTTCCACAGGGCTCTGTGTTAGGACCAATTTTATTTCTCATCTATATCAATTCAATTTCAAAACTGAATCTTCTAGGATCCATCAAACTCTTTGCTGTTGATTAACTTTAATTTACAAATCAAAAAATACAAAATCAATACAATTATCTATGACACATGACTTAGAACAAATATCATCCTGGTTACAGTATCACAAATTGAGTCATAATTATGAAAAATCGACTTATATGTTTTTAACAAGTAAACATTTTAAAATTGACCACATAGATCAGAATCTTTCATGGGCAACTCACATTGAAAAATTACGCAAGAAAATTTCACCTTTACTTGGAGTCCTATTCAGAATAAGAAACGAAATTTCATTCCAATATTTGAGATTAATATATTTCTGTTTGGTATATTCTAATCTACAATATCTCACATCTATATGGGCAACGGCAACCGCTTCAATATTGAATCCGCTGAAATATTTACAAAATAAAATCATTAAATGTATTTATAAATTGCCTTACAGGGAACCTACTGTGAATCTTCATAAACCACATAATCTTCTTGACATTAATTCTATATACCACTTGAAAACATGTACTTTTATTCACTGTGTGAAACATAAGATGAAACACTCTGCAATAATTTTCAATGAAATCAATACTACACATTCTCATGGCACTAGACAGGCTCAACAACTTGTGGTACATTCAATACATACCAGATTCGGGGAAAAATAAATTTTTCATGAGGGAACAAACCTCTACAACAAAATACCAAATTCAATTAAAACTATTAAAAATATCAAAAAGTTCAAACACAATCTCAAAAAATATATTTTATCATCAAAATGATATATTTTAGAATTCAATTATATTGATCATTGATCAATTCAACAGTCTTTTTTCCATATATTTCTGCTACATTATCATATTTTGTTCCATTTCACTTTTTCTATGTTCAATATCCCTATTTATAAACTAAATGTTTTTTGGGATGAATAAATGTTATTATTATTATTATTATTATAAAAAAATTGAATCTGGAAAATTGCACGATACTGTAAACCTCATTTCATTTTAAATAAGTTTGAATTACGAGAGAAATTACCTGTAAATCAGCTGTCAGTCCGCCACGAAACACCCAAGGTTCCTGATCGCCACTCATGAACGTTTCTTTCCATCCCTTGGAAAACCCTGATGATTTCAAATTCCAGTCAAAAATAAGGGCAAATTCGGAAGAGATCGCATGCGCTACGCATTTCATTGCCTTTTGTCGCAAAAATTGCTTGAATTAGTAGAGAAATGCGCCTAAGGCGCATTGTTGCAGATTATTTACGCAAGCAGACCTAAGCAGCAATATCTGAATAGGATCAAAACTAAGAAGTGATAGGGGATAGTCAATCAAATATTCAACTTGATTGGTAGTTCAGCCCAGATATATCAGTTTATAATCATTTTAGCTCCTTTAGTCCTATCACATACTGGGACAGAAAGTGATCAATTTTTCCTGAATCTTTTCAATATTTTATTCACGATCTTTGAAACCAGAATAGTTATTTATGATTATATGTTTATACTATCTTACAAAGCCCGAGAGCATATACATTTATCTAGCTCGTGCTGTATACCAACTTTCATGTCATAATAGTTCGTTACTGCATCAGAATATAATTATTTGTAGAAAAATCAATAATTCTATTCGATTTCAACCACATACTATGATTGCTAGTAATACAAAAAATGAAATGTTAACATGCAGGAATTTTTTTGTCTTTATAGCCCGTATGGGCCATAAAGTGTACTTTATGCCCTCACGGGCAATTACAGTTTTATGTAGTTGGTAACTAAGCAATGGAAACACAATAATGAACTAGTCTGACTTAAGAATATATAAAATATCGGCAATTAATACTAGGTAATGAAAATGAAGCTTATTATTAATTTTATTTTATTTGATTTCTTATAATCGGTAGGCATTGCAAACAGCTTTTCTCTTGATAATCTGCTCACACTCAATGAAGGTATTATTCACAGAAAACATATATTTATATCTATAAGTTCTACTCTTCACATGAGTATGTGAAAGACATTATTCAACCTGCCAAGTATGCCGCATACACATAAATATCAACATTCAATTTTAGATGTCTGAGAACAAATTCCTGATTTTGAATCTGGGCTCAATCACTACCGGCTTGGATATAGGAAAATACGCTTTGATAAAATAAAAGCACAACTTTTCGCAAAAACTCAATATAGAAAACTAGGCCAATTGCACAATTTCAGCCCTGTCAGCCATATACCAAAACTCTTCGGAAGATGCTTACATGTATACGTCCCCTGGGTATATGAAGGCATCGATGGAGGAAATTGACCGCCAGCTTGGAAAAAACAAAATGATTCAATAATTTTCAAAAACGTTTTCGTGAAGTAGGAATAAATTTCAAAAATGATAATACAGCATCGTGTTCCACTGGTAAGATGGCGATTCATTACTGATTTTCATGTGAGTCACATTATGAACATGAATGCTACCCAAATACACTTTCGTTCAATTCTTTCATTCCTTTCAATCATTCATTCAACCAATTCAATGGAGCAGATCATTATTGGCTAACAAATACTTTTACTCTTACCCCTTGATAATTGAATTAATTTAAAGAACCGTTTGAAAAAGTGGAGGCGAAAGTATGTGCTCTCATTTTCAACACACACTTTATTGTAATTTTCACTTGAGAGTTTACAAAAGCGCTGTATGTGTTTCACAATAATATACCTTCTTTGTATAAACAATGAGATTGGAAACTTCTGTGTAAAAGTTGAAACTAACCTTGTTAAAATATCGGTTTGGTGTTAGGGTAATTGATCTCTAGGAAAAGTTTTGTATTGTACCCTAACACGCCTGAAGAAGCATCATTGTACTGCCATACCAAGATAGTAGCATAACGCGTGAAGGTATAGTGAAACACGTGCAGCAGTTTTGTAAACACAAAGTGATAATACATAACTTATGTTCTGCAAAGGTTCAATTAATGATGATCAAAATGAAATAAGTTGTATTTGTGTATTTTAAATAACTCTAAACTTTATTCCCTCACAATTGATTTCCTTTCAAAAATGTTGATATTATTATTATTATGTTCATCAGCAAATGAACAGATACTGTTTGATAATAGATTTCAAGGAAAAATGTTTAGATTAATGATCACAAAATTCCTCGAACGATAAAAAAAATAACGAGAAGCTCATATCATCTCTGATAAACGGGCAACTGATTCATAGTAGAAAATTGAAAATATGCACAGTATACACACACATTTACAACCCAGACAATGGAATGAATATCAAATTTCACGAACGCCAGAATATCAAACTTTCATTCTCAGAGAACCTTCTCTCACTGCAAAAATTGTGAGCATAGGCAAAAGGACCTTCATCCTCCTTCCAAAACTCTGTCTGAACAATTAATATTGAGCTACAGTAGGGTCTCGTATTGTCTGACCCAATATGGTTATGTTTATTTAAATTTTCATTCATCTTCTGATAATAATAATAATAATATAATAATAACAATTTATTCACAATAAATCTCAATATTACAATTTTAAAATAAATAATATGTGAATAAATATTTAAACCTTACGAAGTTATTGCACTTGTTGTAAGGATTAGATATTTTATTATTTTATTATTTTATTATTTATTTTATTATTTATTTTATTATTTGATTTTATTATTAGATATTGAATAATTATTATGGATTAAAAATAAATAATTTAATAATATAATAACATTTGAACAATAAATGTAAATGACAGTATAATCAGCACACTGGCAGTCACATGGAAAATTTCAATTCTACAAGATTCTGGAAAAATAATCTGGGAGTTTCAAGAATCCATTTTTTCACCAGTTTTTTATAAGAATATTTTGACTTTGTTACTTTAATCGAATTTGGTAATTTATCGTAAATAAATGATGCTAAATATAAAAAGTTTTTTTGTGATTTGGCTTTGGAAATTTTATTTTTAGCAGTAATTTTGTTTTTATTTCTTGTATTATATAAATGTTTATTATACTTACAGCAGTTTTTATGAGAAAATATGTAAGTTATTATATTAAGACAAAATGTTGTTGGCGAGACTCTCAGTGGAAATAAATGCTTGCAATCAAAAGGTGAGGAAAAGATATTCCTTCGCATCTATTTTACGCCAATGATGCATATATTGCCTGAAAGACGGAAGACTATTGTGGAAGGTGTGCCTATTACGGAAGTACTCTCAAAAGCGAAAGTTATAATCATTCAATGGGAGAAGACTTACGCAATTATTGTTGTATAAGCTGACTGGCGATTTCAATTCTCATATTAATCAAATTATTGACATCACCAGTTGCAATCGTTACCGATTTTGCACCCTACTCACCTAACCATTTCACATAGGAATTGAGTAAAGATATAACACCTCGAATATCCCAAATGTACGAATACAAATCATGCAATAGCTCTCTATTATTACAGGTGGACATATGCTGGAAAAGTCGATTTACTGATTGTGTCATTTCGTTCAATTTTTCTGCCCTCGTGAACCATTCCTGAAACTGAAATTAAAAGGTTTGAAACATAGAATTTGGAAGGTAACAAATTTATTCTACCTCTGGGCTCGATTTGTCATTTCTTTGATTGGCTATGATAACAAGATGGGCATTGGATTTCAGCCAGTTGAACTCTTGTAGCAACTGCAGCCCTTGTCCCCCATGCTCGAAGGGTAGGTAAAAGAGATCACATAATAAAGCTAAGTCTTCATATTTCAGATCTGTTTCACTTCTGGAACCAAATAAATACTTTTCTAATTTGATAAACTGATAAGGTATTCCACTACCATACATTAAACCAAAGGCAAAACCTGAATCCATGTTTAAAAAAATATGTAATACCAACTCAACGTGGATCTATGCAACAGTAATTTTCACTTAAACTTTTTCAATCACCATTTTTCCGCGTATTTATCCCATACATCACCGATGTTCATGAAAATTTGGATTTAGGTTCTACTTACCATCTTTTTCAAAGTCAATCTTGTGCCGGGGGTTGCTTCTTCCCGGGGGGGGGGAGGGTTGACACATCTTGGAGGTGAAATTTTACGCTATATTACGAGAATTATTTTCTCTCAAGCTCAATTTTTTTCAAAAATAAGTGTTTTCAACAGAACAAACACTCGAACGTATCATACTAACATAAGTAAAATGACGTCATCGGAGTCAAACTCTGTATGAGCCTCTGAAGAAGCTAGCCACTCGCTCCAAAAAACGACGATACTGATAAATGAAGTGAATGATAAAGTTGCACCAATTTTTTTTTCAATTAGGGTGGAAGAGAGGGTGAGATTTTCGGTATTTTTTTCCAACGAAAAAACAAGACTTGACATTTTTCTCCTGATACCTCGCTTAGTTTTGATGCTAGGAACTTTTATAAACAATAAAAATGAAAGATTTTTGAAGGTTCCATGACTTTTCTTCGAAAACTGCATTGGCTTTTGGTTATTGTACGTAGAAATTTCCCATTTTGGGGTTTGAAAATACCAATCAACTATCAACAAGCAATAATTCCGTTGGTATTGGGTCTACATACATTATAAATACATCATAGACTTTTTTGTTTTTTTTAAGGTATAGGATTCAGCTCTCTACAGGTTTTTCGATTAAATGCCTATTTTACCAGTTATTCGCGAAAAAGAATACGAAATCGTTTTTTTACTAAAAATCGACAATTTCACTCGTGAATAAGTTGAAAAGTGTTGCCTTTCAGAAAAAACTTCATAGAGCAACAGTTGCTGAAAATTAGTCAATTTATCAATTTCCGCACTCATTTAAATGAAATATTTTTCACCCCAGAAGGGGTGGATTCCACCCCTAGGGAAAAACCATCCCACGGCACAGGGTAGACTTTGAAAAAAATAGTAAATAGAACCTTCAATCCAAATTTGTATACAAATCGGTGCTGTATGGGATAAACACACAGTTACGACTTTTCTACCGTCATTGAATGGATTACTTCAGAACATCCAATTTTTCGAAGTTGTGTAATTTGCTATTGCGCATGCGCACGCTCATACCATGACCTTTTAAGGTTATAAATAGAGGCTTTTTTCCTCCTTTCATCCAATAACATTATGTCAAAATTATACTTTATGGTTGATGAGTAAGTGTAGTTTCTATAGAAAGTGCTCCATAGAATAGCAATATTTTCTTATTGAAAATTACAAAGTTGAAATGAAAATAAGAGTTAAAATCGATTCTACGTAAATCCAGCTTTATCGAGGCTTCCTAACCCAATATTAACAAATATTTGGGAGCTAGGACTATTTTGTCGACAAATTCACGTCTTTTACTGTGAAGTAGTCGATTACAGGAGGATAGCCTTCTCACTCAACATTTGAATAGAATAGAGTCACAGATTACAGAAATAAGTATAGATAACTAACAGCATATTTTTATTTACCAAAAAATATTGGGCCACATTTCTGTAGCGGTTGTTGACCCCCCAACTATACAACAAAAATGTATGGATAAGATCCCAATCATTGGGGAAAACTGTTAAAATTATGAACGCAGAACAGTGTATTCCATTCTTGGACCATTGACATCACAACTAATGGACTAGCCCTCATGACAATTTTCTAGACAACAGGATGCGGAATGAGTGAGAGAAATGATATGCACCTTGGAGAGATATAGTGAAGGACAGAATGGTAATTTCATACTTAAATTGCTCTATTCTTCACAGCCTCTCCTTTTCTGCTATATTTAACTTACATAACTTTTGTATGGAAAAAAATTTCCCTTGGAATATATGGTGCCACATTCCCAAAGACGAATAACGACGACGTAATTCATAAAATTCATTTTTGATGATTTTCCTATAATTTAGGACAAAAGAAATGCTCTTTCAGTAGGTCGCACTGTGAAATCTGAAGAAAAATGATCTTCGCATACAAAATGTGAATTTGAAATTTGATCACAAGATTCTATAGTGGTCTCGGTAGTGTAGTGGTTAGCCTACATCTGCCTATCAAGCGGAAGGCCGGGGTTCGAATCCTCGCCGGGCCACCGTGCTGGGTAATCGCACGTTAAAAGGTAAGGCCTCGTTGATCCATTGCTCGCACAAGTTTCGACTTGAGGGTTGACGTTCGTCAGCTGGTTAACGAAAACGAACATTTTTTTTTTTTAGTTTGGTAGTTTGAAATGAGGCACTCGATTCAAGTATGAAAGATCTATCGGATGATTTTTAGAACAGAAAGGTGACTTTTCTGTGAATACTACCTATTATTCAAACTAAATTACTATGGTACGGGTGTAGAAAAAGACTGTTTCGTCAAAATGCGTTGAAAATTTATGCTTCGTAGAGTTCAAAATGTCAAAATCGCATTGTCAATCAATCAATCAATCAATCTTTATTGACCCCAAGAAACATGAATGTTTATAAAGAAGGGATCTTAAAACTAAGTCACTATTACAATTCATACATTAAAAAGAAGATTTCGATTATGAATCAATCCAATTTCAGATGGAAAAAGAGAAGTGTTACTGGATCAAATACTTTTTCAAGTTTTTTTTTTGAAGCGTTTGTCAAAAAAAACTTCAGTTAATTTCTTTGGTAGTTTGTTATATATTAGCACTCCATTATATAAAATTGATTTCTTTCCGAAGTTTGTTTTGATTCTACTGATTGTACTCAGATTTTTGGACTGCCTAGTTTCATATTTATGAATTGTTTCAATTGTGTTGAAGGTTAGAGAAGAATGTTTATTTTTATTTTTCACGAAATGGATGAAAGAACAAATTTTCAATTTATATATAGAGGTGATACTTAAAAGCTCATTTTTCACATATAAATCGGAAGTGGGATATCGAAAGGTAATTTTAATATGCATTTGATTGTTTTATTTTGCAGAGATTTTAGGGGACGTATGATCGAAGCATTAGCATTTCCCCATACTGATATCAAGTATTGTAGTTTTGAATGAATAAAGCTGTAATATATTAATTTGAGATGTTTCAAACAAATATAGTTTCGAATTTTGAACAAAATACCAAATAATGGTGATATTCTTTTTCTAAAATATTCAATATGATTTTTCCAAGAGAGTTGTTCATCAATGTATAATCCTAAAAATTTTGTTACTCCCAAATATTCTATATTTTGTCCATTAAAAATAATGTTATTTTTACTATGATTTGGTTTTCTCTTCCCCAATAACATAAATGAGGATTTTCCAATATTTAAAGTTAACTGTGACTATTCAACCATAACGAAATTTTCTTTAAATCGTCATTAATGTAACGAATAATTTCTCCTTTCTTCTCGCAATAAATCAGTGTTGTGTCATCTGCAAATAATTTTATTTCACCCCTCAAATTCAGCTCTGAAACCGAGTTTAGAAACAAAACAGGTCCCAGAATTGAACCTTGTGGGACACCACATGTTACACTTCTAAGTGAACTCATTTTGTCTCCCATACAAACAAACTGCCTGTCAGATCGACGTTAGTGTCGATTGACAACATAACAAAGGTCATCGTTTCAGTAACTTCGCCACTATCAGTCTGAATAAAAGTACCGTTACCAGCGCCTTCGGTGGCTGTTGATCCTAATCCAAATTTCGAGCGGGAAGGCGGTTACACTTCTAAATTCATTTCCGCGATCAGAGCAATGTACAGTAGATCTTATAAATCGTGGTATAGTGGGGATGAAATGCCTGTTTGAACCTCTGTATTCTACGATCTAATGTCCTGATAGTTCAGACAATGAAGCTGAAAAAATGGTAAAACCTCGCAATTTTTTCGTCCAGCACCGACTTGTACAAAAATTTGGTATTAGGCTTGTTACACTCTCTAGTTCATTTTCTATATCGTGCCGTTGTACGCTTTTTGTTTTTTAGGGGTGAAAACTACCCCTAATTGTCAAAAATTATAAAATAACATTAAAAACCTAAATATGGGTGAAAATAGTTAAATAATGATGATACAATTTCATAATCTTTCAACTTACCCTTGAAAACATTGAAGTTTTTATAATATGTCTTCGAACTGTAGAATACACTGGTGAGAAATCAACGAAATATACACTCACACACGCGAGCAGATTTTTATTCTTCTTTGTCTTTTAATGGAAAAAGTGATACATATAACGTAACGGCCGAGTATACCGGTTATGTAGATTACTACACCCCGAAGAGGGTAAATCAAATTCAAATAAAAAAAAATTGATCGTTTTTTTTAAGCATAGCTCCTTCATTTTAGGTGATATAAACATTTTTCAGCAACGGTTTTGTGGGACTTTTCAAGAGCTATAAGACTATTTGAAAAAAATCACTTGAGAACCCTTAATTTTTAAATGGGGAGAGTTCAAAGCTCTTGACTAAGGTAGGTGTTAAACGGCTATATCTCGCCGAATATTCACTTTACAAAAAATCTACACACAGAGAAATTTTTGTCATTAAAAAAGCTTTAATTTGGTACTGTATCGTTTTTTTCGTATCTTTAGTATTTTGAGAGATATTTATAAGAAAAGGGTTAAAAACACGAAATTGAAAAAAAATCGTTTTCTCTTTAAATTCCACTTTTTCTAAAATTAGGAATTTGAAATTGGTTGAACTTCGTGGATGTATTGATAGTACATATATAAAGAAAATCACAGAAGGGTGGCGATCAATTTGAGTTAGGGGGTACTTTGGAGGTTGTTATCACAGATTTTTTTCGTAGAAAAAAGCGGGTACCGATCTTATTTTGATCATAAGTCGGTCAATTTTCATGCTGGGAAGACATTTATTTGTTTGAAAGCTCTAATCGAATACTTCATGAGCTTTCTTCGAAAAATGCAAATTTTTCTCGTTATTTCACTTTAAATCTTGCAATTTATACATTTGACGAAAAAAAACAAGCATTAATTTGCCGTATCTCAGTTCGTATGTGTTGTAAAGAAATTATGAAGAAAGCATTGTTTTTGTTTCTTCAAGAGCTACAATTTGACTCTCTACACTTTTTTGATAAAATGCATAGTTTTGGAGTTATTTGCAAAAAACCATTTGAAAAAGTCGATTTTTTCGTCAAAAAACAGTTACTTTCAACTTCGAATAACTCACAAAATATTACTTTTACAAAAAAAACGTATGGAACATTTTTTTTTCAAATGTAATAAAAAATTTCCACCCCCGTGATGGGGTGGCAACCACCCCCGTGATGGGGTGGCAACCACCCCCGTGATGGGGTGGCAACCACCCCCAAGGCTCTAGCGTACAGCGTCATGATATAGAAAATGATCCATGAGCTATTCCCTACCTTCTGTGAAAATTTCAGGTCATGGTGGACGAAAAAATTGCGAGCCAAAATGCTTCATTTCCTGAACTACAAGTGATAGAATTGAAAGAGGAATACGCACCTATCACCATCAGAACTATTTTCAACAACCATCTGATTGGCATCAACTTGCATACTGCCACTCGAAGTCTGGAAAAAAATTGATTATTTGTATCTGAAACTCGAGATATGATAAAACAACTCACAGAGTTTTCGCTCATAGCGACGTCTTCGGTCAATCCATTGGTGCATTTGATACCATGAGCTGGGGATATGTTGGGAGTGCTGTTACAGTCCATTGGTTCGGAGGGGCTCAAACTAGATTCAGTACTCAAACTTGAGTCGGTATTCATCGTGTTTCCTTCTTTAATCTCCTTTGTCGTTTCGATGTGTTGATTACAAAGGGCTACATTGTTTCCAACTTTTGTCTTTGTTGGTTTCACCATGGTTCCACTCAGTATCGTTACCGTTTTCGCTTGATCGGAATCTAGAGGAATAGGAATTGGAACAGTTGTGATAGGGTTAGGGATACCTTCATTACAAACCACTTTCGTTTCAGATACTAAGGAATTCATTACGGGACCGGGTAAAGGGTTCACTATACTGTCATTGACGGTTACCTTGAAATAAATCAATGTATCAATATCTATCTCATCAAACGTGAAACATGATATCAGAAAAAAAAATAACAATAACAAAGTTTATTCAAAATTCATAAGAGCATATACATCAATTTGTAAAAAGGTGAATAAACAGTTCAATTATACCCGCGAAGTTAAAAACTTGTTGCGAGAGATACGAATTATTCATGTATAATATATTTGATAAATTTGTAGAATTCAACAAAATAATATTGAAAAATTAACTAATTTTCTTTACTAAAGTGAGAGATTTCATGAAAAAAATTTCGACGTGATTCTTGAATCCATTTTTTAATCTGTAGTTTGCAAGATACTAATGACTTGATCGTTTTTATATGATTTGGAATCAAATCATAGTGGAATGGCAATAAATATTTAAAAATTTTCTGAGACATTGTTGTTTTAACTCTATTTTTCAATGTGATATTATTTTTATTCCTTGTATTATAAATATGATTATTGAAATTTATATTTGATTTGTGTTTATGGATATAAATCATGATGTTATATCCGAATAATTGTCTTATGTCCATTTTATGTGTTTCTATGTACAGATTTTCACTTGGATACAAATAAGACTTATTTTATATTATTTTCAAAAAAACCGTTTCTGAAGAACTTCAACATTTTTAACGTGGGATTTCATGACCCCTCCCCAAGCCAGAATCCCATAATTCATCTGGGACTGTATTAATGAAAAATAAAGAATGTTAAGGGTTTTTAATCTCACAAATGTTTTGAGATACTTGAATTTTGATAATAAACCTCGTAATTTCTTCAAAAGGGACGCTATGTGTTTGTCCCATTTCAGATGTTTATCAATTATAAGTAAGTAAGTAAGTAAGTTATTTATTATCCCAAGAAACATTACATGTTTATAATTAGGGAATAACTATAAGCACAAAATCATGATGAGTTTTGAGAAAAAAAAAAAAAAACATACATATGTATAAACGAACATACAGTCAAAAATGAAATATATTATAACTCCTAAGTACCTACTAGATACTATCAGTTTTTTCAATGCTAGTATTATCATGAAGTATTAGTGGTCCTAAGGACTTATAAAAATGATATTTTTGAACAGGATCCTTGGCAAATAATTGAATATAGACAAGTAAATACAATTCAAGTTCGAAAAAAACATTCTAAAGCAAGAAAACTACTGGTAAACACCGTGCAACTGATCACGGAAATATAACCTCGATGCATTTGTCATGATATATCGATGTGACTTAATTTCGATTTAACGTGTTGAGTTGGTCGACACTGATTAGTGTCAACGATAGGAAAGTCGTTGATTGCTCTATCAACTGAAGTCGACCAACCATTTGAGTCGGTTCCCCGAGCAGCCCAGGTGCATGGAAATGACTCTCCTCATTGCCGATTTGAACAGGGGCCCGATTCTCCAGATCTTGCGACGAACGCATCGTTCAGAATCATGCAGAGATATGTATTGTGTGTGTTTAAATTCAACAATTCAATCCCATAATTGATGTCATGGTATTACTATTGCAGCCTAGGTAATTATTTCTGTAGTAATAATATGTTGTCAACAACATTATTATTAATATTCAGAAATTACATTTGAGTAGTAGTAGTGGTATGGCATTCGTAAAAAGTACCAAAAGGTTAAATATTAATATTGGCATCAGGCCTAACAAATGAAATAAAAAACATAAAACAGATGTGAGAATATTATTTCCAAATTTCCTTTAATAATTGGTGGGTCGTTTTATCTCTCATGCCTATATGTTGAAGAGTTTTAAATCATTGATAGTGATCTACCCTGACTATTATATCACGGCAAACTCATGCAGGAAATACTTTTGTGTCGGCTCTTGCACGGGTCCCCGTCAGACATTATGCAACAACCTTTCTGGTATTTACCAGAGTACTTGCAGTAAAAGTGGACTTTCCTGAAGTACTTATATAGTGTTTGCTATAAACTTTTACTCAATTCAAAAACTGATCCTCGCTCTATCAGTTATTATACTTACTGTGCTACAAACTTCCGCTAAGGCATGTAATTGGTTTGAATTCACAACAGTTGAAGTCGATGTACTTGTTGTTGATGTTAAACTCATACAAGTATTGATGGATGGTATGATAGGCACAGGTATAACTGAAATAATTATTTATTCATAAAATATCGAGAGTAAAAAAGAGAACTAATAATAATAAAAGGGAAAATCAGACGAGTCCATAACAGTTTGAGTTTAATGAGTAACAAAATCAAGTATCTTTAATTGAATCTAGTCCCGAGAATTCAGCACTCTGAAAAATTTATTAATTCTTCCCATCGCTTAATATATTGGATTTTCTAATTAACATTGAAAAAAGTCAGGCTAATAGGTGATATGCAAAATTTTTCTCGATCAAATCTTTCGAAAATAAGTTTATCCCAGACTCTATAAGGTAAATGCATTACCGTATAAAAACACTTATCACCACCATTACAAAGTTTCTCGAAATTATTTATTATTCATAATTATTCATTGCACATCATTAGTGAGACATTACCGGCACCCTCCTCAGATGAGTCAAAGGGATATTTTCAGAAAAGTCCCTCCAAAAGAGGCAAACTTTTCTTTCCGACTTCTATTGGAACTTTGAGGTGGAGTGAAGTTTAAAAAAAATGATTCGGCAATAAATATTGGAAACCATCGCATTTAGCCATTTGAAATGATTTACCAAATATCATATTGTTTGTTAAAAGTAGTATCATGCTTGGACAAATGTACAATTTTTTAAAAATGAGTGAACATACATACTGCTTTGTATATTCGGATTTTCAACAGTAGGAAATGTGCATTTCTGTACTATTCTTAATGATGAAGCAAGAAAACGTATGATAAGGTAAAGCAATTAGGCAAGGAGGGCAATTTGTAAAAAGTAGTGTACATCCCTCGTTGCAATTGCCACATTCCCGGACTGTATGTTGCTTTTCGAGGAAAAATAGTCTAGAAATGTAAAAGCATACTTGTATTGGGATTTCATACTAAGTTGCCAGCGCCATGGTGACGATTTTGGTACCAAAGTTGTCTATTCGAGATCACCCCATGGTTTGTTTACTCTTTCTGATTTCTTTCCTATGGAGGTGGGAGATAAATGGATGAGAATGGAGCCGTAGATTACAGAATTAAACAAGTTCAGGTGGGCTACAGTATACTTGTAAAAATCTAAAAGTATGTGGAGCAATTCCTGTCGCGGTTGCCGACGCCAACTATTCAACAAAATTGTTCGTTAAAATAAATTTGAAATTTGTGCGTCAGAATATTGAAAATTTCAAAAACGAATTATATGTCAGATAGACGTCAAAGTCAATTGACACCATCATAAGAAGTCAGTGATCCAGTATCTTCACTACCAACCGTAACACAATAACAGCATCAGTCAGCGCCTTCAGGGGTTGTTGACCATAAGCCAAATATTTCTGTGTTCTGTGGTTGTCATTATCAGAGATATACTAAATAATAGCAGCAATATCCTACTTAGTGAAGATTCAACTAATCTAGCTTGATTGCCAAGGAACAATGAATCTGAATGACAAATCCATAGCAACAAAACCTAGCTTAGATAAACCACAACTTAAGCAAGCCGGTGCAATTGACCCTGAAATTCGAAGATGAGTTTTTGATTACATGCCAGTAAAAGACGTAAACAACAATCATTTGACCTTGACAGACACCTGTCAAATAGATTAACTTTGGTTCGTCATCTGGTGGCGGTTGAGCAGTAGCGTTTCACTTATCTTGAGATCCCAATGCAATATACTTTTATTAATCTGTCGCCACAAAAAAAAAACATGTTTTTTCATGATGCACAATACTTCTAGTGTATCTAATTTGATATGACTTGCATTTGTGTGGTCAGAAATAATGTGTGTCTATCTTTAAGAAAAAGTCATCGAATTTTAAAATCTTATTTGAGGAATGTTGTTTTTTTTGTGAACCAAATACTCAATGTAGATTTCAATTGAATTAACCAAAAAATACAAAATCTGAAACTGTTTTTGTTCAAATCGACAGCGGTGGTTCTGAACAAAATCAAAAATTCAAGGTGACAGTAGGCAGTTGAAAAATGGAGAGATATGAATTCGAAACCTCAACAAGTTGACAATTTTTTTATAAAAATTCTGGTCCGAATTAATGTAACTGAAATGGGATTCATTTCCATTTGTATCCCAAGCAAAAACCAATCGCATAGTTGAATTATAATATACTACAAAATGAAAATCTCATCTGACTTGAAAGTTAATGCTGTCTCTGAATGTTTTATTATCATATGCATACCTGCAACAGAAGGCTGTGGTTTGACAATCGGGCCCCAGGCTGATTTATGTTTAGCAAACTCAGGAAGCCACTCGTTAATGGCATTACGTAGAGCATGCCTAGGATGGTACATATTTGGTGATAATGATGCAGGTACATCTTCCCCAGATAAACCATCTTCAGTCTCAGTCTCTAATTTGATGTCTGCCGAAACAGTATCGTCTGAAATGAAAACAGTTTCCATAATTATAGAATACAAGTTTATTGGTGCTATGAACAAAGAGTTTTACACAAATCACACAAGACACCTAAAATTTTTTACTTGTAATGTACAATCACAAAGTTCACATATAAATTTTTTTTTATCAACTATAAATATTTTTTTAAACTTGTTTTAATATAATCCTGTCAAGATTTTTCACTCCAGTTGGCGGTTTGTTGTAAAATTCGGAGGCATGATGTAATGTAGTATTTCTGGATTTCTGCAAGTTCTTTATTGATTTTTCTCGTATCGTGATAATGTAAGCTGCTTTGAGCTCTATATATATATATAAACATTTATAATTTCTTGGATGAAAGTTCTATAAAAAATATTTGGGTTGCATACTTATAAAGACAAATCAAACCTCAAACAACACTTTCAATGAAAAATTTCACACACAATATTTATGTAATCACTTATGGGTTACGTATTTGGGTTTTCTTTCTTCTTTTCTCTATTTTCCAGTGAGAAGAACCCCAACAATGAACTAAATTATATATCCATCTCTCTCCAAAAATATTCAGGCAATATTTCAATCACACAGCCCTTTGAACATTGGCTAATATTCGAAATAACATCATGAGTACCTTGTAGTTGACCTGTCACAGAACCAAATAAATTCTCAGCGTTTAACAGAGGTCCATACTTGGTCGAGTATTTGTTGGAAATATTCCCAATAGTCTCGTTGACATTTCAACTAACAACATGATCGAAATAGGCTGTCCCTGCTCGCTCTTCCGCCACCTGTGCGTTTCCAGAGCTGCACATTCCGGCCCAGGTTACAAGCCACACCTCTGTATAGCTTACCTTCCTGACGAAGGCAGTCGCAGACTGGCCGCCAATCATGTCCTCACCAGGCTGAGGATAATGAACCATGGTCTGTCAATTTTGGATTGGACTAGTACACACAAAGAAATCTCAGGCCCTAGACAAATATGGACTTTCGCCGCCGACGATGGATCAATGATTGAGCTAGAGAGGTTAGGTTTTGACCCATACTTTGGCTTTGGGTAGATTTTATTCCGCTCCAAGGACCGAACACCCTCACAGCAATCTGCTGCCAAATCGGGACCCTCCAAGAAACCCGAATTACCTGGAAAACCAGGGCCGAGTGGTAATCCTTCTATGGGGAGGAAAAATCCAAGAAATCAGCTGGAACAAAAGGTGACATGACCCCATCAGCTTATCCAACCCTTGTCTCGACCTTGGTGGTGGCGAATGAGGGCGTCGTGAAAGACGCATCATTCGGTATTGCCTGTATTCACATTCAAGTGTCTACTTATAACATGTCAAGGTGGCAAAATTTTCATGGAGAAATTAATCGACCTTGAGTTCCTACACGAACCCTGGACAGGAAATAGAGATCGAGTAACCGGACTGAGCATATCACTGGTGAGGTATTCATGTACGCTGGGGTAAAACCCAGAGCATGTCAACTCAAGAAATTTTTTTTTGGGGCTCACAGGCTTCTGCAACCATAATGTAGCCATCCGAGATTCCCTACCTGAGGAGAAGAGCACGACAAATTATCGCCTGCTCTGCAAACTTCACGATTTGGATATGCCGTACACCGACTAATCGAATATAGCAAGATGAACAAATTCCAAATAATAATGAGTTGTGCCAACTCATACCATATAACATGGGGCAGCCAGAATATTAACCATAGAGGTGAGTTACCCCTTGATTGTTTACTAGGGGAAGAGTTGTCTGAAATCAACAAGGGCTCCGAACCTACCTTTGTAAGTAGTAATAAGCAAGAGATGCTAGATTTACCTATCAGCTCTACCTTTTTGAGCAACAAGATACTGCATTCTGCAGTATCTAATGAACCATCTTGTTCAGATTATAGACTTATTCTATTTGACATTGAAACTGTAGTGGAATCATGTGACTCAAAACTTACATACTGATAGCGGTGATCTCCTCCTGTCAAAATAACTGTCAACTGAGATGATCAGAACTCTTCTTGGTGGATCAAGAGCCTTGATAAATTGAGAAAAGAAATTCGAAGACTGGGAGCTTCACAGAACAACAAAAAATAGAAAAGCAAAACGGAAGGTTTGGAAGTATTTCTGTGAGAGTACATCTGACATAACCCGCAGCACAAGAATCCACAAGATTCTGTCTAAAGAGCTGACTTCTGAAATCGGATCGATAAAACGACATTCACGACCTCTAGAAAAGACTAGGAGTCGCCCGCAAGGGAAGTACAATCTCTCCTTCTGCGGTAGCTACTGATGGACAGGCAGGACAGGTTTCTTGATGTCCTCGAAAGGGGAGAAGTGGAGCTGCAAGCTATACAGATAACCTAGTCAACTTGACAATGACCACGTCCGGAAGGGTAGCTTCTGATATCCTCCAAAGAACATTGGACGATGTTCACACTTGGTGTCAGAGAGAGTACTTTCCTTCACCCGGAGGAGAAATTTGGGTGACCTAATTCCATTTTCCTTCAATGATGAGGTAATTTCATTTGCAGCGGAAGTGATTTATCTAGGAATTATCCACGATAAAAAAATCACTTGGAAAAAGTTATCCGCCAAGCCAAACTGTCTCTAAAGACAAGCCGCAGGAATTGTGAGAGATCTTGTGGTCTAGGGCCCAAACAAATCCACTGGATATATCATGTAATCATTGCCGGACCATTTATCACATATGGAGCTATAGTCTGATGGCGAAAAGCCTTATGGCAAACGACCCAGGCAAAGCTCTGTAGTATATTGAGACAGGCCTGAAAGGCGATTTCTGGTGCCTTCAGCACCACACCATCAGCAGCCATGGAATTTCTTCTTGACCCGCTCTCTACATCATTATGGGGAAAGAGGCAAGATGGACAACATACAGAATCGTGCACATTGCCAATTACACAAAACAGGTCCATGCGGAGCACAGCAGACTGCTGGTGGAGACCGAAAGCCACATCATTCTGGGAATGACCTCTGACCTAATGTCTTCAACAGTTAACTTTGACTTGCCTAACTAATATCCTGGACGGCAAGAGGAGTGTTAGATTTCTGTCAGAATTCACCAGGATTGGCCCACCCCAAGGCATTTATGCACAGTAGTACAGTAACAAACAACAGCAGCAAACAACAGCAGCAAACAACAGCAGGGATGACCTTCGCTGCCTAGCAGGCTTTCTCACAGGGTGAATCATCATATGACAAAACTTGGACTGTCGGAAGATCCGCATGCCGTCGTTATTTCGAACATGATGAAACAGCAGAACACTATACCTTGGTTTATAGTAGGTAATTTCAATGTTCAATTTATTGAAAAAAAAAACAAAGTTAAGATCTACACTAAGTTACGGATTACAAGCCAAAGAAAACTCGGTTACCAGAGATAAAAACTCATTGAACTTGTTTGTGAATTTGGAATGACTTGTATAGCATATAAATAATCAATCCACCCATTATTAATTCGGAAATGAGAGTTTAATGCTCATTATACTACTCGCTTGACTGCAATGGCTGTTTCATTGGCAGGAACAAACAGCTATGAATATCTGAGTACATTCTCAGTACCATAGCACAATTATTTTGTTGTCGCAGTTTTTGAGTTTTTTTATCTACTATTTATACTATACAGATATTAATAATAATTATTTATTTATTCAAATTTTGTAGGTGATATACTCAAAAAACGAAGACCAGATATAGTTAGGAATTATCTTTTGGTTTTCTTCTCCGAATCAAAAAATAGAAATTACAGCTGCTATGAAAGATATAGTTACTAATGTTATCCTACAATTATTATTTTATTGCATAATCAGTTTGCATTGATTGTTTCTTGATTGACAGTCAAATTTCAACAAAAGGAAATTCTAGGAAATTTCAAACTTTTGAAGGATATTTACGAATCTACGTTGTTTCACAAAACTTAATGCCCAATAAGGAACACTGATGAAAATCAGATCTGGGTTTATGTGTAAGTCAGAAGTCAATATTTCACTTTCTCAGAAGGAACACTAGTAAACATTTCACAGATAGATGGACAACTTAAGGCATTCATACAATAGGAAGATCACTAGAGTTATCGCAATATCAAACACTTTATAATTCAAGAAAAAAATCTTGAATAAGAATCGAATCTACAACCCTCTGCTTTCTAGGCAGATACTGAGCACTGAGACCAGTTGATAGTGGACGAGTATTGCTTTCAGTAATACCTCAGTAGTATCAATCCTTATCGAGTTTTTGGGATTGCCATATTGCAGAGAAAAACGAATATTTCTAGGAATGTCGAAGCATTTGGGCATTTATTAAATGATCCACCATTTTGTAGTAGGTGAATATATTGACATCAAATATGGTTGTGAAGTATTCGTCACGAGCTTTATAATGATGTAGCACAAAACCCGCCTTTCCATTTCATTTTTTTTCCAGGTGGCGCATAGTCGCCATCTTGAATTTTTATAGTATTTATGCATCAATTTCATCATTCCAAGTTTGAATTTTCTGAGCCCTTCAGAAGATAAAAGGGGGGGCATTCAAAAAGAGCACTGTAGAATAGATCCGAGGGAGATTTGTACAATATGTAACATGAAAGAACTGGAAACTATTGAACATATTTTGTTTGATTTTCCAACTCATTGTGCAATGAAACCTCATGATCTATTCTCTTGATAACATTTCTGCACAATCAGCCAAGGTCATATCCAACTATATCTGGAACATCTTGAGACTCCAATCTTTCCTGATGAACGAGTTTCTTTCAGTATTAGGTAGGTACTATGCTTCAATATGTTTTTCTTGTCGACCATTATTTTTGTATTTTTTTTTTCCCTTTCAATCGTGCACAATATTGATATGTTAGTATCTGTACTTTCGAACTCTTGCTATAAAATGTATATTTTGAAAGCAAATAATGTATTGTATTGAACTGATAAGCTTAGCTCTAGGTAGAGCTCAAAGATAGGGTGTAGCCATGCATAGTTTCAATTCAAGCTGAACCTCAAGTTCACATGTAACCAACGCAAGTGGCTCTTCCAAACTACAATCATATGGCATTATTCAATGTTGGTCAGTTTGTTAGTTCAACTAGGTAAGTCTCACGGGTGTAAAGTTAGCCAAAACCACAAGATACACTGAGAAAAGTTTACTAGATTATTTGTTCCCCTGTTATTAAGTTGTTTTATGCATAATTCGATGCAGATTTCAATTCCATAATTAGTGGATATCGAAAATAGTGTATGTAACTATCTTTCGCCTCGTCGAGGGGGGAAATGAGGGTATATAGTGAAGTAAAGAAACTGAGAAACTTAATAACATCTTCATAAGACTCTGTGGAGTAATTTTGAATGCAGATTCGGATTAAGGGTGACAAATAACATATCAAATGAGACATTTGATCATTTGTCGGTGCGTCAGTGAGGGTGGAGTAGGGTTGAAAGATCAAAAATATTCATAATATTTTCAAAAGACTCTGCCGAGGAATTTTGAATGCAGTTTCGGATTCATGGTGACAAATAACACATGAAATGAGATATGTGATCATTTGTCGGTGCGTCAGTGAGGGTGGAGTGGGGTTCAATGATCAAAAAAATGTATAACATTTGCAAAAGACTGTCGAGGAATTTTGACAAATAACAAAGAAAATGAGATATGTGTTCATTTGTCAGTGCGTCAGTGAGGGTGGAGTGGGGTTGAAAGATAAAAAAAATCCATAACATTTTCAAAAGACTCTGTCGAGGAATTTTGAATGCAGATTCGTATTTAGGGTGACAAATAACATATGAAATGAAATATGTGATCATTTGTCGGTGCGTCAGTGAGGGTGGAGTGGGGTTCAATGATCAAAAAAATTCATAACTTTTTCAAAAGACTCTGTCGAGGAATTTTGAATGCCGATTCATATTGAGGGTGATAAATAATATATGAAATGAGATATGTGGAGGGGTGGAGTGGGGTTGAAAGATCAAAAGAATTCATAACTTTTTCAAAAGACTGTCAAAGAATTTGGAATGCAGGTTCATGTTATTTGTCACCCTCAATTCGAATCTGTTGTCAAAATTTGTTTCTTGGTGCTAGGGTAATTGAGCTCTAGAAAAAGTTTCATCTTTTACACCAAAGGTTCCAATCTCATCCTTCATTTTTGCTTTGTTACCTATGTGGAATTTGCACTGTTGGTTTGACTCGATGTCAAGATAGATTTTTTTTCTGCCTGGCTTGATGAGATGGGCAACCTGTGTGTATTGCATACTCCTAACAGAGGTGAACTGTAGAATTCCCAGATGCCAATACCAACAGGTGTACCTGGTTTATTGATTACACCAACTGACTCCGTAATAATAAAGGTTTTCTGAGTATTCCTACTACAAAAAATACAAATTATCCACTGCAGAAATGAAAACAGGCTGTCAAGCTAGGGACGCACCTGTACATCATTGATATGAGAAGAATATAAAAATAAAAGAGTTCTGAGGGATAATCATTAAAAAAACAATTATTAAACAGACAAAACTAAATTTGAACAAAATGTACTCACTCATGGAAGGATCTCTTTGAGCATCAACATTACACTTTGACCATTGTGCAAGAGTATGAATGGCCACAAAATTGGCCCCATATTCACAATTAGGATTGGTGAGAACTCCCCGAAGTTTAGGAATTAAATCAGGTGAACGTCCTGAATAAGGCCCCAGGAATACTCGCTTCTGATCATAATCATTGGCATGTAAATTATCCCAAATAACTGGAGGTCTTCTCAAGACTTCTGTTATTTCTTGAATATTTTCTGTTGTTAAAGTCCTGGATATAACTTTTTGACCTGAAATCTGTACAATGCACACTGAAACTGCAACACTCTAAGAATATTTACCTGTCCATAATATATCTATTTCTTGAGTTAACTTAGATCCCAAAGTATTCAAATATTCTGAATTGGTTACATTAGGCACAGCCCTAGTAGAACAATATTGCGTTGGACACAACAGAAATTTTGGTTGACCCAAGTGTTGATGACACTCATTTGTAATAGAGACTTGTGCATGAGCAAAAGATTGAAAAATTTCTTTATCTGCCTCGGACATTTCTGATTCAATATCATCAAACAATAATGCAAAAGCATTACAACCAAACTGAGATACTTGTTTCAGTTTCCTTTTCAAAGCGCCCACCTCCTTTGAGTTACTGTATGTTATATCTAAGCCTGGAGACAAAGCATAATAGAATGTTATATTTTGATCTTTTGCAGCTCTGATTAAACCAGTGAGATGTTCGGCTTCTTCAACTGTATATAGCTCTCGCCAGTATGCTCGGTGTTTATAATCATCTTTTGGTGCATATACATATGAATCCATACCCCACTTCTTCATTCTGAAAAATTTCTGCAGTTATCATAAATTAGGTCATGATTTCAAATGCTTACTTTTGGAACAAATCCTTTCGCTGCTCTGTAGTCCAGGGTCGTCCATAAAATCCTAGAAAATGTTTAGTTATATCTCTTCGACTGTATTGATTGAACAGTAGGGATTTATTAATGCTTCCACAGTTTAATCATTTTTTATTGAAATTACCTTCAACAACACCACAAATGAAATTTCCATTCTTGACATTAATGTTTTCCAGAACTGGTGAATCAGAAATTGTAGTCATTTTTTCGATGAGCTAGGGAATTAAAATATTTCTTCAAATTATTGAATAAAAATACAAATATTTGGGTTTCTTCAGTTTCTTCCTGAAAAAAAAATCACAACACTTAAAAATTTTGACGTTTGACAGCACTCACTGGACTCGCACTCGGGCACAGGCCATCAGGCCATAGAAATAATAATAAATACACAGTGGCACAGGCACAAACCATTGATACCTTACCATAGACAAATCATATATATGACTAAAGGCCCAAATTTGCCATGTCCGAAAACTAAGTTTGACGGCCATTGACTGAGTTCAACGCCCATTTTAGAATTTATCAATTTACAGACATCATAACTAATGAAATAGCCCTAAGAGACCGAGGATTGCAGAGTAAGCAAGATAGAATACTTCAAGTATAAAGCTTCTCGTTCACTGGGAGCGGAAGCTGCGAACTGCGAAGCAACGATTCTAGCTGTGTGAACGCCGTTCGTCCAAAAATGTGCGATGCATTGCACATCGTCCATTGCCTCAGTATTCGTCCGGATTCGAAATAGGCGAGAAGGCTAGAATTGTAGATGGCGCAACAAAAACATTTCACAAAGGCATTGACTGACGAACAATGCCGTCGCTTGTGAAAGTGGCCCTAACAATCAGAGATAGTTTGATTATTAGTAGAAACCTGGATGTATTGTGTCTACTGACTATTAATCAGTTATAAACCACTGATTAGCACTATTATAGCCTGTTTCGACGATGCAAGTTTGTCGCTGCAACTCCAGAAAATTGCATGTGTTCATGCAAGCTTATCGAGTTGCATGAATCTTTTTTGGTGCGATAAGTTGCAGCGACTTAGTTATCTCTATGGTGAATTTGTTGCCGCAAACTACAAATATGTGGTGGCATCATTGTGAAGAATATTGATTTTGAACATTTCAATTATTTTTCGAGACTTGGAGGAATCAAGTTGAGTAATAAGGTGATTTAATCACAATATCAATTATTAGAAATGAATGAAATTATATATCAGTTGTGATAATGTAGACGTTCATCTTGGTAACATTCGGTGCTATTTTTTAATATTGGCAATTGGCAATGCAAACTGACAGCTACATGACATATCTCGCAGCGACAAGTCGCCACAGTTGTAGTTGCAGCTGCAGCTACAAAATTGCATCGTCGAAACGGGGTATTAGATACATCGTCGAGATGAGACTGTAACTAAGATGTCTAGAAGGATGGTGTACGCAGTGCCGGACTGGCCAGGGGAGATAGTGAGAAAAATCTCACGGGGCCCACCCCCCACGGGGCCCCTAGGAAAACAATAGCGTATTGACTTTACCCGGGAATGTTCATAACCAAGTTAACGAACTCAACTCAACGCTTTTACAAGCCCTCAACAATCTTAGTGCTCATTTGGAATATGATGCAAAAACCTGCTCAGAATAAGCCACCTCCTTGTTTAAAAGCTTCTGTCATTCGTCTTTCTCGAATTGTTTTGATATCTTAAAAATACTTCTAAATACTTACAAACCGAGGGCTTAGATTTTATGCAGGCCTTCCACATAGTGAACAATGCAGAACAAAATATCAAAAACATGTACGAAAAGTTCGACAATTTGAAAAACTTAGCTGAAAAATTCATCAGATATTTAATTGACAAAGACGAGCTATCAGATGCAGACATACAAAGCGAATTTCCAAAATTAAGAACACGCAAAAAGAAAAAGATGCCTGGAGAACTAGCTAATGACTTTGTTCAACCTGATCAGTACCTACAAGAAATTTGAAACTGAAGTATACGAAACGACAATCAATCAAACTGTTACTAGTCTTCAAGAAAAGTTTGGCGTAAACGAACGAATTTATAATGATTTTTCATTTCTTGACCCAAGAAATTTCGCTGAGGTGCCTGGACTTCTCCACAATAAGGAAAAATTTATACAGAACTCAGGACATTTTCAGAAATTTTTCAAAGTTTAGATAAAATTAAAACAAAGAATTGTATCCAAAGCAACAATAAAAATTCTGAGTGTAACGGGTGCGTCCACTGTTGCTTTCAGTTGATTAGACAGTTTAATATGCACATTTCAACGTATACAAACTCGTATATCGCATATAAGTATATAATTACCTTATCTTGTACCCAATAAGTTGCTTGTGAGCGCGTTTTCTCAAAATTAAAAATTGTAAAAACGCGTTTACGGTCTAGTTTGTCTGAAAATTTATTTATTCTTTTTGAGTGTAGAAACGAAAACGCTGCGTTCTATAGACCCAGAAAAAATTATTTTGCGTCTGGCTGCAGAAAGCTCACTGTATAAAAAATGTTAATTGGTTGAAGTAAAGTAATTATTATATATTTGCGGTTCTTTACCCCTATTTTCATTTACTTCGTTCCTTTTTGATGCCAAAAGTTTATTTATTAGGTCTCCAGTTCCTCGTTTCAGAGTTTTAGCGTTAATTTTTGTATTTGTTGTATTTATTTTTGAAAGAATATTTATTAGATTTGATTTATTGAAAAATTTATTTATTTTTATATTTTGTTTATTTTGTCTCTCTGTGTTTATTTCATTTTTTACTTTAAGACAAGTGTAGAGCTGATCTTGCACCTTAATCATTAATAGTTTAAACCAATAATTTGTTGAAATTTTCGTATGCGACTCATGAAATAGAATAGACCTGGTAATTGGGGGCCCCAATTTTTCAAAATCTCACTTGGCAAAGATAGGCCAGTCCGGCACTGGGTGTACGGAGTTATACCTGGGCATGTTTGGGGTATACTTGGCGACACATGCCTACTATGATAATAAGCATCATGGCTTTTCGACATCAAATCAGTTCAGATGGCGTTTGCAACAAAAAGAGTTACTAATTTCCTAGGAAATGTATAAACGGCTGACCTGACGGCTGCATGGCTATACTTTTACTTTTGGACGCTGACTGGTCAACAACCTATATTATTTGTTTGGAATACTGGCCAAATTCCCTATAATTGTTAATTAATTTTATGAGTATGACATTACATTTTGCTCATTTTGTTGACTGCTCGAATCAAAGAATATAGTTTGTCGATCGATCGGTTGACTATGCACTTATAATTAGCGTCAACTAGCGATGAAATTGAGAAACACACCACGATTCGTAAAAATGACACTAATGACAGAAAAGTGTCGCCATAAAATTCTAAACAATATCGCATCAGTCCCAGCACCATCCTTCTAGACATCTTAACTGTAACTGATATTATTATTTGTATCCGACAGATTGGAAGTAGTGTCGTCTGAAAAAAGAACCGATTTAAACGGCATTATATAGTTGCAGAAGCCATTTATATAAACAATCTTTAGACGATTCGGTACTTGCCACTGATATTGATAATAATTAATATCACAGTTTTATTTAAAATATTGATATTCCATTGAATAAAAATTATGAATTTATGAACTTTATCATTTACTATCATCTTCGATTCGGTACTTGCCAGTGATATTGATAATTAATTATGAGTGATTAAATATTAGTTTTATTGTAAATATAAATACTTTTCAGTAAAAATCATGAATTTATGAATAATATTTGCTATCAGGGTGGGTCGCTTCTCCTAAGTCCACAGGTGATGGCATGATGAGATGTTGATACACGGGAATCTGAAAATGAAGGGATCATTTTTTTTTTCGCCAAAATGAGTACATATCTGTGATTTCTTACATAAGGAAACGACGTATCGAATTCGATATCCTTTGTCTTCGTTGTTCTTTCTGGGATGGCATAATGATTCCCGAGAACTGGCGTCTGTAAAGCCTTTCCATAAATTTTGCTCTGGTCTATATGGATTAAATCTTTTTCTGCTTGTTTCTGTAGCTGCTTGATAGTCAATCTCTTAGGGAATGTTCCACCACACATAACCTTCGATAAAAGTGTTATTTTAGTTTTTATTCATCTAGTTATTTCTCAATGCTCGTGACTTGAGGCCCCGTGATCAACACAATCACTCAGCAAGGTTCTCAGAAAATTTGGCATAGATGAAAATTAAAACAAACATAGAACAGCAATCTGTTTACCACAACGGAATAAAACTATAGAATGGTCTAACGAATTCACTGAAGAAATATGGAAAATTTCGTTTCAAAAATAATTTTATTTATTTAGGGGCCGTTCATAAAATACGTTCGCATACAAGGGGGTGGGGGGGTTGAGTGTGACAAGGGAGGACGGGGGGTATACGGCAACGTGACGTTCGCCGTTTATTATTTTTTGACATGAGCGCTAAAAGCCAGCGTGACCACTTTTGGTAGAAATCTACTTTTTTAGTAGATTTCTGACAAAAATTTAAAAATTTTGGTATGAAAGAAATCTTCAGTAGATTTTGGTAGAAATCTACATGTGCGACATCTTCTGATGAATTCCTAAATTCGTCAGATTTTTTAATCAAATCTATAGCTACTCCATCTTTGCGAATGAATTTTCAATTGAGAATGCGAATTAATCATGTTACAGTACACTGTATTTCACTATACAAATGAAACAAAATAAAGCGATTTTTTACTGTTTCATTGTGTTTATTGAGCATTGAATCTTCTGATTATATGTAATTAGAAAATCCTTGGACTTCTGAATAATAGAAATATTATTTATTATTTACATGTTCGTTATGAAAGATATTCATTAATTTATTTAAATTTTATCATAATAACTAAATAAATATTTTTGATTTTCAGAATTTGTGTACTATCATTTAGAATTTATCATACTCAGCAGGGGGGGGTCTTAGTTTTTGTGACGAAATTTTTTTAGGGGGGGTCACAAAAAGTGTGACACAGCGTGACATTGGGGGGGAAGGGGGTCAAAAAAAAGCTGATTTAAGTGTGACGTATTTTATGAACGGCCCCTTATTATCATAATTTTTTTTCTTTTTATTGCCATATAAAGATCTGATTCAATCACCCATTTTTTGTATTCTATTCTATTTTAATTGTATGGCATCAGTTTAGTTTTTCCCTACAATAAGCATGTATATGTTTCTTGGGAAATAAATTGGTATTATCACTTCATACGATGAACTCTGCGATTAACATGTTCTGATAAAGCACATGAATCATTACTTCTATTGTCACTTATTAGAAATTTTACGACAGTTGAGTGTTCTAGATGTTTGGCCAATACATACAAGGAATTTCAAATATCACATTTAATCTATTTTTAATCGAAATTGGAGTATTAGTTCTACTACGCGTAATCTAAAAATTGTTACGATATTTTTCGTTGCTATTTTGATATTGTCATTTTGAAAAATATTTATCAATTTTGGGGTAAATAATTGTATATAAGATAGTGATTTGTAAATTGTTATGCTATTTTCGAATTTTTGTTAAGTATTTTCATTGGAATTGATATTGTTCTTTCACACAATAGTAGTTGGTTTACTAGATGCCTTGGATAAGAATTTCGAATCAGGATATCTCGTAATTTGGATGAGCTAAGGTTCCTCAAACTTTGATGAGTGATATTCTCAACGCTACTCTTGAGAGATTCAATCAGATTAATGCCGATCTCAGTTCAAATGATCGTATCACTCAATACCAATAATTCGGATTTACCCTCAGCGTAGTTGAGCTTGCCACTCTCTTAATATCAGCGGGAATCGGAAAGTCGAAATCAGGATCTACTGGTCGATTATTAGGAATATTTCTCCATGGTTTGAAAGTACCAATGGTTTGCAAATAGCGACCACCCAACGTCCACATCCTCGCACTGAAGTCTGCACTACAGCTGAAATATTAATGAAAGATTAAACCAAACGGATGAAATAATATTCTTTTTTCACCAAAGACAAAAATGAGACGTTTAGCAGTTGACATAACAGATTGAAGTTGGTGTTCTCCTTCTACCTAGTTCAAAACATTTCTATCATGGTTACGTTCTATTTTGACTGTCGATGATACTAAGAGTACTTTTTCTGCCTATTAGGTAGTACAAGCGGTACAAGCATTTGTTATAGAGATATAGTTAGTCAATGCCTGTGTAAAATGGATTTGAAGTGTTTTTGTTGCGCCATCTAGAGTACAATGTCGATAGTTCCGTTTAATCGACAATGCACGACAAAGTTTCCTTCTCTGAAGGAGAAAAAAGGGGCAGAGTTCTGTCTGCCAGTTTGACAGAAATGTTGAGAGAAAAATAATGAATCCTCAGAGTTGACGATAAAATTTATGAGGGAAATGAAAGTTCAGGCATCAAAATTATCTTCAAAACATGAATAATCTACGACATTGATAAAAATACACTTGTTTCTGAATTGATTGTCATCTTTTGTTATTGTGTATAAAAAATGAGTTATTCAGGCTACGACGTCTGTAATAAATCTGAAAGAAAAGACATGACTTGACTTGGAAACGAAATCACTAGTGTCATCTACTCGTAGTATCCATCTGCTCTTCAAATGATATTTCCATAAGGTTGACTAACTCCAACTATATCTCTATGAACAATGGTACAAGTGTTCATTGTCAAATTTGTATTGTCCACTTTTGTAATTCGTTAGAAAATGCTTTGTGAGTCTCGCACGGTTGGTCAACGCCCCTGCGTGTGGACCATCAGTAGCCGTGTTCATGACACAAAGCATAAATGGTTCACCTAATAACACAAAAAAGAGGAATATTTCTTACAGTAAATTCAACAATTTTCTCAATAATTATATAAATATATTTCTCATTTCAATGCTCAACTTTTGGTATAATCTTGAAAATTCATATGACTATTATTTTGCAAAATACTCCTAACTAATATAATCCCCCATCTTGTCGTGAACCTAGATCTGTGTCAGACTATTCTCACAGAGTTCGTACTCAAACAGGACAGGAAAAGTATCGGTTTTCTTCGTGGGAGGTGTGCCTCGAAGATTATAACTTCAGAAAAATCGTATCGAATATTGATTCACATCTGCTCTTCTATTATATTTGATAATGTTCTCTGAACATTACAGAGTTTCACCTTCCACCCAAATATATTCATATGATATAATATTGATTTGTGCTCCTCTCCACATTAATTTATTTACCTTATTAATATTTCACACTCGTCAATATATGTCAAACCAGAAACTGGCATGAAATGTCCTTTGTAACTATTCAAAAGTTTTGGTTTGGGCTGATTAATAACCATTCTGCGAGCTCTTCCAATGAATCTGTCGCCCCATGTGAACGGAAATCTCAATCTGTATTTCGGCATGCATATGTGTTCTTCGTCTTGGGGTAAAACACAGTAATTTTTCAAAAGCCAGGTTTTAATGTATCCGACAGAGGTGCCTGCAAAAGTTATTCACAATGTTTTTCTGTAAAATGTTTTATGAATAGTCAATATAGCTTCTTCAGGAGCTCATAGTAATGGTTCATGAGTTAAACTAGTCATCGGAGTCTAACTCAAGATTTATGAGCCTCTGAAGAAGCTATAGCCACTCGCGCTAGCGAAACGTCAGGAAGAAATTACAAAAAACGATGGCCTTCAAACCCGAACCAAAGTAGTGATACTGAAAACCTCGGCCGCGAAAGCCTTAACCATTTTGTCATGAATAGTTAATGACGACAAAATGTATGCAAAGCATATAAAAAAAAAAGAGTCATTGATATGACCGTATTGGAATCCTTAAAAAATAAATGTAATTTTTTTTATGGAATGGAACTTTTTTGTTGAAGGAGCACTCCTCTACCTCCACTCTGAAACTAACCAGTCCGAAATCAAATCATGATAATGGTGACCAACGACCAACAGACAGTCCAAGATGAACCGATCAAAAGGAACTCTAGCAAAAACCCACTGCAGTTACACAACTTTAACACAGGCATTCGTTTTATAATATGCGTTTGTGAAAATACAAGAAACTGACTATTAGTCATCGAAACCCTTGGTGAATTCTGGGAAGCCGACTTTATACTGTTGTCGAATTGAAAAATCTTTCAAAAGGGTCAATAAGGAAAAGTGGAGCTATATTTTGGCGATCTTATTCGATGTCTTTGGGGGTCTTACAGCGTGACGTAATTAATTTTGTTGTCGAAAAAATGGAATAGCTCAAACGGATCGTCCAATCAATCAAAATAAAAAAAATTACCCCCTCTCCTTTCCCTCTTTCCGCTTACAGCGTCTTAAATTCTGACTTCATGACTATCGCCAATCGCCAAAATATATTTTATTAGCTAGGCATGTTTCTACAGTCCTAAAGTGTCATGTTAAATTATTTTCTCTACACCCGTACTATTGTAATACACTAATATGCCCATAATCTGTTTGATAATGAAATCCACTATGATACAGATGATTCTTCAATCAAGCATGATGTTCATTTGACGTTTGTCAAAATCAGAAGGTATTGAATTTTCATAAAATATAATTATAAAAATGTCTGATATCACACATATCGGAGAAAGCGGCTCTAGATTCGAAATTTACAGCTCCATGAGACGCGGGTTCGAAACCAGTCTCGAGCGTTTGTTTTTTTTTTTCTCTTCATCTATTATTTGTTGTATTTTCCAAGGTTATACCATTGATGGCAATTTTGTGAAATTTTTCAAAGAAATATTATTAATTACCATTCTTGTGTTCAATACAAATATATACATATGATATTTATAGTTCTTCATTATTCATTGGTTGTAGATAAAATAGCGTATGTACCTCTGATGATTGCATTAACCGGGATTCGAAACGAGCCAAAGGTGAGTTTCATATGGTTTATGCGAGTGTATTAAAAACCATCATAAAATTATCGTTGCATAATATATACTATTACATTTTCTCTTTTCGAAACAATTTTACGAGTGCGTTGTTTTGTCGTCAGGTCGGCTCCCACTTTGCCGCTATTATCAAGACTCTTGCGGGACTTGACGCCTTCTAAGGCTGGATTCAGACAGATCCGAAATCCGACGGTACGACGATCCGACAGCTTTCTGATTGGTCTAAATTGGTCTGAATTTTAATTTAGACCAATCAGAGAGCTGTCGGATCTTCGTACCGATTGGTCTAAATTTTAATGTAGACCAATCAGAAAGCTGTCGGATCGTCGTACCATCGGATTTCGTATCTGTCTGAATCCAGCCTTTGTCTTGTGATTCCCCAGCATCAGAATAAAGTGAAGGCCGTGGTTGTTTAGATGGAGGGCTGGTATTTATTACCATATGAAAGTCGGACGATTTATCATTGGGAAGTGTGATCGGACCAATTGTTGGGGTGATTTGACGAGGTAAAATTAAAGGTTTTGTTCGATGGGACAGTGATGGTTTCCAGGAATAGGGTAGTCTTTGTGAGTCGTCTTTTTTGTTAAGGCAGTCAGAGCGTTTTTAAATCTTTAATTCTTCGTGAATTATTCTGAAGTGAAATGTTCATGAAATGGCATTTGTGTTGTTAAAGTCAATCCTCGTCTGAACAGACGAGTATCGAACATGTCATACTTCTGCTGGACGCGGAGTTAGGAGTGGTTTATTAAGGGGGGGATGGTTTGAATTTAAATTTGAGTCGAATGCACGAAATCTTTTCTTTACTTTTCAAATTTTCGTAACTAAGCGTATGTACGGGTAAAAAAACAATTAGGTATCAATCATATCAGGAAAAAAATATACTCTCACCTACAAATAAGAATTCATTGTTTTCGTCAGTTGCCATCGAAATCACATAGTCGCCGGCCTTATGTATCGCTGAAAAGGAAGTAAGGAATCCTCCTGCAACATGGTGGTTCCACACCTGAATAACACCGTTTTCGAATGCAACTAATAAAGTTCCTACTCCGGGATCGCTCTTTCTATTGTTCAAAAAAATCATGCAATGCACGGCAGGCCTACGTAAATGGAAACATTCGTCAGGCATTGCCACAGTTGAAACTCTTCTGTCTCTGAGTTTGCCTCCGAAAGAATGCTTTCCTGGTCCTGAAAAACGAAATCTAGATCCCATCCTAGTTGATACGCTGAGCAATATCACCTGACAACATTGAATCTACCGATATATGTGATGCGATCGATGTACTCTTAGTAGTTGTCGATACTCTCCTCCTGATTACAACTTCTTCCTTTGGTTTATCCTTGGTTTTCAATTGATAGTGGAGTTTTATTCGGGCTGTTGGATTTGATACATTGAATTTTTTGTAAGGTTGTCCAGTTTCCAAACGCCACAATATCAGTTCTCCAGAGTAAGAACTGGTGGCCAATGTTTCCGGGACCCTTACTGTGGCAGAGCTTATGTCTTCGGAATGACGGAGATCCCAGTTCTTACTAATAAAAATGAAGGTTAATCAACCATTTGCACGCGTACAAGCCGCAAAATAAACTTTTTAAATCATTCATATTCTTCAATCATAATGAAAGTTTTGAATTCTCATACCAAATAGGCACCCTCTCGACTTTTACCTTCGGGATGAATTTTAGAAAATTATTCATTGTGATGATGTGCATCAGAAATGAATATATCTTTCTTTGAGTTGAGAATTTTGATGAAAAATGAACATTTTATCCGTGTGGATGAGTACGAGATTTGGGAAGTGAACCTATATTGGCAACGCTATAACCTCTCAAGTATTATTTTTCAATTTTACACTTCTGCTTGGTTGCTCAAAGAATAAAAACTTCAATAAAACTCGTTTTCCAAAATGGGAATGATATCCAAATTAACTTATAATGAACTAACTAATCCTGAGCCCTTAATGGGAACCACTTTTTATTTAATCGTTGTCGTTATCCTCTGAAATTGAACTGCTTGCGGAACTAAGTTTGTGTTCAATATATTCATTTATATTTATGAATTATGATTTTAGTACTTATAACTTTACAGTAGAAACCAAGAAGAGATATATAGTACTTGAAGAGACTGAGTGCAAGTTTGAGAATCACTTGAAATTTCAAAATTATAAAAATCTTCACTTTATTCGACTTCTAACTTTAAGCATGCTTCTAGGACAAACTTGTATTGAAACGAAAATAATTCATATAAATGGCTTTGTAGTCTTCAAATCAACACAACAGTATAACCAATGGAAATAAGCAAATTAAACTATCACGCATGTGCAAACAAAATTCAGGAAGCAATACCTACTTTTGAGCAAGTACTTAGAAAGTTCGAGAACCGTACGTAGAAAAATCCGAAAAGTCGAACACAGGATTTGAACCTATTCATAGCCAGTTCAATCATAACTGGAACCTAATGTGTTCTACCATTCTACAGTGTCCCCATACAAAGTATGTACATCCAGAAAAAATAAGGGTCAGTATAATCATTAATTTGTAGTGGGTATGAATCAAGAGTCTTCCCAAGTTATTGATGCAATAAAGCTATTAGATGAACAATTGAATCTTGCTCTCACCTGAATGCACCACCAGGACCGACAGCTTCCCCTGTATCAGCAAATTCAGTTACTCTTCTGTTCCAGCCGATCGCCATGATACGACTTTTAACCCAAATCACAGATTGAATTTCGGACCACTTTTCAATTTTCATATTTCGCAGGCAAGTGCCCGTATTGAAATTCCATATTTTCAACGTACCATCGTGGGCTCCCGTTAATAATCTTTGGTAACCTTCGAAAAATTTAAATCGGTAGCCATGAAAGCAAAAACCAGTAAGGGGTGGTATGGAAACCAAAGTAAAACATAAAGAATTGGAAGAAGGTCTGTTCCATATAGATAGTTTCCAAATTTCAGTCAAAGTTAGATTGCTTTTGGTAAAAAAATGAGAGAAATATCCTCAAAAATTTAATTCGTAGATGAAGACGAGTTTCAGAATTCCACAGTTCTGCTGAATTAATGAATTCTCGAAGTTCAAGATGAAACTAAAGCCATCTGAACATGATATATTGAGACATATAAATGGTGTACGGTAGTATGTGTGTACTCGAGTTCCTAATGATAATAACGTACATGCATAACACTTGCTCGTTCTGAATGTACCCATAACCTCATTTGTTAGTTATCTGCATGTTCAAGATGCCAGTCAGTGTCAATTTAAATTAGGACATATATTGAAGGCCTATCTCCAATCTTTATATTTTCCAATTCGATACCTGGATCAAAAGTTGCAGCGGTTATTTCGACAGGCATTATTTCACCATGTAACATAACTGTGTGAGCTTCTTTAATCACTAATAGGCGTCTACCATTCCATGGGTCCCATACAATGATGTAGCTGTCCAAACCACACGTAACGACACACTGAAAAAGAAACTAGCTGTAGCGTATCCCATTTTTATTTATTTCAAGTTGAGTCCAATTTCATGAAAAATCGTTTGTTACTCAGATCGAATGTAATTTTCACCTGAAATGCATTTCATATGGCATACACTCTGAGTGTAATTCAATGGTTATGAACAAATTGAGCTGATAAAGAAAAAGGTTACAATAATCCTCGAATAACTTGCAAACCAATAATGTTAGGCGCATTCTCGAAACATGTACCTGACGACAACATATTTTCTAAAAAAAGTCTTTACCACCGAGACTACATCACGGCTAGTAACAATTTTAATTTCATATTGAAAATGAGGCTTGCTTGTTTAAGTGTTTCAATGCTATGCAACTGACCGTAACACGAATTATGTCACCACCTAGAAGAAATCCCGCCGACTCAGCTTACCACCACTTCATTCGGGATGCTAAATAGACAGTTCCCATGCGGGAGCAGAGATCTTCCCTACTTCACTTGTCGACATCAGTCAGTATTCAGCCTTCAAAGTAATAACACGTATATTTTGTATTTGTTCAGTTTTTCCAAATTTTTGTATCAATAAATAGTTAATGGGTGCAGTCGACTGTGGTATTGTCAAAGTTACACGTATCGAACGAGTGATTTCCTTTTCAACGAAGCATAGGGGCTTCAGAACTTCAGGAAACCCAGTCAATCGAGGATTTGCAGAATACCCCGTACCGAAGCTGTTTTCGAAAAGTGGAACTTCATCGTCTCCTGCAAGGAAGAACGAGAATTGCTGAACCAAGGCAGATTTCCTGTAGTGTTTAAGAATTGGATGGCCAAAGGCTTGCTTTTATTGTGATAACACTGAATCTACATATCGCTTGAAAATATTTCTGACCAACTCGAAACATTGTCTTTAACTGGCAATACAAATCCTAATCAAACACAGTCAAATACGTATAGAATCGTTGAAAACCCATTTGGAATCAAATCTGATTCAAATTATCATACACATCAATGCATATAGTCCAAATTCTACGGAAATTGCGAATACCTTTGAACCAGAATAGCTGAATTGCGTTCTACAGTTCGGTGGGAACCAAATAAACTCTATTGATACTTGAGTACACGTGAGAGTCTTAAAACCAATTTTTCTGGTGCAACAAATCCCAATAACTTTCAAAATTCATATTTGTTGAATTGTGTGATTGGTAAATTGCTTAAAAGAGCAGTTACCACTCCACCATCTTGAGTTACCAGTCTGGTTAACTAGACGGGAAAACGGAATACGGCATTAATTATTTTGATGAGACAGACAACCGAAAACCTATCTTATATCAGAAGTGACCATTCGAATGAGGAAGGAAAGTCAATTATTGCAAAATTATGTTTTGAATTTTCTGACATCATTTATCACGAAGACGAAACTCTCACATTCCTGAATAGAACAGAGCCCAGATTCTATTTCACGAATTCGATTATCGAATTGTTTAGAATATGCGTATATTTTCAGTACAGCGCAGGCTTAAGTCACAGTCTGAGCTACTCGACAATCGAATTCGTGAAATAGAATCTGGGGGCTGAACATAGTATAAAGACCACTGACAAAATACCGATCTATACTGAAATGTATAGATATCCTTTTATTCAGAAAAAGAAGTCGATACATACTCAGAAGATGACCAAAAAAGCATCAGACCTAGTTATTCACCTTTTTCGTCTCCGATTTGGGTCGCTCCAAAAAAACTAGATGCCTCTGCCAAGCAAAAATGGCTGGTAGTCGTAGAATATCAGAAACTTAATGAAAAATAATGGATGATAGATACCCCTCGCCAAATATAACACGTCTTTTGGATAAATTAGGTAGGTGCCAATATTCCCCAACACTGGAACTTGCCAGTGGCTCTCACCAAATTGAGATGTGGGAAGCAGATATTGAAAAAACTACCTTCAATACTGGACAAGGGCACTGCGAATGCCATTCAGGTTGAAGAATGCGCCTGCCACTCGAAAGAGTAATTGAAAACATATTGGGAGGTATACAGAACGAAAAATTCTTAGTCTATTCAGACTCAGGAACACTCGGAAAGAGGAATATATGTATATTATGGAATAATATCACCACCTAGAAAAATTCCCGCTGATTTAGCTTACCACCACCCCATTCGGGATGCTAAATAAACAGTTCTCATGGGAGCAGCGATTTTCCCGCCTTCAGTTAGTCTTCAAAGTATTAAAACGTCTACTTTCTCATGTAATCAATTTTTCTGAATTTTTCTATCAATAAATATCTTTTTAAAGCCATATAAAATACCCCTCTCACAATTGGGTCGGACTGTTGATAAAACTACTCACAATTCCATCTGTTAAACGGGAATGCTTGAGCAGATCCCTCGCCTTCTTTCCCGCCAAATTGTGAGAGGAGTATTTTAATTACCAGTAACTCAAAGGCGGAACAGGCTAGCGAAGTTAGTACCTGTTTTAGTGTGGCTAGTCAATTCGTAAGGGGGTTGATTGGTTAGATTTCGGTATTGTTAGAGATATTTCTATGAGTTCTCGTTAATAACTCCATCATGGGAGTCTAAACATCGAACAGTTCAATATTATGTGTGTTCTAGTTCTGTAAAGACGGGAGTATTTTGTTTTCGAGCCTTGTGCCCGCATTATTTCAAGTAGTTGATCGTTCAAGTAACGTATCTTACAGCTTCTAATAATTCTTGTTTTAGCCCATATCAAACGGAGTTTATGGTGTGGCATTATAGTAAAAACTCATTTTAGAATATGAAAGAATATCTGGAGATCGGACAGTTTGGAGCGTGCTGAATAAATTCTTCCATGGAGGACATAGTGGCAGTGAATCTAGCACCGACAAAATACTGAGACTAACTGTAACGCTCATTTTATGTAAAAATAATGGAAACAACAACTGCAAAATGTGCCTTCATCTATCTAGACGACACAATTGATTTTCAGAATTCTTAAATCTATATTTTGTCGATCGAAAACATTTACGTCTCACGGTCAGTTACGTCGTAACAATTGAAAAGCGATTCGCGGCGCCTTATTTTTAATACGGAATCAAACCTATTGATATCAGTACCCAGTGAAGTTTCGGTAAGGGAAGACTCATTATAAAATATTCGCTCCCTTCGAAATCTGTTAGAAAAATTCACCTGACATTACTGATTTGCATGTTATTTGCGACAATGAAACCCCCCTTACCAGCTCAATTCACTAGTATTTATCCAGGAGTCCTTCTTGGAACTTGTTGTGCCGGTATAACTGACATTAGGTGTACTATACGATGGATTTTCATCAGATATCATTCGATGGTCTTGAAATTGATTCTATATACTAGCAATGAGCCCACTCGGATTATTCGAATAATCCTATATTTCGGTTTTCAAGAATACTGATAATTTGATAAAAATTCCAATTATCATTTGATTTCATCGGTTCATTCAATGACATTATGATTTGAGAGTTTTCGTTGATGGGAGCTAGATATGAATTCTTGAGGGCTAAACCTTTTATTACGAAATTCGATGTAAATGAATAGGTACCTACTACAGACGAAAAAAATATTCATATGAACAATTATTTCTTTCCTGATAAGAATTATCATGAATTGAATCTTTCATCATTCTCAATTATTTTCGAAACTTTCGAGAAGGTAATTGTTTAATGTGGTGTCTCTTCCTTACTTTATTATTTTTCTCAGATGTTATATATTCAGTTCCCTTGTCGTTATAATTTTATATTTTGAGTTCGTATTCAAAATAGTCTTACAATTTTGTTATATTTCTGTCATATTTATTACTCACCTTGAATAATTTATTGTACAGAACCACTGAAACGGCACTAGTATGTGTATTGCCATCTGTATGTTCGAAACTCTGCTTAGGACTGAGAGGTAAAACGGCAATCATTACACTTCCAATTATCCATTGTCTACTCTCAGGATTATACAGAGTGGTGAGATCACTTCTTTCTCCCAACTGTGCGGGCAATTCTAAGTAGGTCTGTAGCAAACTCTGACGTCCAATGTCCCATACCTTTATATTTTTATCTTTAGACAAAGTATACAGCTTTTCAGCATTATCCTGAAACACCATTCGAACAATCCCAGTATGATGGCCGTAGAAAGTACAAATGGGTCTGGTAGGAACGAAGGGATTCCAAATCCGAACTAAACAGTCTGGTCCACCAGTAGCTACAATGTGGACCCCTTCTTGCAATGCAAAACACCAAACTCCTGCTACTATTTTGTAAACGTAAGCTTTATCAGGTATGGTCATGTCTGTCATTTGGAAACCTTTGGGACATTGGGCGCATGATACTATAGCATGTAGCGTGGGATAATAGGCAACTTGCCTGACGAAGTCTTGATGTACATTCAAATACTCTGTTATTCTCATATGTGGTACTCCACCATTAACAAGACGAACGTATCTGACGTGGCGCAAAGGAATACCTGGTTGACTTCTGAAAGGGCCTCTTGCTTCTGGTTCGATGAATATAACCCTCAAATTACCTCCCATATCTCCCAGAATCAACATAGATGGTACCGTAATATCTTTGTCAAACTTATAAGTCATGGTTGTAATCGGGAACGGAAAAGACGTTATCATCACTCGTAGTTCGAACTTTCTAGCGGATGTATCGTAAAATCTCAAATCTCTTTCTGTACTACAAGTGCAAATTACGCTCAGGTCCGGTAGAACTGCCATGTCGGTCACCCAAGTACTCTGGATTTTCAATAGTGGACAAGTCGATTGGACAGTTCGTTCTATCTGCATATCCAACGACCAATAATTTATGGTTCCATCGGGACTGCACGTCATTATGCTACCGTCGTGCCAAGTGATCGATCTGTCTGGTTTGACTGTCGGATAAAAAGTTATTCTATTGATGGTATGACGGTGGTTGCTCTTCAGCATGGTCGGTGGAAGAGGAATCGGAGCATCGAGGGTTTTGAATTCCAAGCTGACTTCTTGTTGTTCGAAGCCTAGTATAAGGTAGGAAATGAATTCATCCCAAGTAACTATACCATTACTGAAACGGCAAAGTAATGGAAAAATATAACGAATCGAAGGATTCTGGGGAATATTCTTGAATAAAATTACAGTTACCAAGAACAGATATGACAAGACATGAACAAAATAAACACCAAAACCCTAGGAATTTGTTGTTCAAACTTTCTAAAGATTAGTTTGAATTTATTAACGGTTACTATAAAAAAGTATGAATAGCAAATGCCCTACCAAATATCGTACTTAGTTTCAGCGTGCCAAGAAAATCACAAAATTAGCCAATCCTTGTGAAAGAATGTAGACTTTCACGACCGGTGTTGATACATCGCAAGTTTTTCGGGCTTGAGGGCCGTGTCCTGGAATTTTGAGTTCCGGAGCTTTCGGCTGCATCTGCGGCCGAAACTCAAAATTCCAGGACACGACCCTCAAGCTCGAAAAACTTGCGATGTAGCCATTCTTTGTACAAGGTTCTACTTCCTAGGCGTAATCGTGAGAGTGTTCAATACGGGAAAATTAAATGAAACCATTGCCATTTTCTCCGACAGCCAGGCGGCAATTGAGGCGCTCAGCTCATTTCAAACATACTCAAGATTGGTGGGAAGCTGTCTGAGCGCACTCAAGGAGCTAAGTACCCAAAATAGGGTTACTCTAGCATGGGTACCTGGGCATGAGGGTCACAAGGGCAACGAGGAGGCCGACGCTCTAGCCCGTTCAGGCGCATCTAAGGCAAGCGGTTGAATAAGCTCCCTGGAATGAGACAGGCGAAAGAGTTCCTTAAGGAACCAGCGCCCAGATTCACGGAAGACCTGCTGAACCACAACCGTAAGGATGTGAGGGGAGTGGTGGGTCTACTAACGGGGCATAGCCGGCTCAGAAAACATATGACCAATATTGGTCTGACAGAAGAAACCCGATGCAGGTTCTGTCAAGAAGAGGAAGAAACCGCACGCATGTGCTCTGTGAATGCGAAGCGATAGCAAGGCTGAGACACGCAAGATGCGGGAAGAAGAAACCAGAGGCTGCTAGCTATATGAAGGGGCCAGTGTCAAGGCTATGGAGTCTCATCAAAGAGATCAAGCTAGACAATGAGCTCTAACAGCCAAGGAGCATCACAATAGATCTGAAAAGGTCGCAGTGAATCAGGCCATGGGCCAGATGGGATAATCTAATCTAATACGGAAAAATATGAAAAAAGTTCACACAGACAGATCATCGTTGACATTTTGTTTGTGAGCTATTCGCTTCCTCAACAGCAACCCTCAGGAGTATTTGTGACAACTTTTGCTAGATAAGGAAAGGTCAGAATCTCATATTTCAACTTGCTACTTTGATAATACTATAACAGATAAAGGAAAACTTCCTGAAATTATATGAATAATCATTCATATTTTCTATGAAGAACTTTCAACAAGATGAAAGTTCATACAGTGCGTTTCAAACTACTTTCCCCATATAATGGGTTACCGACAGAACGCTGCATGACGAAATGCAAGCTGAAAAAAACGTACTTGAGTAAGGGGAAATGAAATTATGAGTATTTGTCCATATCAAGAGCTTATATTTTTATATGACGAATGAACTGTCAGAGCCTTGATATTTTGAAATTATGGAATATTGAGAAGTTGATTGATTTTATTCTTTTGATATTCGTTATTCTGAAAAAAATAATTTTGGATACACTCGAAAAAGTTTTAAATCACATTTGAATCAATCCATACATATAGGTACTCCGGTCAGTCAAACATTCATTAGGAACAAGTGTCCTCGGTGAGCTAGCAAACATGTTGAGATTTCAGACTGAATGCAGTGAATATACAAAGATTTGCTGCAGGTTACGTCTTATACGTGAGAAGAAATATCTTATATTAGAAAGGAGGTGACATCAGGCCCAGATCATCTATGAAAAAATAATATACAATTCACTTACAGAATCTAAAAAAAAATTGAAAAGGTGCTTGATGTTATCTGAGCTAACATCTCAAATGAAGGAAAAACTGAATAGACTTCATTTTCATTGAAGTTAAAGTTTTCTTATGTTGGTAATCTTTTTGGTATCATTGACAAAAATCATGAAGGAAAACACAGAATGATCATCAATTCATTATTCATCAGGTCGCTGTACAATACCCCTTTCGACGATGATGAATATTCAACCATTTTTCGGGACCGAGTGATTTTGTCAATAGTCAGCTAACATAGTAGCTGTTGGGCAATACTGAAATGATATTTTCTCACATTGAACGAAATTATACTTCGTATTTATGTGCTTCGTTCTATTAATTATTCTTCCTTTGTCTCGTATTTCAAACAAGCCTGATTATCTTCATAGATCATTCTTAGAGATATGCTTTGATTGAAATCATCATAAAGACCTCATCAATAAATTCGATATCTTGTGCCTTGTTCGTATAATAACGAATATTTGACGGTATTCTGGAGGTTTTGGCTGACTCCATGTTGAATTTGTGCATTATTTCCAAAATATAGTTTTTCTGCCTTATTTGGAAAAAGCCGTCAAGAGGACTGCTCCTCTTGATTTGTATTCTCAAATAATTCTTCACGAGTCCCAAACAGGTAACCTTGAATTTATCTGCTAACTTTGTGAGATTTCTTCAATATATTCGAAATGCAAATACATTGTCATTTATTTCGACGTATAAACATTGAAACCAATTTCTATCAAATTTTTGTTCATCATTGTATTTTACATTCTTGCTGCCTGCTTCAATCCATCGATGCTCTCGTTCAGCTTACAAACTTTCTATTCATCAGTTTTTCCTTCGTAAAAATCAGGTTGTTCCAAGTGAATCTGGTGGTGAATCACCTAATGTACAAGTGTTCTTATTTTTCATAACTGCGATTTCTTCTTCCATACCTTTTTTCCATTTATCAGCACCTTCTCTTCTATGTGAGCAAATCTTAAAGGTGGTATTCCCTTATTTGACATATACAGTGTATTTGCGTTTTCTTCATCGTCGAAATCTTCATTTCTTTCTTGACTTGTTGGGTATGTCAATATCTGTTTGAATCATAAAATCTTCGATGGCTCATTCTTGCTGTCGACAATGATACTGGTTTCTTCTTCGGGTGCCTTGGTTTGTGATTGATCGAATCCACCATAAAAATCTTAAAATCTGACTTCCTGACTGCTACATATTTCTTCAGAACATTTATCCAAAAGTTTGAATGTAGTTGATAGTCATTACTGCTTCTCCCCACAATAGGTATATGGTAAGCTGGCATCAATCAGCATATATTGGTCTTGTTCAGTGAGGTATCTATTCTTTTTTTTCAGCAACTCCGTTCTGTTTAATGTGGTGCAGTTTTTTGATTTTGTGTTCTTTCTTCGTTCGGAAACTCTTTCATTTTCGATACAATAGGTTTGTTCTAGCACCAATTTCCAAACGGTCTGAAGCAGTCAGAGGCATGCGCAAAATGAAATTCGCTCTCCAATATTCATCTTGCGCATGCCTCTGACTGCTTCAGACCAATTTCCAAACGGTCGAACGTGTTGCTAGAACAAACCTAATGTATTCTCCTCCTCTGTACGATCGTAGAATCTTGGGTTTTCTGTTGAGGTGGTTTATTTTCAGCCTCACATTTTGAATTTATTTATCACCTCCAACTTTTGGCGCAATAGGTGAACGAGTGTATACCTACTATCGAGTTTTCAAGAGAAGCGATACGCCCATTGAATATGAAAGTGGTGGAATTTAGTTGAACTCTTGGTCAAAGTGTCGCTGTGATGTTATCATTGACATAATAACATGGACTGGGTATTAGAGTGAGAGGATTGATCCCCACGCCTAAAACGGCATGAACATATTAAACTAAGGGCAACTGCGTCACCACTTACGAATGACGTCACAATGTATTACTTGCTGCATATTTGCATAGCCAAAAATCCGTTTTACAGTGAGGGAGTTGTTGATCTGTTGATTTGTGTTTGCGAATTTTTGAAGCTATTCGAAGTGTTCAATGGTGTATTGTTTTAATGTTTATGGATATTAAAGACTTTTTCAATTGATTTTTTAGTGCTTATGCGTTATTATTACCCTCCATTTTCACCCATTTATTCTCAATGTGAGATATAATACTTCTTGAAGGAATATCAAATCTTATACCTAAGACAACAATGATGTCCAAATTTTTTCAATGCCAATTTTTGAATAATTTTTTGCATCAGTTGAAGTGAATGGAAAAATGCTATAGTCGTTGAATGAAAACATAGGATTTTTTTAGAGTCGAAATCATAAGAGTGGATTTTTCAATGTATGATATATTTATAATCAAGAAAAACAAATTTTCAATTCACATACTGAAAACTATATGAATTGAACATTTCATTACAGTGAAGGTCGTGAAAAAAATGACCAATATCGATAAAAATCTTTATATGAGGAACAAGAAAAACTAGGTATACGAATCATAAGCTATTCTAGTTAATCTTGAATAACACTAAATATTGGTTATTGAAAATAACTGTTATATATTATGAGACACCACTGATATTTCTGAAATATCTTGTAGGCACCTAGTGGTTTATTGAAATATATTATTCAATACCTGAAAATATTAACTGACGAAAATTTTCAATATGCACCATAATTTCATTTGGTACCATTCTTGAATATTTTTCAATGATCTAATGAATATTTAAGAATCGATAGGATACCAGAAAAGAACTGATTACCTACGTATGCAACACATATTACTGATGACGCAACACATTATGATGATCACAACTATGACGCAGATGCCCTTAGTTGGTTCGGGCCGCAAGAACTTGTATTTGAGGGTTAAGCGACACCCAGTCCATGTTATATTACGTCAATGGATGTTATAAAGAAGTTATGGAGTGTGATTGAAATAACTAATATGTTTATCATGTGCAATTCATGATTAATATCCACTTAAAAATTAAAAAACACTAACGATAATAAACACCAACCAAATACTTATTGTTTTCAATTTTCAAGCAATGTCAAATTCCTAACCTTGATAAGGAATAGCTGTCAAAGTGGTGCATATCAGATGAAGTTTATTCCAAAGTGGCACTGAGCTCTTGATTTGAAATCCCAATAGTATAATTTTTTTCTACCTGTTGTTATCGTCTGCATTAGCCCACTTACATCAGAGTGTACCAAATCTAATAGATCATCAGATTTACTGTAGGATTTCTCTGGAAAGGGTTTTTCAGCTATTTTATTACGAATACATGTTTCACATGCCATTTTATGACTACAGTTGTCGCGCTCCATGACATCCAACATCTTTTTCATGTACTGCTGAATCTAGATTAGCGAATCCAATGTAAATAGATCCCTTATTGCCATTATCTCAAGCTGCCATTGCTTTATTCGAACAATTCGTCTTGAATACATTTTCACTGATCATTCCTTTCAGCCAAAATTTTTTCTACCATTGGCCGATTCTACTTCACTCAAAGACTCATTGTTTTGTTCGTTTTTTTATTATGAGTAATGTGAATGACTGATTCAATGTACCATTCACTAAACACAGTTCCATCACATACATTGGGACAAAAATGAGTTTCGCTGAATTCATTATTGTCTCTATCAGTGTCCGTTGTTACTACGCGTGCTAAATTTGAATGTTTCTTTTGATTTTCAAGATAACAGTATTTTGAAACTAGCCTGTTTTTCTTTACTAAAATCATGTTTCATTTTCAATGTATCTCTTTTTGAATTTACTTCTCAAAAAAGTTTTATTCACTTTGACTTTCCAAGCTCCAGTGATTTGTGCCGGTGGATTTTGAATAACTGCATCACAAAATTCTTTTTTCAGTAACAGCAAGTCAGTTCAGTGATTCTGAATGTATTCATTTCTCCGAAGACACTGAGAGTTTTACAATTAATCTACCACTTTAAGATTATCACACTTATGGGCCCCATAACCTGTTAGCAGAGCTAACCACTTTCATTGAATGTTCTATATAAACTGAATTTCCTCTATTTTCATAGGAATACAAGCATATAGACATTTACAGCTAACGGACTAGCCAACATTTTTTTTACATAGCATTATGCGGAATACACTAAGAGAGAGAGAGAGAGAGAGACATATACACATTGAACAGATATTGGGAAGGACATAATGACAATTTTTTTACTCAAATAACTGTATCCTCCTTAATCTACCTAGCTCATTCCGCAGTTTTCTCATTGGGGCCAGTCCATTAGTTGTAATGTCTATGAGTACAAGTTTTCTTATATTGTCCATCTTTTTTTACATTATATTGAGATTTGAAGCTAAGCGATACGTCCTCTGGTTGAAAGTTCCGAACGAAGTCAAAGTATTGTCAAAGTGGTGCTTATTAGTTGAAGTCTTTGTCAAAGTATAATATGATTAAAATTATTACTAATGTTTATCAGGCACAATTTATGGTTAAAGTTTACATAAAGACTGAAAACTGTAATGATCGCTCACAAAATATCAGGGTTTTGGATTTACAAACACCTCAAAGCCTCAACCTTGAATAGCAATAGTTGTCAAAGTGGTGCTGTTGGAGTTTTCTTGAATGTGGCGATGCGATCTTAATTGCGATTCCCAATAGTTATGAAAACTATAACCAAAAATACAAAGTGTTGGACATTTCATGAATCATCAGAGTCGCTGTCAAACACTTGATGCAAGTTACGTATTCGATAAACGAAAAGTGTCTTTCAAAAAAACTTTATTTTACAAACAGACAGTATGACGGCATCGAATAGGGTGAATGAAAAATATTAAATTGGGTATATGTATAATGTCGGTGTGACGCTTGGTCGTAACTTGCAATATTACGATACGATAACTCTGTCCTTTCGTTGCACCGATCGCGCGCCCTTACTTTTTTCTTACTGACCAAGTTCACTAATTCGCAAAAGAACTTCCAGCCTTTGTTAACTCATTGCATTCACGCTTCGAGTGCGAAATGTTTGTTCTCATGGATGATTGCCCGACCAGAGTATATTCATGTACACTCTTTACTTAAGCGACTATCAAAAAACTAGATTTTGTCATTTCCGATTTTTTTTGTTTCTGAATTCTTCGACTTACTACTATTGAAATTTTTGGAAAGTGTTATTTTTTCGAGAAACTAATCTGTGACGGTTAGTCTAACAAAACCCAGCAGAAGGTTTCAAGGAGAAGAATATAACACACTAATAAAATGCTTTGCATTCCGAGTGGCAATAGAAAAAACAAAAGTACACACTCATTTTCCGGTGAGATGGCATTTCAGTTTCATCAGACAATATTTTTGTTCGGATACGATTCTGAATAAGTGTAGATGTACAGTATCGTTTCATCAATTGAAATAATCGTTGATGATCGTTTCATGATAGAAAATTCGTATTCATTCACATAATTGGTGGCTAGGTTGATCAACTTACAGAAGCCCGTTATGGTTCGTTGGCAACCTACCTCATTTTTCTTTATTTTTGACTTCCATAACCAATCTCAGCAGTATCACATGTTGAAGTAAAATTGGCGGTAGTCACCAAACAACCTCTAGGAGGACTTCGAATATCCAACAATAGCTGCGGAGAGATTGGGATGGAGTTTTCGCGAGCAATAGATTTCTAGAGAGTGATCGAACAGTTTTAGTGATATTCCAGATGTTCCCTGCCATTTAAACAACCCGGAGCCCTAATGTATCCACTACATACTACAAGAAATTCCCATACAAATCATCACCACATGTTGATGACAAAGTCTGCGGTATTGACCAAACGAAATAGAAATTACTTGAAGATTATTATAATAGGGGAGCCCAAGCGAAGATTTCGGGATTTTCTAAAGCGCGGCAGATTAATATACAGGGGGATACCTTGTACCCGGTTAAGTACTTCCACCATATATGAGCCCTATATATATGGCCGCCCTTCAAGGATAAAGGATCAGATTGGTAAAAAAAATTGATCATCTGAAATTCTCGAGCGCGTCAGATTAGGGAAGGGGGAGTTAGTTACATCCTGAAAAGTGTATATTCCACTAATCTGACAATTCGAGAGTGACCCAAAGAAGGAGGAGGGCTACAAAGTTGTAAAAAACCGTCATTTCGACATTCTCGAGCGTGGCTAATTTTATTTTGATTCTGAAGGAGATAATTCAAGAATTGCAAAAAATATATAATCCGACGATTTCCTCAAGCCGAAATCATAAAAATTCATCGATAAAATTACGTGATGCCTACATTCCGCTCTCCACGTTTCTATTTCTCTCCCACTCTTTCTCTATCTATTGCTCTCATTCCGTCCCCTCTCTGGTTTCTGTTGCAGTGACTGTTGATCACACAGACTCGTTGGTGGCATGATATTGTTTACAACGAATATCCAACGTTTTGAAATTTTAAAACTCTAATTGCTTATAATTATTCTCTTATAAATACAGGTATTCTACTAAAAAAAAGCACACACTTTTTCATTTGCATGCTTTTTCCTGATATTTTCAATTGAGTTCAATGATTTAAAAAAAAATTCAAATTGGCAGAATAGGCGAATTCCTCCAGATAATCGTCAGATTATGAGACTGCAACGTCTAGGGCGTAAAGATGAACCATATATCTTAATCTGACGCGCTTGTGTATTTCAAAATGACGAATTTTTTTTCACGTTCTTATAACGGCCGCGACTCTGCGTCACATCCAAACCGTCATATTATTATGTAAGAGTTTTTTTTTAGGTTCACTTAACATCCCCTAAGGAAATCTGAAGCGCTCGAGAAAAACTTTTTTTTTCATTTTCAACCCTTTTTCACGACCACCCCCATCATGGAAACAATCAGATTAACATACGTTCATTTTTTAAAAAATGTAGGACATAAATGATATCAATATCTGACGCGCTCGAGTATGTCCATGCAATAGTATTTTTTTACATTTTTGAAAATCTATTGTCGCTCCCCCCCAACGATAAAAAGGTATGCATTATATAACATCTTTTTCTTTTTATCATCTAAGCTTCGCAATCCAATAGGTCTCTATGACGCTCGAGTGAATCCCGATTTAGCATCGTGGACTCTCCTACTATTATTGTAGGTAGGTAACCAACCACAACGTGCGTTTGCAAGTGGACCTATCTTCAGCATTTCCACCGTACCAAGTGGTATTCCGGTAGGTCGAAATGCAGAGTTCATTCGACTGCCTCCGCACTAAAGGAACTATTTTAGCAAATTTCCTTCTCAATAAAAGTTTCAATGCTGTTCAAAAAAGAAGGTAAAATAAAATAATAGATGCAATTTCGTATTTTTGAAATCCACATTTGGTACGAAATATGTCTAGATTGAAATATTCACTATACTTATAAAACTATTGTTTCTTATCGAATGAATATACCTACCACTCGAACGAAAATCTGCAAATATTCAATTTTGATAATTTTCAAGGAGTATTCTGGCGTTGCGTTACTCCAGGTACTCACCAGAATGACATGAACGTCCTACGAATTTCTATTTATGAAACACCCTGTATGAATAGATATGTTTGCAAAATGAAAGGTTAGTTCAGGTACTTACTGGCATCACCTTAACTATGTCACTGGCACTGGACAAAAAATATTTTCAAAATCGTAAGTTATTTAGTAGATCAGGAAAAATTATGTGTGACATTATTTTCAAAACAAATATTAGCCAAATTTCAGAAATTAGCTGTATTGATGCTGTATATATTCATATTAGGTGAACGAAGATGGATTCAAAAGACTAATTTCTTTTCACATTTACGCCAATATTACTCTTGTATGCTCGAGCTATCTCACATATCTTTCGATTACGTAATAAAAAGTTCATCATTACCATTGGCCATTCATTCTCATGAAGATAATATTGAATTTTTCATCGTCATATTCAATCTTTGCGATTCTTGCTAAAACTTCCTTGAGGAGTTCTTTATTCATCCTCCGTCCATCTTCTTGGTCGAAAGCTTCTTTTAATTTGATCAATTCTCCTTCGTCCAACAACTTATGAAGATCCAATCTGGAATCTTTGGTTTTCCTTTGTACTCGTTTGACAAAACCAACCACTGGAACATTTTCGTTCATTGTAAAAATATAATAAATTCGTTTTTGACGTTTTTATACAAACACCATGACATAAGAGCATGTTCTGCGTTAGGGTACATATAGAGGGTAGAGTGTTGCTTATAAACACTTCTGAGGTCTTTCCGATCGATCCTAGATGAAAAATCGAGAGCCCAATAATTGAAATTTTTAATTCTCCTGTGGTCTCAGACCACCAAAAGCATATGAAGGAGTCGTAAATAATTTTCGTCATCGAACTCGTTTCACTGAGATATTTTCATTTTCACTGAGATATTTTCATATTCACTAAAACTGTTTTTAATGTGAGTGACAAGCTGACTACAGATTAGTGGAAACGAGACAGTTTTTCGGGGACAGATATGATGAACAATATTGAGATCACATCCCACTACTCAAAATAAATATGAATAACTCTGAAAAGAAAAGAGATATACCGGGTGACACAGGATCATGGTACACCCCCCGTATCTCCGTTTTAAAGGTAATTGATTGAAATTTGGGATATACCATTTACTTAGTAAGTGGCACTTTTTGACCCATAAATGATATTTTGTTCACTTCTGGTTTCATCGGTAGTGATACTACATTTCAATTTTCAAATAGAACACTCTGTGTATCATTAAATTTATGAAATCTGCATAATTTTCTGAATCCAATAATAACTCATTATTCAAATGTGGAAATATTTGATAATTTAATATTTAGTTTTCCATTCAAATGTGGGATGATGGTTCAGATTTACTCCGATAGACCCGTGTAATGCTGTATCATACTTGGTAATAAAATGTGCGATGAATACAATCAAAATCACAACTGAATTTAATCAATGAAAACGAAACATCACAACAGTTTTTCGAAATGCTATCCAGAACGTTCGCTAATTGCTGGGCCGTTATTCTATTCATTGCGACTTACTCGCAACTCCAGGTCTTCTCGGGTTTTAATGTCAGTTGCAGAGACTATGTTTTTACATGGCCCCTAACAAAGAATAGGTGACTATCAGGTGTCGAATCAGGTGACCTTGGAGACCATCTCAAAGGACCATTCATCGAAATTACGTATTCTTCTGATGCCTACTGACAGTAAGCAAAAACTATTCTTGAATTATGGGTAGAAAATACAATCCCCTGTCGTGAATGGACAGGTAATTCAGTTAACCTGTCCTTAATTTCATTTTGCAGAATCTAGCTCCAGTCAACGGTCTTTAAAATATTATTGGACGAATGATTCTACGAGCGAGTATTCCAAGCCAAACATTGAAACCGAACCGCACTTGAAACTCACCCTCCCGCAATAAATATTGATACTTTGTATTTCGTCTGTTAACCCTTTGTTCCCCGGAATAAGATTTCATTGGAATTTCAGAAAAAAAAACTTCAAATATGAAATGAAGGGTGGGTTATTAGCATAAATAATTTTTTTTAATTTTTTTGTTTAACCCCTCCAAAGAGTGGGGACCCGGGACATGCAAGTCCCGTCAGGGATGAAACTGGTGAGAACCGAGGTTATCGCCAGTCATGGAAGAAATTCCAAAAAACGACGGTCTTCAAACCCGAACAAAAGTAGTTCTACTGAGAACCTATATTACGAATTGTTACATATTATTCAACAATATCATGATATTTTCGGAAAAAATTTCTTTTTTTCATTCACACACAGATATACTGAGCAGTTAGAACATTTAGAATATGGTCGTGACTCTACTGCAACAGACGAACACTGTTCGCATCTTCCTCGTTTATCAGTGAAAATTGGCCAGTGCACTCCACGATTGCCCAGTCTTACATCGTCAGAAACACTGTAGTTATATTTTCTACGTTTCACACATACTGAAAAATTTTGTGGGCTGTTTAGAGGGTTCGATGAGGATGTCGACCTATGCTTTTTGTTTTCAATAGAATTATTGGATTGATTCATGAGTCCTAGCGCAACTCCTCTTCTGAAATCAAGCAAGGTGAGATGCTCCTCGGGATTGAGTTTTTTATAAAGAATGTAACTGTTCACAGAAGCAATGTCAAGAATAGGCGGTGCCACCACTTTTTGGACCGCCTATCGATACAATATGCCTGACGAAGTCGGTCCGCTTGATCTACCCCTCCCATATTCTTATTATAGTCATCGACAATTTGAGCACACTCTATGTCGATCTTGGTACCGTCTTTTTGTTGACGTTTGACTGTAGTTAATTCTGTGCCATGAAAGTTGGATAAAAAATGTACAATTCTGTTATCACACCATTTGAAAAATGATATATCCATATTCGAAACTCTGTAGTCAATATCACCTCGCTGAAAGGTTTTATCTCCTTTCATATTTGATGGTAATCCCAGTCGATCACGCTGAATTGTCCCACATGCTAACGTATTTTCAGTTTTTAATTTTTCTAGTTAAAAGACTGATGTGAAGTAATTGTCGAAATATATAATCCGATTAGTGCCCCAATAATTCTCAGTCAAAGACAAAACGACTCTTTCGCCCAATCCGAAATCCTGAAACTTTTTCTCCGATACTTCATTTTTTCCTTGATATACTTCGAATTTTTTTATATATCCGTCTTGGACACCTAGACACCATAGTTTGTACCCTCTTTTGATGGGTTTTTAGGATTATATTGCTTCAACGTGGAGCGGCCTTTGAAGATTATCATGGATTCGTCAACTACAAGTTTTCTAGTTCCATTATTGAGGATGTCAAAGCGTTCATTCAATGTTATCACAAAAGGTCTTATCTAATGAATTTTATCTTTGTTGTTGGTAGGTATTGTGGAATTGTCGTTTATATGAAGGTATTGCAAAAACTGTTCAAAACGACTTCTAGGCATTACTTTTTTTACTATTGGTATTCCAAGATCTTCAGCACATGACCAGTAATGTACATAACTTGTACATACTGTATGGTAGCCCATAAAAAAGTTGAGCCCTAGAAAAGCCTCCAAGATCTTCAGCACATGACCAGTAATGCATAACTTGCATACTGGGGCCCAAAAAAGGGCCCTAGAAAAGCCAACAGTTCATGTTCTTTGAAGTTCATTGCTTTTCCCCGTTGAGTAGCATAGAAATTTGTCTGAAAGACAATATCTTTTACAGTATTTGGTCCCAACACTGTAAGAAAGTAATCAGTGTAAGTTGAGCAGTGTTGAAAGTGTTCTCCAATCGGATTTTAATCCAAGTTGTATGAAGGTATGTTGGTAGTAATCTCCCTCTTTTTCCACCTCCTCTTCTGTTCCTCTTCTGCCTTCCCTCCTCTTTTGCTTTTCTTTGATTCTGAAACTTGAGGAGCCTCGGTGGGAGTGTTATTTTCCACTTCAGTGTTTGATAAGGTTGCATTTTCATTTTCTAAATTTTCTTCATATAAAACCGTTGCACTATTATTCATTTCGGATTTTTCATCTTCTTCATCACTTTGTTCTTCGTCCGTTATCATTTCGTTGTCCACTGGTAGATTTGCTAATTCAATTACCGCTTCTTCAGCTGCAGCCAGAAGTTCATCATCATTGAGTGGCTGTCTGAGCCGCCAATTATTCATTTCTCTTTAAGAAATAAAAAGTGTTACCTAAATTTATAGCCGCATGAGAGTTTGTTCACATTTTCCTGTTTTAATTTATTATGACGCTTCCAAAAAAGAAAACGCAACTGGAGCACATACACCTCCAGTCTCTTTATTTACGTCCCTGTGTCTGATTTCAATTGCCTATTCTCATTATTTCAGGCCGATATGCTCAATTTCCAATAAATAACACAAACAATTACATACCTTCCAAATCCCTGACGGGACTTAGGAGTCCGGAATATAAATTACGTCGGTAATGCCTCCTTGTACAATCTAACCCAGCAATTGATATGTCTCTATGTGGTTGATATCACAATGAGCTGAATTTCACAATCAATTGTATTGCACTGTCTGTTTTACCACAAAAAAACACTAGAAAGACGCACAACACAATTGACGCAATCGTTACTGCGTCAGACTAACGAATATATTCAAATAATTCACAGAACCATTTGACAAAGCGTATTGTTGGTTGCATAAGCCGTAGAAAAATGTGTACTGGAAAGTCCCGTTAGAAAGTTATTGATGATTACGTTGTATATGCATTTTAAATTACATGGGACTTTGGAGTCCCGTTGGGGAACAAAGGGTTTTAAATAATCGCATAACCTAGACTCGTTCGAAAATAAAATCCTTTCCAAAAAAGCACTGTTTGGCTGAACCTTATTCTAAAAAATCCAATTGCAATATTTTCCGTACTACGTTCATAATAATTTTCATACAGGTACTGGTGCAACTGATATTTGAAAGATTTATAATTATGTTTGTGCAAGATTCGGCTAGTTTGGTGACTAATTTCCAATTCAAAGCCAATTTTCCTTGAAGAAACAGTCTTATCATTTTCTATTCGAGCTAAATCCATCAACTTACGTTTCTTCGTCAATGATAAGAACGGTTTCTTCCAAATTGATTTTCAAGACGATTAAAATGATTTCTCGATGGACAGTCCATCAGGATATCGGTCGGCATAATGGTTTCTAGCCGCAACAGCATTTTTCCTACATTCCTCATAAATAATTAACATGTCTACTTTTTCATTCTTTGTATAAACGTGCGGCATTCTCAATAAAAATAACAACTAATGCAGATACTTTTCTCGTACAGTATCAAAACACCGATAAACCAACAAAATATTTATTTGACAATCTGAAGAAATAATGTCATCGTTTTCAGAGCCTTCTTAGTAACTTCTCAACATTAAATTAAAACAAAATAATTGTATTTCTTTATTTTCTTTAAGCTGTGATTTTGATTCTGTTTATCGCACATTTTATTACCAGGTATGAATAAATTCCTCATTAATAGTACTTATGGTGGCATGCTATTGTTTACAACGAATATCCAACGATATAAAATTTTGAAACTTTAATTGCTTATAAGTATTCTCTTATGAATACAGGTATTCTACTAAAAAAGCATACTTTTTTTTATTTGCATGCTTTTTCCTGAGATTTTCAATTAATTAAGTTCAATGACTTGAAAAAATTTGAAAAAATTCAAATTGGCAGAATAGGTGAATTCCTCCAGATAATCGTCAGATTATGAGACTGCAACATCTAGGGCGTAAAGATGAACCATATATATCTTAATCTGACGTGCTTGTGTATTTCAAAATGACGATTTTTTTTCACATTCTAATAACGGCCTCGAGTCTGCGTCACATCCAAACCGTCAGATTTTTTAGGTTCACTTAACATCCCCTGAGGAAATCTGACGTTCTCGAGAAAAACTTTTTTTTTATTATCAACCCTTACGTACGACCACCGCCATCATGGAAACGATCAGATTAACATAAGTACATTTTTTTAAAATGTAGGACATAAATGATATCAATATCTGACGCGCTCGAGTATGTCCATGCAACAGTTTTTTTTTTACATTTTTTATAGCTGCTCCCCCCAACGATGAAAAGGTATACATTATATAACATTTTTTTCATCATCTAAGCTTCGCAACCCAATAGGTCTCTAGGCGCTCGAGTAAATCCCGATTTAGCATCGTGGGCTCTCCTACTATTATTGTAGGTAGGTAACCAACCACAACGTGCGTTTGCAAGTGGAGCTATCTTCAGCACTTCCACCGTACCAAGTGGTATTCCGGTAGGTCGAAATGCAGAGTTCATTCGACTGCCTCCGCACTAAAGGAACTATTTTAGCAAATTTCCTTCTCAATAAAAGTTTCAATGCTGTTCAAAAAAGAAGGTAAAATAAAATAATAGATGCAATTTCGTATTTTTGAAATCCACATTTGGTACGAAATATGTCTAGATTCAAATATTCACTATACTTATAAATCTATTGTTTCTTATCTTATAAATGGTAGCAAGGCACTAATATGGTTCCATTTGAAAAAATTGAGTTTTACCCGGAATCGATTACGATGAACATTTGTTCATAAAAAACGCAATTTTGTAGTTTTGACGGGATTTCGATTTTTCTACCATTATACGGGTTAATACGAATGAATCGGAAGCATCGTATGGCACACTGAAATGGAAACATTAAATTATCAAAAATTTTGGGGTTTGAAAAAATGTAACTTTTCAGAAATGTAATAATATACAGGTTGTTTCATTGAAAACTCAAAAGTTGTGATAAACCAGAAGTGAAAAAATCATTTGTAGATCAAAAAGTACCGCTTACTATGTAGAAGTCGCTAAGTTACCTCCTTCAACGAGCAGCCCTCAGAAGTCTGCGGTAGCTTGTGCAAGTACGAGTCTAAGCCTTCGTACTCTTTTAAATTCTCCTCAGGACCAGCATTGTTATTCGTGGTCTTGTAAACCTAAGAAGGGGTGTGTATTCAGCTAATACCCATGAGAAGCTGTGTTTTCTTCAAGCTTGAGTAGAAGTCAAATAATTTTTCTATATTTGAATTATTGTTTAATATATTCACGGTCGAAATGTACCTACAAACGTTTGTTACATTTTATATCTTAATACGCTCAGAGAATGAAACTCACTTTCAGTTTTTATTGATTGATTGACACTGTTGGTTTTTTCCAATAGATGAAGGGCCAACTCCTCTGCGCTAGTGATAAAATTATTCTTTCAAAAACAAACAACAAGGAAGTTAAATGACAATATAATTCATATAATTTATTTATATTACGAACCCAAGGTCTCAGATTGGATATCTCATGGATGTCCAGAGGTGGGTATCCAGTGTTTGGTCACTTTATGAATATTATTCAGTGTGGAATATCTTATTGATAATAAAATAGGTCCTCTGGAGTATATCCTGTGGATGGATAACAAGGATATCTTATCTTGCTGAAAGATGGATATATAATGGTACCTAATTTCGAATATCTCATAAATATCGAGTTGATGGATATACACTTGAGGATGTATTTTGCATGTCCAAAATCGTTTCAGGAATATTTCGACTTTTTTGAGATCAGGTCTCCTTTAATTTTTAATATTTCACTCGTCATTTGAGATGCATTCTCCGACGTTGATTCATGACATCATCTCCATTGAAATCAGACTAATAGACAGATAAATGACAACGCACGAAATAGTCCACTAGAAGTTGACAACTATAAAATATTTCGCATTGGGAGGTTCGAAGGTCTTCGATTTTTCCTGTATGGTTTCCACTAACGGCGGGTTCATAATACCGCGACACATGTGAAGACCACAAGTTACTGATCAGAGGGACTGATCAGAGGGACTTGAGGAAGCTATGGTACACCGAAACACGTATCGTGCTTTCGTAAACAAACTCGATGTTAGTGAAAATCGTACAGGAAACTGAACTATTTTTTGTAAAACATTAATTTTCATCGTCTGTTCATTTCTCTTTTCTGACCCTTTTTTATCCGATCAATTCAATAATTGTACAATACTTCAGACCTATAGGAATAATTGGGGTTTCAACACCAATTAAGCCATTGGAGCAGACAGAAGACCTCAAAAATGGTATTCCTGAACTAGCACAAGTTTTTCGTAGGTTATTCGATTGAAACGACCGAAAAGGCAACCGAAATTGGCAGCCAAACATCCATCACATGGCTCACTTCTATCATGAGAATTCGTTAAACGTATGTCATCAAGAACCTTCCCCCAACCAAGCTACAATTGAATTGGGAATTATGCCTTTGCCAGCCTTATTTATATTCTATATAACATTTTAATAGAAATACATAAAACCTCAGCCAGCCTGACCAGACAAGATGATATCCATGATTATAATACTAGAAACTCAAATAAAATCAGAACCAAACGATATCGTTTAGAAAAATCGAAAAAACTCTCTAGATTATGATCTCTACAACTATCTACCAGAAAACATAATAAAGCTCAGTCTGTCTCAATTCAGAAATTCATTGAAAAAATTTCTTCTGGGATTTTTCTTTCACTCTGTCAGTGAATATGTAGTTCATTTTCAATACCTGTGATATATACATTTACATACAGTTTTGATATGTTTTTGCTATTTTATATGTATTTTATAATTCTATACTTTCAACAGTGTTCGGCTGATTGCAACATAACTTGCTAGAAACATAATTATCTATGTAATGTAGTCAATAAACACTTTTACAATTTGGCTTGCCTTCCAAGTGACATGTCTTGTCTCAAGTTTCGTTCGCCTTGGATTATATATTGGAACATTCAGGATCCATTCACTTGGATCATTACATAATATCATCCAAATACAAGCATATCACTTGAAAATTAATGGAGCGGCTATTGCAAGAGAAGTTTGGGAATCAGATCAGTAAAGATGTTTTGATTGCCATGATCCACAACCATCTTCAATGCCATCAGGTAAAATCGCATCCGTTAAGTGAGTAAATAGTTCTGAACGAACCCAATGTTGATTTTTTTAATTCACATCTGATGATTATTTAAAAGTTGTCATATTCGGCGATGAAGATTTATAAATTATATATGCATTGGAGTTTTGTTACATTAACCTCAGAAAAACCACACCAGCGGTAAGTACGAAATTACTAGTTCTCAAATATCGAGTTCTTGAAAATTATGTGAATATAAGAATTCGTCGAACATAAAAGTCCCTAGCATCTTTCAACTCAAACTTAACCCAAGAGTTGAGTCCGACTACCCCCCAACTCAGCGTCCACTAATTATTTGACCTTTTTCATTCACACCAATCTACAGTAATCGTGGATTATTCTATATCTTTCATTTTATACCAAAGTGAAAGTGTAGTGATTTTTGCGTAACCGTTGTATGAACATAGCACAGTGCATAGTGAGGTTCATATTAGTTGCGCTTAAGGACCTATCTAGGATTAACGTTAGGATCTGCATTACTATCGTTTGAGAAAAAATATAGAATATGTAATCCAAAGAAAATGGATTTCGTGAGACTCGCGTAGTCGGCAAACAGCTCGTTTGGCAATCTCTATTCTGACACAAAGCACCGATATATATTTTATTATATACAAAATCACACATAATGTTCATATTATACTTTATATCGAAAAGATATGATCACATGAATCTGTCACACCATATTAAACCACCATCACCATTCCAGGCAAGAAGTAGATTGTAAGTTGCATATCTAATAGGAAACGGAAAATACGTTCTTGACTTCATGCAAACAAATACAAATATATTTCGACTGCTTTCATTTAGCTTCTCCCCATAGGATGATGGTAGCTCGATTAACTATTTTCTGTGAAAGGTATATTTAGATCTGATATTGGGAGAGAGGAAGGATGAGGAACAAAGCGGAAAGTATGCAAGGATATATCCGATGATGATTTTGATTAATAACTTTTCACAGGAAGTCATGCATTTGTTTCGCACAAAAACATAGCAAGTAGTATACTTTCAATTTATTGGGGTGGCCCAATGAAAACGAAACAAGGTTGATTTCTGTTATGAATTGACACTTTCCACTCACCCAAAAGACATTTTTGATACCTAGGTAGTCTTGAATATAGTTACAATTTTATGGATCTTTTGTCGATGAGAATTCAGAATAAAACTACTCCCGAAAATCCAGTCTGTTATTATTCAAAAGTGAAGAAGTGGCCGGATTCTTAGAATATTACATAAATTTATCTCTGAAAATTTTTCTGTTGAATTTGAAAAATATTCGCTGTTTTTCATTTATTCGCAAAAACCACGTGATTTGAACTTGAAAAAAGAGACTTTTCTACTTTCCCAGGTTATCAATAATGAGCATTGAATTGAAAACCACCTTTTCCGGAAAAATGCATATTTACGAATTTTGATTGCACCAAATATCGTGGAGGGCGGATATAAAACCGAAATTTTATTACATTTTTCAAATGAATAACTACATCAGTTCACTTCTATCTTAGATATTAGGATTGTTTTTCATCGTTTTATACGCATTCTCCAACTTTGACTAATACAATTACTCATCACTGATGGAATTATATTTATCAGATTATTAGTTGTATTTGAAAATATTCTGTCGTGGATTTGTAGTCATAGGAAAGAATTTGGTTGAGTCACCGATATCATTCGCGATGAACTACACAGTCATAGCCCCTAGGTCACACCATTTCATTCGGTCCTCATCAGACCGATTGTGTTTCCTCTCATGAGGTAAAATAGCACAATTATGGATTCATCAGTCTCATCATTATGAGATAATTGATAATATCACCAAAGTGGGCACTCTCTGAATATGGATCACCTCGATTATGAGAATGCATTTCAGTCCTCAAGGCTTGCACTATTTGTCTGCTAGCGGTATACGAGTAGATGTGCACAGTTTTACAAGTTGACTCTTTTCTGGCATTTTCTTTTCCAGCTGTGGTTATTTCTGTGAGCTCGATTGGACACTGGATAATTTTTCCTAGACCATTCAATATTTGAGTTGAAAGATCGTGAGATTCACAGCCTTCGATAGTTTGTTATCAATCCTTGTAGATGTCTTCGTTTGTGAAAGTCGAAAATCGAAATATCGAAGAACGAAATCAGAGCCCACATGAGATCAATTTCACTTTCAAACATTTGTTAGTTGAGGTGATGAGGAGCCGAATGACGGGCTGTGAGGTAGGTTCGTTTGAAAAATTCAGGAAATCACTTTCAATATTTTTATTCATGATGTGGTCAATATCTTGGAGGCTGCATGAAATAAAATTATGAATGTACTTCGAAATATTTTCGAAAAATTCTTCGAACCAGAATAACAAAATATGCTGATTCATATCTTTAACAGAATTAAACGAAAAATGTCAATTTTGGATTGAGGTGGCATTTACTTGATGGAAATCCATAGTATATAATAATAAATAAAATAATAATAATAATATAAACACAATATATTATAATACATTCGCTTGAAAAAGATACAGTGTATAGAAACATGTCGCGAAGACAATAAAAATTTTGTGGAAATTTAATCGTGTTCTACCTTATAGCGGAAAAATGGCAAGTTCTCTACTCTTTTTTATTTTTCCAAATAATTCAATTACTATTATTTTCAGTTGCTCATAAAACTCAATTGAAATACTTGTTTGAGGCAAATAGTGAGATTTTCGTTATTCATAATTCATGATTTCGGACCTGTATTAATCGATCTCCTATCTATTACCCATTCGTTAAACAGTGTGTAAAAATTGGAATAAATTCATTATGTCGGTTACTGTACATATTTTTAAAAAATCCAGAAACACGCCAAATCAATCAGTACCCATCTATTGTAAATAGGTTCATTCTTCCTTCCAATCAATACCCGTTGTCATGGATGAAAATACAAACATAAATCTTGCATTTCTCCCGATTGTGGTGTTCAGGAAAGTGTATTGTATATCATATTATTCAATGAGGGTCCCTACGTTGTGAAAGTGATTGACAGTTTTTTTATATCAAGTTTGTTTCAGAAAGTCGTACGCAACTCTGAGGATGTTTCGAAAGTTAGGACTAATATCTAATGTAAGTGTTATACTTATAGTTTCTGCAGTATAATACCATATATTATTTCCTTAGGAAATAATGGCGTGGGATTAGTAGTAATAGTCTTTATTTACGACTAATATATAATATAAGTATTATACTTGTGGTTTTTGAAGTATAATGCCATATATTAATCCCTTAGGGAATAATGGCGAGGGATTAATAGTCTTTATTCCCTCTTGTACTCCTATCACAAAATTTCTCGAATTAAATAATACCATGGAAACAATATAACCAAACTCAAAAGTGTCAGTGTCAAACGCGTAGTGTTTGTGTATTTGTATTAAAATGAATGAAAATGAAGAATCTTTCACTTGTACACCACCAGAAATTGTACAATTAGCTGCAGCAACAACATCTACCTTAATACCAGAAACATCGAAATCCATTTATAATAAAACGTACGCATCGTTCAACGAATGGCGTCTTCGAAACAAGGCAAACTCTTATTCCGAAAATGTTCTGCTGGCCTATTTCGCTGAATTGGGTGCAAAATACAAGCCATCTTCATTATGGTCATTCTATTCAATGATTAAATGTGTGTTGAAGATAAACCATGACGTTGATCTGGAAAAATATAAGAAACTACGAGCGTTTTTAAAAAGAAAATCTGAAGGATTTCAAGCAAAGAAATCTTCCACTCTGACCCCGGAAGAAATTAGGAAATTTATTGACAGAGCTCCTGATGAAATTTTTCTTTTGCATAAGGTAAATGTTCATATTTAATCTGATCTATTCAAAAACTCATGTTCTTATTTGATTCAGGTTATATTAGTTATTGGAATTATGGGCGCATGCCGCTCAAACGAGCTTTATGAAATGAAGATAGAAGACGTGAAGGATTTCCAAACAGAGTTATTGATAACAATACCCAAGACTAAAACTAAAATTGTACGAAAATTCACCATAAACAGTACGTTTTACAATATTGTAAAGAAGTACATCGATCTCCGTCCGTCACATGTAGAAACCAATTCATTCTTCCTAAATTATCAAAAATCGAAATGTACAATACAACGTATAGGAAAAAACAAATTTGCAGACATTGGTAGACAAATTGCCAAATATTTAAACTTGCCAAATCCTCAAAGTTATACCGGCCATTGTTATCGCAGATCATCTGCCACTCTGTACATTGATGGAGGAGGCGATATAACTGGATTGAAGCGTCATGGGGGCTGGAAATCTACCCAAGTAGCTGAAGGATACATTGATCAGTCTATGAGAAACAAAACAACTACAGCAGATACTATTGCCAAACAGATAAATAGTAATGAAGCAACTTCTTCTTTTACAGCAACCGAAATTCCAAATATTCGTGTTGAAAACTCTTCCAAAGTTAATCATAATTTACGACCAATTCAGTTTATTAATTGTACTGTCACTAATTTAAATGTTGTTGACAAATAAAGTTGTTCATTAAAAATCTAAAATAAATGTTCTTGAAAAATAAAGTTGTTCATTGAAAATCTAAAATAAATAAATTTGTCGTAAATAAAGTAGAGTATACTACTCGCAATAATGGCTATTATTCTCTCGGAATGTTACTCCCTCGCCGCTAACGCGGCTCGGTTCGTAAAAATTCCTCGAGAATAATAGCTATCATTATTGACTCGTGGTATAATCTACTATTATTTCCACTATTAGCCTTATCACCAAATTTCTCGAATCGAATATTACCATGGAAACGATATAACCAAACTCCGAAGTGTCAGTGTCAAACGCGAAGGTAGTGTCTGTGTATTTGTATTGAGATGAATGAAACTGAAGTATCATTTATTAATGATAAATAAATTAGTCGTAAATAAAATACTAGTATACTACTCGCAATGATGACTATTATTGTCTCGTGGTATAATCTACTATAACTGATTGATGATAACGTTCGGAGCCTGATCGTTTATGTGAGGGATAAGCAGTGGTTGTTGAGCTATCAACAGGCAGCTCTCTACTAACGAGCAACCCTAGACAACACCCTCGGGATCTGGAATAATCAGCCACTTGCTTCTCGGAGTCGGACAAAAATTCATTCCTCCAATTTACAGTTTATTCAGGTATTTTCCAACTTAGGAATGATAGATCAATTCCTTGCTAATTTCAGAATACTTTTTTATACCTACCAAATGCTTACTGAAATTCATATCCATTTCGGTCCTGAAGAGAATAAAAATTGAAAGTCAATTTGGTTTCATCCATTATTTCAAAATCCCAAATCAAGACTGTTTCAATAATATTTCAATCAGGTAAATCACCTTCTATTTCTGGTTCACTAAATGACGTATGTAAGGTGAAGGGAATGCTTCACCCATCTACAAACCAGTAATGATGAATTATTTTCATCCCTCAACTATTCGTATCATCTTTGTTCTCATTCGATGAATATACAGTGCATTTCTGTAATACACTCCCTCTTTTATATTTTGAACAGATCAACTCAAAAAATTAAAACTTCGGATAGTGGAATTGATGCATGAATACTATTTGGAGTAAAATTGACATTTAAAAATTTCAAGATGGCGACAAACATCATTCTGAAGCTCCTGACGAATGCTTTACAACTAGAATTGAAGTCAATATCTTCACCTACTACAAAAAGGCGGAACATTTTATAATTACCTGAAAACAAACATATTAATAATATGTCTAGACATATTCGTTTTTTCCTGTCATATGGCAATCCCAACAACACGATAAGGTTTGATAGGTTATTTTTTGTTCATATATAAAGACAAAAATGTCAGTACAACGAACATCATTGTTCAGTTCAAATATTCCCGTTTAGTTTCTATTTTTATAAGTAGATAGACACCACGTAAACTATCTCCAAAATAGTCAATTGAACAGAATTCAACAGGGGAATTGTATGCTGAAATTGAATATGCTGGCAACTACTGCTAATCCTCTAATAACCGAAATCGTCGAAGTGAATCCTAATGAAATCGATATGGAATTTATTATTCCAACAAGATGGAGCACCAACACATTACTCCAGACAAGTAAGAAACTATTTGGATAATACTTTCCATGGTTGTTAGATTGGCCATCGAGGTCCTAAGGAATGGAATTCCGCTTGCCAGATTTGACACCTTTAGACTTTTTTTATGGGGCTATTCGAAGCAGAAGGTGTACGAAACTCAACCTGCTACAGTATTGAATGTGCAGCAGAGAATAATAAATATTTGTAGAAATATCGACGTTGCTGTGTTCGAAAATGTTTGAAGTGATTTCTTTATTTCCTCAAATTTGGAAGTCAAACTTCGATGTGTGCAGGCAATTATTTAAAGTTCCGCCATTTTGCATTAGGGAAAGATATTGACTTCATATTCTAGGGTTATAAAGTATTCGTCAGGAGCTTAAAAATGATGTAACACAAGACCCCCTCCCCATTTTTTTTCCAGGTGACGCTCAGTCGCCATCTTTTATGTGTCGATTTCAATTCAAATCAAAGTATTCATGAATCATTTCCATTATCCCAAGTTTCAATTTTTTGAGTTGACCCATTCAAAGAATGAATGGGGGATGGGGGATAATTCTTTTATTGTTTCAGAAAAAAAACATGTATTGATTGTGAAGAAACATCCTTATTGCAATGTGAACGATTAGACAAACTCTTTATAGACAAACTGAGTGAAACACTGAGGCTTCATCAACCATCATGGATCCTTTGTACTTAGCTCTGAGTCTTTACCGAAGAAGGCAATACGACAAATTTTCGGATACTTGTACGAGCATACTAAGTAAGCACCCTCTAGATCAAGCCGCTTGGTGTTTGAAAATGAGAGCTCTCACTCAGAGAGTATACGTCGATGACATCGAGTGTGAAGAAATTCCACAATCCGACTTTCTGGATGACAATATTGTAGCAACTGCTCCTAGACCTGGCACTTCGATCAAAAGTGCCTTGCCTCCTCCAACAAGCGTGTTGGGGTGAGTAGAAATCTCATAACTAGGTGCTCTGGAAAGCATGTAGATGATTAAATATAGCAACATTATAAGTAGTGATTGAGGGCCTATCTCATTCAATCTGCTATTTATTATTAATTTCATACTTCAAAAATCTAACTAGGATGATCAAAAGACTATATATGCTTCAATCTTCCTCTCAGGAAAAAGATTGCAAGTAGAACCTCATCAATACCCCATATTTAAGAAATATAAAACCAAAACTAGTAGTGAGGTTCACTTTCAATTCTCTTCTTCTGAAAATGGTAACTTTGTTAGCGAAACGCACATTGAATGGAGTAAGGGTAATTGTTTTTTCTCACTCGGAGACATTACTTATTCTTTTCCATTGTAAAAAGCTTTAACTTCTGAAAAATTGAGCTAATTGAACAGTATCTCTGATATTTCATAATTCATAGCTCAATATTCGTACATACTTAGCTCTTTTTCATTATTATTTATTGAACAAATGTCAATGACCTAATTTCATGACATCACACTCATCACAATTCTGTTGCAAATGGTTTTCACTTCAAAGGCAAAATGCTATCTACTAGATGACCAAAGAACCATGTTCTAGACATACCGAGTGCTGAAGTTCTCTCCACGGGTAGTTCGTACAGCAAAGCAGTAACAAACGATCCTTCGAGAACGAGAATCGTCGTCGGTTTACTTGCAGAGAAGGCTGCAATTCTGGCAGAAATCAAAATTTCGATTTCGAAATAATTGACTTTATTTATTTACCAGGCAGCTGTTTCGACCCGCCATTGTTTTGTCATCAGTGAAACTTAGCAGAACTTGCATAATATATTCAAGGCAAAGCGCAATCTAATGGATGACCAAAGAGTCGATCTCCATACACACCAATAGCTGAAGATCTCTAACACCTGTCTGGCATTGGAATTGTGAGTCAATTCATTTCGAATATCGAAATAGTGATTTCTGCCAGGGAGTGTAGCTTTTTTCGCAAGTAGACTGAAGACGATTCTCGTTCGTGGCGGGTCAGTTATTACGGCTCTGTCGTACGATGTCCCCACTATTGGAAGTCTCCTCTACTTTCCTCATCCCGCAGATGACTTTAGTTTTTCGTTTCATAGGGCATAGGCTGTTCGAAATATGTTGTGCTTACAAGTGCCACTGATGAGATCCATGGTGTGTCGGAACAGATGTCTGGCATTGGATATGTGTATTGAATCATTTCGAATGTCGAAATTTTGATGACATCCCAGTATAAAAGAATGATCAATTAGTTGATATAATCATATTCGTATATTACTTTTATTAAGTTTCGATATGCGTCATTGAACTGTATTTGGAAATCTTATTATGTCATTTCGAGTTTCATTTCAGGTCCAGACCACGCACAGCTACAGGTCGTCCAGTATCAGGAGTTGCTCGTCCAGGAACTCAAACTCGCCCAGGCTCGGCTCTGGATCGATTGAAATCTGCTCGTCCAATTACAGGACAATCAGCTAGGGCTATTCGTATAGGTACGGCTGCAATGTTATCCCAGAAAGATGGCCCGTTTATCCAAGTTTCCCGACTCAACTTATCAAAGTATGCCAAAAACTCATGCCTATCTAAACCGTTATTCGAATATCTTTACTATCACGAAGGAGACATAAGGAGTGCCATGGAACTCGCTGTTCAAGCCACGCAACATGCCGACTTCAAAGACTGGTGGTGGAAAGTGCAGCTAGCCAAGTGCTATATCGCTTTGAACATGATCAGGGAAGCGGAACAGCAGCTGAGAAGTGCTTTAAAGCAACACTATCATGTTGAAACATTCATCAGATTAACCAGGATATACCTGAGAATGGGTGAGAAACGGAAACCAATACAATTTATTTGAATTGATACGCAATAGCAATTTTTGTCAATATACAGGGCTATTCAAATTCGAGTCTACATGGTGATGTGAACGCTGAGAAATCGTGAATTGGTCGAATTGGGAAAAAGAGGACTATTTCCTGAACCTACCATGTGATACAAAAAAAACAACTGCCATTTTTCGGTTGAGATATTATACGGAACAACTCTTCAAAATCAAAATTCCATTTGGGCTATATATTTTAAATCTCCAGAGAAAATGTAAATACTTTCACCTTTAACTTTCAACTTTAAAGTTCCACTCAAATCTATAATTTTTGCTACAATTTCTACATCAGCATCGGTTATACCATAACCAATTCTGGATACACTCTATTTTAATTGGAAATGGAGCATCATGTCCCTGATAATCCTTTTTTTTTTAATATTTAAAAATTCGCAATTTGTTTATTCATAAATGCGAATTTTTCAATGCATGCGTTCTTTGATATCCTCAAATATTTATATTCCTTCCGAAATGATATCATTATTTTCCATTATGTTATGTTATATGTGAAATTTGTACTATCCATATATACATACTTGTGTAATCGATAAAGTTGCTTAGTATAACTTGTGGTGGAAAACAAACTTTAGTGATTATGGTGATGATATTCCACTTCTATATGTATGATAGTAATTTACCTAGCTAGTGCGGAAAGTGATCTGCATGGGTTAGGTACACCAGTTTTTCTACTACCGTGCGAAAAAAAACAGTAGTTAACATAAACATTTCATTATTGAATGAATATCAACAAATTATTCATTATTCATATTAATATTGAACGTTCTGTTTCTTGCGTTCTGCAATTTTTTTCAGATGTCTTGAAAAAGGACAGACACGCACGGTAAAGACAAGAAGAGAACCCCAGAAGCAACACCAACACAAACCAAAACACAGAAAGCGAAACACCCAACACAAAAAACCGTGATTATTCACAAAAAGATGACAAAAGTATAAGGGAGAATTTCCAAACAACGAGGAAGAAAAAGAAAAGATTCTATAAAAATAAAGTTTTTCGAGAGGCTCGACAATTTAATAAAGAGTTTCACTATATCAGGCGAAAACTCAATTTATGACTGCAACCCCAAGGTCAATTTTCATTGCATGAGGATTTCTCCAAATTTAGACGGTTTTTTCAACTAGTCCAGTCAAGAGACTACCCTTCTCTCTCTCTCTCTCTCTCTCTCTATAGGGGACCGCCCACCGAAGGCAGAGCAAGCCGTAACGCGCCAAGAAAGAGAAGCCACGACAATATATATATATATATATATATATATATATGTATATTCATGATGAATATGATACGAATCTGACGAAATGACGAAATAGTCACTATTGTTGGTTTTTACGTATCGGGTTTAATATACCAATTTGCCTTAGAAAGAAAATTCAAATACAGAAAATTCCAAATTCCCAAATACATCATTGCGTCAATGATTTCTTTTTTATAACTGAATAACTCCTATTATCTTCAATACGATTTTCTCAAATGTTAAATTTTTGGATGCGATACACATAACCGGAAGTCTAGATATGACTTTGTTGAATTCTGTGATCGATATTAAACAAATAGAGTAATGACGATTCAAATTTTTTTTATATTCGATGATTTAATATGGTTTCAGGCTAGTTATTACGTTCCGTAGACAACCGTTCACATCGGGAGATGTTCTAAACAATACCGATTTTTCATTTCAGACCAGCCTCTTTCTGCTATGGACGTATGTAAATCAGGTTTGGAGATTTTTCCGAAGGATGTATCAATCACCACTGAGATGGGAAGACTAGCGGAAGCTTTGAACGACTCATCATCTTCTGTTAAATATTATCGTAGCGTTGTGATAGAGGATGCAATGAATAGCGAAGCAATAGCTTCTATTGGAATGCATCATTTTTACAATAATCAGCCGGAACTGGCCCTGAGATATTACAGGTACCAATGTATTTTTTCGACCATACCTTTGATATGTAGGCGGCACATCCGTTTCGCGGACACACTCAGTCAGGACACCAAGACCAAGTCCGGTTAGCTTGAACACAGGTTTGGAACCTCCACTTCACTCACTTCTTTCAGACAGGGGCTGAGGGGGAGTGGCGCCCAACTCACCACACAAATTCATCACTCTTCAAATAATCTAAACAATCTAAATCCTAGTGTGTTTCTTGATCTTGCCAAAGCGTTCGACTCTGTGAATTATGATTTACTCCTCAAGAAACCAGAACTCAGCGGTATTCGAGGAGTTGCTTTTGAATTAGAAATTATATAGTCGATCAAACTTAATATATTAAAATTGACGATACAATAAGTGAGTCTGCCAGATTTTGTTATGATAATGATTCATAAAATGTAGGTACCTACAAAGAGAAGGAGAGAGAGAGGGGGAAAAGGGAACACAAACAAACCCAAAAACCAAAAAAAGAAAAAAAAAAACAAACTCGTGGAAAACAAAGACATAACAAAAAACAACAAAAAAAAAAAACAACAAAAAACGAAAAAAAAAACATCGAAAGCCCACCAGAGAAGAAAAAACACCAAGACACGATCTCGGGCAAAAAAAAACAAAAACCAAAAAAAAGATAGAGAAGAAGATAAAGAAATAGGAAAGTAAAAAACAACTCGGCGGTTGACTTGAGCCGAAAAGTTCTTGGTAACTTTTTTCCAACAGTTCCATCAATTTGGAAGTCCTTCCCGTCACCTTCACTGTGTACCTACGGTGAAATGCTGTTCTATTCTCGAATCAGTAATACCTTTCGGGGTTGACGAAGCCAAATTTTCTTCAAAAAATACCAAGTTTTGACCTTCATGCATCAAATAGTAAGATCATGAAGGAAACAATAGGGTACTTACAAGAACCCCTGCTGTTACTCATATATGTCACTGTTTTTCGCAGGGAGCTTTCCCAAACATATTGAAACATACAAAAAGCGTACCACTTTTCGAAAAAGTCGAATCGTATTTGCCTGAAAATTGACCGATATCGGTCATTCGTATGTTTGGAAAAGTTATTGAAATCATTTTTGAAAATTGTCGCACAAAGTACTTGGAAAAGTATTTTTTACTTCATCATTGCCAATTCGGTTGTTGGCCTAGTCACTCAACCATTGTTGCCATGGGCACGGTTGTCTGTGATATGGTTGGAGCAATTGAGGAGATAAATCATAGAACAGTTTGCTGTGTTACCTCAGCAAGGCATTTTACTGTATCACTGATGATATATTGGAAGAAAAAGTAGGCTTTTATACGAGTTTCAGTTTTCTTTTCTTGAAGCTACTAACCCTGTTAGGTTAGAAAAATATCAGTTCAGTGTAACAGGGCTAAAATTCAAGCTTTCGAAACCACTTGGAATCACCGACACCATCTGGCATAAATGCATGTTCTGTATTCCTGTGCTTCAGAGTGCCTCACTAGGGACACTCGCGATGCGAATATCTACATCTCATCATACAGGCAAACATCATTGAAGGCCCTCAAGTCATACATTTGCGGGTCCAAACTGACCTGGACTGCAACTGTACTTCAAGACTACTGCCACAATGGAATCAAGTAACATTACAACAGAACATGAAAGGAAATGAGACAAATGATGTCCTTGCACAAAAAGAGGTCAAAAGGTTTATCAGCCCTTCGCCCGAAACAACTGAACAGCTCTCAGCGTTAATTAAAAAGACTCCGAATTAGTAACTGGGCTGCTCACCGGGCACCGTCTATTGAGGTACCAACTCAAGAAAATGGGCAAAGATTACAGTGCCGATACTAAGGCATTGCTGCCTGAACTGCGGTTACAGTGCCGGTACTAAGGTATTGCTGCCTGTACTGCGGAACATCTGCTTTGCGAGTGCAAAGTTCTGAACTGCAAAAGTCTCAAACTCCTGGAACAGGTTACATTGTTGCCTTCTGACATGAAGGAACAAGTCCCCTGTAATCTGACTCGCTTCTCCAGAAGCCTCAGCATCTTGGGCCTCGAATAGATTAGGATCATGTACAATAGATCTTACAGGTCGCAGTACAGAGAGGCTTGATGCTTGCTACAAACTTGATCTTGTAATTGATCTCTATAGAAGTTTGACCCACTATTGGTATGTGAGGGATGCTTGTCAGTTGGTATTTTTGCACTCCAATTTCATGTTTTTGGTTGGATTTTTCACTTCTTAACGCCACATATTTCGAATCGAAACCTGCTGGACCTGCTAAAAACATGTTATGAAATATAGTCAAATGAATTTTTTATTCTGTTCTATGACTGAATATTTCGAAGCTGTATTTCAGAACTAAAATCAAATAACAACACCTTGATGATGAGGTACTTCATTCAGCGGTTCTTTCTCCTTCAAATCGGCATAAAAAGGGAGACAAAAGTTCATACTATGAACAGAAATGATCATTTTTTTCAAATGATTGGTTCTTCTGATTTTTTATAGTTCCAATGTATTTCAAGGAGAACCTCTTATTAGAAGTAAAAAACACATGTCCATCGAAATAACCCGCTGAATAAACTCGGTTGTTTTTGTGGGCAATGGCGGGCAAACTACCCACTATTCCCTTCCTCAGGATACGCACATTACTAATCCATCTCTCACCATTTCAGACGTGTCTTAGCTATGGGCGCCCACTCTGCCGAGTTGTATAACAATTTAGGACTGTGTTGTCTCTACTCCCAGCAGCTGGACCTTACTCTCTCCTATTTTCAAAGAGCTCTAGATCTCGCCACCGATGCCGCAGTTAAGGCTGAAGTTTGGTACAACCTATCTCACGTAGCAATAGTACGTATGAAGAATGAGCAATGTATGAAAGCCGCTCGTTTGTATTTTTTCCTGGACGTGATTGAAATGCATAATATAATCCTGACTTGTTCGGTTGAATCACTGTTGAACGATATCATTTCTAATTTACAATCTGTGCTGTTTTCTTGCCGCTTATCGTTGAGTGAAAATCTATTGGAATTGAAGCAGAAGTAACATTTAATACCCAATAACAAATTTTGGTTATAATCCATTCTTTCGAATAGTTATTGATACAGAAAAACCACTTCGAAACATTCTTATTTGGTGAATACAGGGACGTAATCTCTGAGGTGGACTACTGGAAAAAATATTCAAAAGGTGAATTGGAATAAAATAATATTATTCACTGGATAACTTATGGAGAGAAATCCACTGAACTGATTGCCTCTTCCATTATTTGGTATGATTATTATTATTTTTGTTCCTCATTCGACCGTTTTCACTCACAGTTCACATATTTTGCATAGTTTGAAGAGAAATTATAAACATGTCTTTTGAAGAAATGTTTATGGTGGTAGTAATTTCATTAGATTTTTTATCTATGTGGATTTGAGGTTTAAAATGAAAAGAATTGGAAAAATGCAAGATCTTTTTTTGGCGGTATCTTTCTTATTTGCAGATGTTTCAAAGATCTGTTAGTACTTAGCAATGAGCCCTTCCAAAGGTTTCTCGGAATATATTCATAAAACTTCAATGGAGAATGTCGGCTGACTTGAGCCACACCAAAAGTTGTACTTGTTTGCATGCACGTGTATAGATTCCAATATTAGTTCATATTTTTTTTTAATTTCGGTAAGTTAACAACCCAAAAACTTTGAGGATAACATTTATCCACATTAGTTGTATTATATGCAATTTGATATTTATGCTGATAAGCACGTCATATAGGTGAAGTATTTCTTGGGTATATACCTAACATATGCTACCCCAGACAGCACAAGATATACATAGAATATTTTTTCTATATAATAAAATAAATATAAATATCTCAGATATTCATAGATTATTTGTGGAATATATAAATACCTTTGAAATATTCTTGGAGTATTTCATAATGAATATTTAAACGAAATTCCGGGAAGAATATGCATAGAATATTTCTTTTATGAACATTCCTCCATGAATTCTCCTGAAATATAACCTGTAGAATATTCCATAAGGTATAATTTTACAATATTCTATACTGCCTTTTTCCAGGATACTTTTCTCGGTATATGTTCAGAATATCGTTCACAGTATATTCACAGAATGTTCTCTGTGATATATTACTCGAAATTTAGACTATCACTTCTCAGTTGGAATTGCTGACTGATATCACTGTAAAAGGTGGAGTTAGGATTGAGAGAGACAAGAAGGTTAAACTGTTTGAACAAGCACTATATGTATTTTTTCAATGTTATGTGATGGGCGGAATGAGGTGAACACAATAACTGAATTATCACAAGACTTCATTTGAGAAACTGCTTGTCCCGGCATCGGGAGGGTTGCTTACTTTTCGTTGGAAATTCATTGGAAGAGGGGAAAATAAAGGGATGACAAGAGCTTGACTTTGTTGTCTATATGGATATTGCGGAGAACTGGGTGGTGTCCCAGCATAATTCCTCCCAGTATTTCAAAAGCTCAGCCCAGTGTGATTTTTATGGTGCTGAAAGTTACCAAATTGAAGTTATGAACGAAGGGAATAGAGTCTCAGATAAGAATATATGGAATGATATTCATAGAATGTATACTCCATACTTACTCTTTTCTATATATAAGTGTATATCCCAAGAATATCCAGAATATTCCTCTCTTAATTTTAGAAAATACCCCTTTGAATATTCCTCGAATTTTCTTTTCGCATATTCCTGAAATATTCATTGTATATTGTTAATATCCTATTGAAAACGAAAGAGCTGGCCGACGCCGAAAAGGCGCTGTCTTGCCGATACTATAAGTTGGCAAACTGTTGCTCATAGGTATTATTTAGTATGTGTCCGACACCGAACTTATGCCGATCATGCTGTTCCAATATTGATGTTTCTCCGATGATTCTAGTTTACTGGGAATCTATGAATATTCCCTGAATAATATTCTTGGAATATTCCAAGAATATTCAGGATATTCATAGAGTAATCTTCGAAAAAAAATACTTAAAATACCTCCAAATGTTCGCCGTGAGCATTTTTTGAGTATATCCCATAAAAAGATGCATATATTCATAGAAACATGTCCGTTGTATATTCTATTTAAGTTCCTTATGATAATAATAACGCATATATGCATAGCACAAGCTCGTTCTGATATCTGAAAATGGAGGAATAGGCAGCCTCACCCCAATTCAATACACAAAAGTTATATTTTCAAAAATATTTGCACTTAGTGTAAAACGAAGAAATTTCTACTAATTTTCATGTGGTATTGGTAATCTTTGAATTTCATATTTGATAAAAGTACCCCTTATCTCATACCCCCTTTTTTTCAAGGCAGCTGGAGACGTGCAACTGGCCATCCAGTGTTTGAATTTATGTCTGTCATCGGACCACGAACATGCCTCGGCTTTCAACAATTTAGCTGTCTTGCATCACAAGATGGGCAAAGTAAACCTGGCCAAAGCGTATTTAACATCTGCTAAAACTCTGGAACCAGAATTGGAAGAGCCCCAAATCAACTTGGAACATTTGCAAAGCGAATAAATAGAAAATAGAAATCATTTCCATCGAAATGATAAAGCAATTTTGTCAAGATTCAGGATCTTCTGAGGAATATGAACAATATTTTCGATCAATGAAAAAATGAAAAAAAAAAGATATTAGATGATATAGAATGCTTTTCATTTCTCACATCCGATATCTTCCCCAAACTCAACAAACTGAATGAAAATTAATTATATGATAATATAGAATGCTTTTCATTCCTCACATTCGATATCTTCCCCAAACTCAATAAACTGAATGAAAATTTTCGATATAGTTTGTAGAATCCATAGATGGATTTTTTACTATCGAAAAGATTAACATTGTAGAATTAGCATTTTACATTCCTCAAACATTGTTTACACCTGGAACGTATTGTGAAACCCATATATGCTCACGGTATGTGCAAAATGCTAATTTCCTAGAAACCTGGGATATTCGTAAAGAGAATTTCTACACATTATCATAATTTCTTATGGTTAGACGAATCACCATCAAGTACGTTGATTATATCTAGAAGTTGACAATATAGCGATCATAATATTTGTTTGATTTCACTGGCTTTCCCTCTTATTCCTGAAATTTCTGCTCATTACTATATCAATTCTTGAGCTCTGAATTCGATTTTTGATTACCGGTACATTTCAAGAACGCTATCACCACTTAACCTGACGGGGTTCTGAAAATGGATGAGCCTATTTGGAAGTATTTCATTTCTTGCGATTACGGACGCCATCTTTCAATAATGAATATTTTTTTGTACTGCCTTCTATGTTTAAGGAATCATCTTGTTCCTCTTTATAGGTACACTTACAAAAAGCCGTTGAAGCAATAACTGAACGATTTCTAGTAATGAAATAATAATAATCTGAAACTTGTCGTTTGAACTTGAATACCAAATGAACCCCACAATCAGAATGGGTTGAAAAAAAGGTATCAACAGAATCTTTTTTGGCACACTGATTATAGAATGTGACATCTCTCATAGTCACCGTTCGCCTTGAGTTAACGCACTTGCAAACGGAATAGTTGAAGCCATCTACATAATTATGTGTGGTCCCAACTTGATTTGTGATGACTTGCTCAACCCTACATGGCGCCACCGTCCATAATATTCAATAATTTCTTATTGCGGAGAAAAATAGGATTTCAAGAAATAATTTAGGATTTTTTACCAAATGAATTATATTCCTCAAAGGAAGAAATGTATGAAAATTTCGATGGTAAACATGCAGCAGACAAAGACCATTGGTTCACCCAAGAGGAGGTGGGAAATTTTTCGAATTACAAAAATTTGCTCCGTAAATAATGCACTTATTGATGTTACAGAAGGATCATGAAGCCAATATTGAAATGGTTTTATCATTATCAATGATTCGTCCAATCCACATTCTCAACTCCCTTGAACTGTATCGTGAAGTAATATTTGATCGAAAGACTGTTTTTTTTAACGAGGGAAGTTCAAATTGAAGAATCTTCAGGTTTTGAAATTTGACTGGGGCCAGTTGTCTTGGATTGCTCAAAATTCAAGAGGAATTTTTGAAAATGAATTTGTTTGAATGTTTGAATTTGTTGAAAACTGAAATATTTTCAAATTCTCGAGGAATTTAAGAAAATCCTTTGCTTTACATGGAAAATGTTGTGGATTCCATTCTCTGAACCGAATTAATCTAATGCCCTCAAATGTTGTGTTAATTGATAGCAATCAAAAGTCAGACTTTTTTACTATCTTCAAGGTCAAATAATACTCTCAAAGGTGAATGACAGTTTTAGATTCAACTCCAACAAAGCAGTTGAAACATGTACCTTTTCACTCCTGAGATGCGAAGTCAGATACCAGAATTTTTCATTTTAGTCCAGTGTTATGTATCATTACCCTGTATGTATCGGAAAATTATAACAATTTGCATTGTGCATATGTGAAGATTCAGTTCTAATAAGTGAAAAATGATAATTTTGAAAGTGAATTTTTGATGGCTTACCTTACTTTGATGATGTCGGACATATTTCTAAATCAATTCCTTCAACACTGGATAAACTAAAAAAAATATTCATTCAATGTAAATCTTCCGCCAGTTCGATCATTCTCAGGATCATTATTTTTTGTTCAGTTCATCGAGTATCCAGCAGTTGTTGGAGTTTTCATTCCGTTTAACATTCAGTACGTTTCTGGTTACTTTCTCTTAGTTCTGTCGAAGTTATTTTGATCTCCTATGGTTTCGATACTCTTGCAGTTGTTTCTTTGTTTTTTTCAACTTTTTTCTATGGAATCATTATTTTGTATAATAGTTTTATTATGATCCAGTTTTGAACTTGATCAATTCTTCCTACCAAAAACGCATTGAATATTGTGTTTAACTTGGATAATTGACCAATAAATATCGCATTACAATAAGCGAAAATTATTCACTTTACATGAGGAATAAAAGACACTGGTTGAAAATAATTTGAATATAGTACTAGTCGAATTATTGACTCTTTTTTACCCTTCGAACTTAATAAATAGTACCCATATTGTGCTATTGTGAGAAAAAGTCAAATTTGGTGTCCATCAACTAGAACATGTTGGCGACACAAAACAATTTTTCTCGATTTAAACATGCTTTTGTCTCTGCAAATGTGAAAACTTGCAATATCAGGACCTATTCCTTTTTCACATGCTATTTTATTCAAGTGTTGTTGATAGTGAACAACATAGAACTATTCCATCGATTTTAACGCTTAGTACATATTGAGGGCAGCTCAACGATGAATAACCACCAACTTTATACTGTATGATGTTTATGAAGGGGTTATTGAAGTGTATTTACATTTGATTCACTGTTTGAAACTGGAAATGAGGGATTTGGTGTTACTTCAATCAGATTGAAAGCTATACGCGATATTTGATCAATTCAGCAGGTTCTTGAGAAATTCAAATCATGAAAAGGAGGTCGGAAAATCTTAAATGGACAGTTGACACATTTCAACCTATAATAACTATAATCCTCGACATTTGATCATTTTCCAATAATAAATTAACTTGAGTTTGATTAATTGTTAATAAAAAAATTAATTTGCCCCTGTAGGTACATAGTTCGAGTACGTTTCTCCAACACATCGAATGGATTTACCGAGTATTTTGATCCCTATTGTGCCATTCAACTATATATAGGTACAAAACTTTCGGTTTTCCATTAATTGCATCAACAGATTGTAATTCCATTGCCATGCTATTGACAGACCATACCAACAATCTTTTTACGTTTAGAAAAATAATTTTTATTTATTTCTGGTAACTACTCAACTCCCACCATTCGCTTCACATTTCGAGTCGAGAATCTCCATTAACAATACATAATTTAAAGAACAATCTGTTGCATACCACGCCATAAGACGCTTGGCGCGCTCATCTCCCATTGGTTCGAACTAGATTTGTGGAATGCACACGACTATCTTCGAAACCGCTTTAATCAAATCATTTTGATAGAATGGAGGGAATCAGGCCCACAAATTCTTCGTGATTATACCCATAATCCTCTTAACTGAAATAATCATCTAATCACGACAATCGGAAGACTAAAGTAAATAAAAACCATCAAAATAGTGCAAGGTATTACATGCGAAGGGACCCGGAGCGAGGCTATTTCGATTTTCTCCAGTCGGAATGCCGCGTTCGCTGAGGAATGTAACCTCCAAACAGGTACCAAACACACCTGAGTTTAGTACACTCTCCGACGCAAATTTACTACGCCGAGACCACGCTTTCGTGCCTCTGGCATCCAGTAAATTTATCACGGCGACTGTACCATTCAATCGCACAGCAGTCGAGTCTAGAGAGTTGGATGCTCCAGTAGAGGTGATGACGAATACTTGTTTGCTCAGCTGCATTCCAATGATATTTTGCCTTAGAATGTACCTGACCGCTTCAGAGTTGAAATAGGGAATTTAGTTGAAGAACACCTTTGCCGGTTGACGGGATAAGACTTTTAAGTTTTCAAAACACGTGGAGATTGTGCCCCTATGCCTCCAGTGCCAGTGCAGTGAATTATTATTGTGTGTGTTTTCACATTTCCAATAGTGATAATACTCTGGGATTCGATATTAGATTGGTTATGAGCTCAGAAGTCCACAACTCTCTGGATATTTTTTTCAACAAATGGTATGTCGATTCAATGTTTATTTATTTACCTTTTAGGTACTTTCGAGGCCGAAATATAACTACTGAAATATTTCAAGTAATAATTTTTACGCGTCGCATTTCTATGCCTCTCAGACTTCTTTTAACATTTGTCAACTTTTTCATCATCTAGTTGTGAAAACTCGTATGAAAACCTACTTGCAATGATAGCTTACTCTACCATTTATAATATTATTGTATTCTTACAGAGTAATCATCAACTGCCTGAGCAAAATTTTTCTGAAAATTCCGCATTTCTGAAACATTTAGGGCTGTTTCACCTCGGAATTCCGATGCCTAGGTATACAAAATTCACTAGAAATCTTGCAAATCTATATTGAACTCCAGTAATCTCACCTGGAATCCTTGAAGAAATCTTGCAATGAGTTAAAAATTTGGTGTACAAATTCCACACGAGTGAAATAAGTACCCCTCATGAAATATGTCATCCACGGTAAAAATCAAGGAAATGCCCACCTATCAACTTACCAAGCTGTACTGTATGCATTCCCGGGTACTTTTTATCTACTATCTGAGAGTGGATTCATGCAAACCAACCCAACTTGTATTTAACTTAACTTATAGGTATCAGCAATTTATCTTAGAAAAAAGGGCATTCATGCAACAACTCCTAAACTCGAATAGCGAAGATATGCGCGACTGATTTTGATTGCTGACAAATTTTTAAAGCGTTAGCGGAAAAACGAGTAATTGATTTGCTAAGTTAAGATACGCAACTAAATATAATGCATGACTGCTTCCAAATGTTAAATTTAATACAATTTGAGTTGGCTTGCATGAATCCGATTTGAACAATAAAAAAATGTAATGAAATATGATGTGATCAGTGATAATATTCTACCGACTTTTCATTAGGTATTTGTGTTATGGAGATTTTTATGAGACTTCAAACATCAAGGTAAGTGGTAGCATAAATTAATTTCATTGCGCATTCATTTCACTGCGGTTTTTGTGGCAAGTAAGTAGGTATGGCCAAATAATAAATAAAAATCTTGTTCAATAGTTACTAAACATTACGAATTTTGAAATCAGTGAAAAAAAAAGCAACATAAAGTGATTCCATTTTGAGTAGCGTGGGCTTTCGAACTTTTCTACAGTAGGTAGTTGTACATCTGTATCCGAATAGTCTATTCATTTTTTATTGCTTGGAGTTCGATAGTGAAAAAATAATCTGAAGTATATATTTGAACCCATCCCAAGAATGGATATACTAACCAAATAATTAAAAATTGCTCTATAACTCGAGGCGCAGCTCTCCAGCTCCGTTTGGAATTTTCTTTGAATGAGATTTTTCCTAGAAAATCACAAATACTTTTTCCTGGAAAAACTTCAATCATTCTGAGAATAAATGTCTAGAGTTGAATCATACAATTTTTGTTTAATATCCCGGTTGATGTAATTAACCTTTTTTGAAAATATCTTTTGTGAAATAAGTAGGTATTGAGCAGGGCGTTTTGACCTCGGTACCAAAATACGCGGAAAGTAATTATTTTGAGATGCCTAATCGATTCGGAAAGTGTTTGTCGAAATGTTTGTAGTCCTAATTCATTGAATTTGAATGCTCCGGGGCTCCGCGGGGAGGTCTGACAAATATCATTATTACAGTAAGTATATGTATTCTTTTTGGTTCATAAATTTTCCGAAATGTTTTCCTTTGATGAAATGTTTAGGTCGATTTCTTCAATAAGCTTGTGTTTTATTAAAAAGTCCCACGAATCGGCTACATTATTTCAGTTGCAATCATTTTCCACATAATTTTTCAAAGATATCTTATTAACTTTTCCATCAACATTGAATAATATTGATTTTCTGTGGGCTGAATGAAATATTCGATTTTTTTTCTTTATGAAATGATTGCCGAAGCATTACTAAAATATCTGTAACAAAAATTTCTGGTGAAAAAACTTAACTCGCAGCATCATATCGTACTTAGTACGTCGTTGAATTTCAAATCAGAAAGCCTCAGTACGTAGCAGTATAATGGTAATATACCCAATCACTTGAGCTCTTTTCATAAATGACCAGAATACCAAAAAAATTTGTTGCATTCAGTTTTTGCCGAGGCCAATAGTCTCTCCAGATTCAAAGTTTAACTCTGGATGGTTATTTTCGTCCCGATTCGCATGCTGGTTTTCATACACCCACTCTTCAGTTGCCGTAAACAGAATGGTGTATTAGTAAAAACGCCAATAGGAAGTCAGGTATATTGATCAATAATTTCATTCTCCTGCAGATTCTTACCTTATGAGCGAAACGCATGTCGAGGGCAGATAATATCAGTTAGGTGTTATTGATGATGACAAAATGTTTTAGTCTTCTAGGTAGGTAGTTATAGTGGACTCGATGCAGAATAGCACATCACAAAAATTCAAATATCTTATAAGTACCAACTATCTGTGGTTGAATCGTTGAATTGTTTCTGTCGTGGTCAACCGAGATGTTGAATAAACGAGTAAGTATCAAACTTGTAGTTATGCGAATAATTAGGCCTATGCAAGACTTAAGGAAATAATATTTCTAATGAAAAATTTCGAGTGAAGCAGTCGAGAAATTGGAATCATCGGTAATGAACTGCCAAAATGAATGGAATAATGAAAACTCTCTAGGAGCCATTCTTGTGAACTTCGAATCCTTCTCAAGCCAGAACTTTCCTAGTTCCTTAATGGGAAACAATGAAATCGGCGCCACTGGTAGATTCCCAGTATTTGGGTTATCATAATAAAACCTTAGCACAACTGTGTTCGAGCAATTGTACAGTTCCCATTCCAAGAGATTCGCTAATTTAAATAGCGTATTCTCGTTATATAGGTTTAACCTTCAAATAACTCCGCGTTTTCATTATACCCACCAAACGTTTGCGTTTCGTCATGTGTTTCTTCGTTGGTTCGATTTATATTCATATCAAGTGTTACTGAAATGTTTTCGTCATTTTTTCTAGAACTTAATGTAGACATTCTTCGCTAGTTTCAGAGACCGCATTTCGTCAGTCATTGGATTATTAACTAAGGTCTTGCTCGCTATATTGTGGGAGAGAATATGAAATCTAATGCATTTTCCAAAAGTGAAACCCGCAATGAAAAACAAGGAGATAATATGGATTGTTTCGTTTCATGTTATTATTCAAATTATTATTATTGATTATTCAACAATAAGGCCAGCGAGTAAGAAAAGTGCGTTCATTTTGGAAAATGAGCCCGTTTTGTAATAGCGTTTATGCATAAATTTCATTATCCCAAATTTCAATTTATCGAGTTAACCCGTTCAAAAAATTAAAGGGAGACATTAAAAAACACTGTATACAATATAAGTAGACGAAGAACCTTTCTGATCGCACCGGAGCCGTAAACAAATATGACTGTCAATAATAGGGATTTTTTCTAGAAATCATGTGGCACATACTTCCTATTCTGAAATGATTATATTTTGTCCGTGATGTTTCAATTATCAAACCAGTATTCGAAAATACCTTCATTAGTTGACCCATATGGCTACTTCCGAGGCTACTTCTATCTGCAACGAGACCTGCAATCTCATCACTAAACATTTCAGTATTTTTTGTGTTGTATTGTCATCTAGAATCTAGATAATAGAATCGTAATGAGCAATCTGTAATTCAAAAAGGGGTTTATCCGGGAATATCCACAGTTAATTCTTCACTAAGATCAGATGTTCCGCAACGAAAGATCAAACAATATTATCAGTAAGATAAAACGCGATTATTCACAATTAGAAGACAAAACACCCCGAAAGACATTATACGGAATTTTCTGAAAATAAACTGTTAAGTGAGCTTCCGTTACTAACTCCGCTGCCCACTAATTCCACAAGTAGAGTGCTTTGTTGAAGTTTGGATTCAAAATAGACTCATCGTATCAAATGAGCGAAAACTGACAATCAAATTGCGTTAACCACACCACCTGAGAATGGAAACCTCGGAGAAAACCAGAAGCTTAGATACTAAAGATACACTAAATTTAAAAAAACGAGTGCGTTACAGGACTGGAAACAGTACTTTAATCAAAAGATGCTGATCAATATTGTGAACTAGATGTAAGCAGATCTAAAGAAAAGAGAATTAAATGCAAAACCCAACCAGGCTCAAAAGAGAGAATCGAGAATTCAAACCCAAGAAAATTACAAGAAATTCAGTACTTAAGATTCTGTTCCTGATTCTGAAGCATATTATGGACACACGGCAATATGAATGATGAGTTTTACTCAATTTCCAACAATGGAGAAGATTTCGCATCAGTATCTTATACGAATTTATCTGAATTTTTGAATGATCAGCTCTTGAGTGATTTCGGACAAATTGGCTCGCAAATTTGTCAACAGTATAAATGAAAGCAGAATGTTCTTCTTGAAGTTGATTTGTGAATTTTTTGTTGATCATGGCCCAGAAATGAAAATTTCTATGAAAATTTAACAACTCAATAGCGCGAGATTGTGAGCACTTGCAATGGCTTATTTCGAAGGTACAATTAGCTGAACATGAAAGAACAACAAAATATTCGTCGAAAAAGTAACATTCCTAATCAGGAAGAGATTCATGATTAGTCTTGAACCACTACTATGGACTGAATGATTTGATGGTTTGAAAAACCTAATGAATTGATTGCCTAGGAAGATATATCTAAGCAAAATACACTTCCTCATTTCACTCTAATCTGATCTGATGAAGCATCAATTTTTAGAGATCCAGAGTCAGAGAGTTTATCTGAGGGTTTATCTCTGATATATAAGAATCGATTTCTCAAATTGTTTTTATTCTATATTTTTCACATTCGAATAATCCATGGGCGCATTCATGAGGTCTTGTAAGGGTAACAATCTTCATGGCGCCTAGGATACTTGGTGAATTTCAGAAGTAGTTGCATTCGTATTCAACGTCTCCTTTATACACTCTGTACAATATTTCACCAATTCAAGTGATTGGCAGCTTCTCAAATCTAATGGTAGAATGGCTAATGATGCATGAATCTCACCATCGTGGAATGTGCTGGATTCCTCCATGATAATTATGTTTCATACTCAAGACTCGACTCAAGATCAGATCTGATTATTTCCGATAAACAAAAACATTACATGATGCAATACCGTACTTGGTAATTTTAATTGCGTCAACGATAAAGGAACGTATTTTTCTAATAACGTCATACTTTTTTCAGGAGTAATTAATTTGATTGTAACTGGATCGATACTGAAACTCGCTGCAGCATTACGTACAGGGAGATACTTACTATGACAGTCACAAAGTGATTGCACTTGGCCGGCTGTGACAGTTTCAGGTTAATTTTTTATTGTCCTCGACTGTAAAGAAGCTATGTGAAGGCCGAGGTGTAGGATACATATTTTTACTTCTGCTCTCTCGTTAATTCAGTTATTGGGGAAATATTCAATTCATCTCTCGATTCATCTTCCTGCTGAGATTGAAGGGCGGTTGATAATTTGCAATTTTCATATTTCTCTTTGCTTCCCAGCTCAATTTACATTTATATATTTCAGCCAATATATTTTCATCCGGTAAATAATTTTATGACCGTCGAGAAGACCATAAATACAATCTGAAATTGAGGTTATTGATGGATGCGTTGATGGACCAGAGTTGAAGGTTGACAAAAAACCTCGACAAAAACGGTAAATGAATGAATGGCTTCTGGTATGAAATTTGCAAAAATAATAATTAATAAATTAAAAAAGTTGAATAGAGAAGCTATCTCCAAACACATGTACTGGATAGTTCATGATTGCCTTCATTTTCTAGTAATATAATATTTCTGACTCTAGAATTAATATATTTCGCTCTGGACTGTTTCAAACTGATCAGAGAATAATCTCCCGATTGGATATTGGCCAGAGTGCTGCGTAAATCTTTCCAGTTTTGACTTACCGATTTTGGACGGTCCGAGATAGTACAAATTGGGAACTAGAACAAACCTATTACCTGCGTTCCGAGATTAGTTCGTGTTCAGAAAGGAATGCTGCGCAGGTCATTCGTACAATTGGGATTTTCTGATTGCACCCAATTGATCTATCAGCCTCCTAACCCTTCTGACAAAGAACAAAGAATAGCTTGAGCGCCCAATAATACTCCAATGGAGTGACAGACCTAGAGAGGGATAGTACCAATATATGCCATTGCCTCGGATAGCATGAGATCTTTCGATGGAATGCTGTGAACGGGCCTGACGTTTTGACAATTGCCGCATCGTTTTTAATATCTGCTGTAATTGAAGATGAAACTTCAGGCCTAAAAAACTCAAAGAATACAATAAACCCTAGAGCAGCCAATAACTTGTGAAGAATAGAACACCGCCTGTCGAATTCTACACCGTGAAATATCTTATTACTTACTGATTTGATGATACAACTCTTTTAACGAAAGTTTCACAAACGTCCCAATCATATAACATATGAAAATTATCATAGGTGCGATTTGGAATGTTCGATCTCGAAGTGTAATCTTTCAATCGAAGGCAGTTACCTTCACACTAAAGTAAGACTTGTACTCGACGTGCGTTTGATTATTTCAAAATTTAATCCTGTGAATCCTGGAAATTAGTGATTTCTGGAAATTTGAAATTTGAACCGGTTCAAATTGAACCACATTACATCAAATCGAGAAGTAATGTTCCCATGATTCATTACTGTTTTCAAGATGTTTGGGTTGGATAATCCCAACAAATACAGATCAGTAGCATCAATTTATAGTTAAATCGTTCAACTTTTAATCGTACCCATGTAATGACGCTTTGCATGAGTACCGAAATGTACCATCATATGGATTTGGACAAGTTTAGTGTTTTCGAAGCATAAAGTGCTTTATATTGAAGTATGTATTACTCATTCTCCATAGGCGTACGCGAGTATAAATAAATACTAAATTCATCCGATATCAATTTGCGGATTATGAAAGACGACGGCAGGAGGAAAAACAAGATGAGAAAAAACAAGATGAGGAAAAGCGACGACAGGAGGAAAAGAATTAGAAGAAAAGTGGCTGCAAGATGAGAAGAAAGAACGGGAAAAACTAAATAAGGAACGAGAAGAAAGACTTCACTCCACTCCAGAAAATTCTTTAAAAATAAAAGAATGAATTCGAACAAACAACAAAATGCAGACTTCCAGTAGGTTCTTGAACACCAAGACAATTTATTCTAGCATGTGTTACATAAAATCGAAGTACGAATGAAAGAACTGAAAGAAGATCTGGAAGAAGAACTAAAAGAAAATCTGAACGGAGAAGTGAAGGAGAACGTCAAGAAAAGACAAGGTCAAAGGAGGAGTGGATACAGTGCGAGGGGAGTTGAGAAGACTAGTAAAGCAGATATTTCTCGTAAAGAACCAGTATCGCCAAAACAAGGTTGCCACATCAGGACTTTCCGTGAAACCGCTGACTTTTGATGGACAGTCATCTTGGTCCATGTATAGCCGACAATTTGAGGCAGTGGCAGAAACTAATGGATGGGGCGGAGAAGAAAAAGCTACGGTACTAAAAGTAGCTCTGAGAGGGCCAGCTATTGCAGACGATACCGATCGAAGAGCAAAAGAAAAATGAGGACCTGATTTCTGCATTAGAGTTGAGGTATAGCGATCAACACCGAGAACAGCTGTACCGGGTTCAAATGAAGACTCGCACACAGAAATCAGGTGAGAGTCTGAAAGAATTCGAAGCACCTGGAGATTTCAAGGAGCAACTAGCAGTGCAGATATTTATGGATGGACTGAGAGACCCAGAAATCTAAAGAACTGTGCGATGGAAAAACTTCAAGAAAAGTAGCGATGCTTTGGTTCGCTCTTCGGAAGTGAAGGCTGTCTTCAACACCTCGAAGCCGAAAGTATGTGCAGTTTCAATAGGAGAACCTGAACAACGATGTAGCACAGCGACTAGCTTAGTCGAGGTGGTTCTGGATGACATCAAATTAATAATAAGTCTCGTAATAAGTGGAATGAGCACCCAGAAGAAAAGAACATGCTTCAGATATGGAAAACTGGGACTTCTTATAAAAGACTCTCGGGTGAAAATGCCGCAAAGGATTTGCTGAAGATGTAGAAAACCCGGGCATTTCATAAAAGACTGCAGGGAGAGAATGCCACAGAGAACATGTTATAGATGTGGAAGATCGGGATATTTCATCAAAGATTACAAGGTGAGAATGTCACCAAGGTCCAACTCACCTGCCATGATGCCGCCAATTTCGGAATCACCCGCGGGGTGAAGGTCACCGAGGGTCATCCGTGTTAACAGTTCGAGAAGAATAACCGATAGCCTAAGCATACCAGGAAAATTGAATGAGGTGGACGTTATATGCACCGTAGACATCGGTGCTGCAGTTTCCTTGGAACGCAGTGACATACTTCTACCTGAAAGCGTAAAGCTTATTTCTTGTAACTCCGTGCTTCGAACAGTCACTGGTGAAAATGCACCTATTCGAGGAGAAGCTGAGATTACACTGATTCTTGGGCGACTTACATCATCACGGATACAGTGTACATTGCGGACATAGAAGATGAATTTATCCTCGGAATGTACTTGATCAGTGACTATGGGTCATTCGACAACCAAGAGAAAATTATGAAGTTTGGAGGAGAGAAGAATTCGTTGTTGGAACCCCAGGATATAGGACGATACCTGCAAAACTGCGATCAGCAAAAACGGTGAGAGTTCCTGCATTATCGAAGAAAGAAGTTCGTGTTACATTAAATGAAGACCCTGAATGCAGCGTCCAGCCATCGGAAGAATCCACCAACAATTTGGTTTTCGCACGAGCCCGGGTATTAGAAGTAAGAGTTACATCTACAACAGATAAGGCTGACTTGGTCAGACAAAAAGTCAATATTGGCCAAGTCCTTCCGATTTGGAAGCAGTCATGTAGAGTGGTTCCACGAACGAGAAGAGATGGTAGAGCGTACTGGCAGGATGAAGGCTCGGTACTGTCTGAAGGTAAATACTGGCGGATACGAAGAACTTCTAGTATGGCGGTACAACCCTCGTCGTAGGATGAATGACGTGTACAGGATTCAACGTAGCATCAGAGCAAAAATGAAGATCGTACACCTAGAAAGACTCAAACGCTACAATGGGAATAATGAGATATTCTTTGATCGTGACGATCAAAATTGAGAGGGATATTGTTACGAAATCTCCTAGCGCCGGCCTTGTGGCTCGTAAATGCAAAATAATATGAGGAGTCGAAGAAAGCACGTCATCTTCCAAGAAATTTCGGCTCGCGAAGAAAATTCAGTACACATCATCGAGACCTGCCTGGAAGATTCTCCATAGGCGTACGCAAGTATAAATAGGAAGATACTCCATCGCGACGGCAGAGCTTTTCAGTGTTTCTAGTAGAGAGCTTTGGTATTGCTAAGTGCAGAAGTCGAAGTGCATAGCGTTGGATAGTTCAGCTGAGCAGTTTGAGTGATTGTATCGTATTGTAATGTGATAAAGAGTTGTACTGTATCTATGTATGCTATCTATTTGATTCAATTTTTACATGCTTGGTATACAAATTGAGCAAGAGAAAATGCTTCCTATGCAACCCATTGTACGTCGTGCCAAATAGGCAGAGAAGTTGTTTTATATGGACCTTTCTTTTTTTTGTGAATGAATGAAAAGTCTTTGAATGATATACACGTACACACCAACAGAGAGTGTTTGTAAATATTTTTGATTTGAATTCTTTCCTAGAAGTTGTAATTCGGAGAAGAAAGCCAAATATAATTCTTCAGAGAACAATAAGCCTGAATCCGCTCTGCAAGACTGCCCATCCCAATAATTGATAATGATTTAGAGTACTCGTAACATATGCGGGATTTTATTTAGTGAGAATAATTCTGTACTGGAACTTATCGAATATAATTCAAATTAAGTTATTTTAAAAATTTTTTAGTTGAATAAAATACGGTTCCAAAGTATAAGGATTGTGAGTACTTTCATAAACGAACCTCCAATTCTCACACTCATTAACACGATTCCCATACCTGGTAAATACTTCGCTCGGAATTATTCGATGCTGTGTTCTTGTTTTTGTTCTCTACCTTTAGCTATATTGTATAGCTTGTAACTTCCTCCGCATAAACCTTTTTTCGATTCCAATCAAATAATTATCTTCTGCTTCTGTTCATCGAAACAGGTATTTTAAATGGTATCGCATATTTCGTTAGAAACTATATGTAATTATAATGTCTACAAATATTAATCACAGCAGACATTTAAATTAGCCGGTAATTACGGAATACTTCTTGGATCCGAATAATTATTTATGGGAAAAGGTAGCAGTCGTCTGCATCAGATTGCATCATTTTGTACCTAAAGCCATGGCTCGAAAATGCAGTAATAGCAGTGAAGCTATTTCTTGATCCAGAAATTTCACATCAAGGGGCTCAGAGGTGGTCATCGAAAAGTGTATTTCATTTCAACTGCTTTAATAGGTTTTATCAGTTCAGTAAGTGATATCTTCCCGCTAACTTTCACATATAAAGCTGACATGGAAACAAAATTTGTTTCTTAAACTATTGCTATTTATTGTGTCTCGAAGGTTTTTCTGAGGTTTTTTCTTATGATGAATTGTCGACAATATATTATATTATATTATATTATATTATATTATATTATATTATATTATATTATATTATATTATATTATATTATATTATATTATATTATATTATATTATATTATATTATATTATATTATATTATATTATATTATATTATATTATATTATATTATATTATATTATATTATATTATATTATATTATATTATATTATATTATATTATATTATATTATATTATATTATATTATTTATATTTTGAACTAGTGTGATTGCACGCAGACATTGATAACGCGTTGATGCTAACAATGAAAACCATCTTCACAAAATAATATAATATAAATAACCCTGCAGATACCTACCAAAATCGCAGGTTGAGTTTTGTTCACTTCATCGTGCTTCAATTTTTCGAATTTATTATTCGAGTGTTGACTACAGAGTTGCCATCAGGTGTTTCAACTACCCAAAATTTTCAATTTGTTTCATGCAGCAATTAATTGATCGCCTCACTAACAATTTTATAAAAATGTCCGCTTAAGTTCTGTTTTTCCTCTCTTGAGAAGTTGAGAAATTTGTGAAATGAACTGTTCTTCAGTAAATGAAGTCTCAGGATGTCCCATTTGTTTGTTTCGCATTCGTACAACTCCCTATTCGGTATCATGTTCTTTTTGATGAGCTCAAACTCACGTGAAAATGATCAGAAAAAAGCCAGCATCAGGGTCAAATGCTCGGTCAAATGTCATTAAGGATCTCTTCTACTACTACCTTAGGCATCCGATATTTTTATCAATCTCGAGTAATATGTAATGGTTCAAAATATATTATCCGTCTCGAAGTCCATAAATATTATTTCTCAGTTATCGGTAAGAACAAGACCGTTATAATAAGGCAGCAGGAGTTTATTTTTCTTCCCAGTCTCATTCTTTTTTTTTAGATTACATCCTATAATTATTATTCCGTAACGCAGCACACTAGGAATGCTGAATATAATGTCTAATTGCTAGATAATCACTCCGATAATCATCACGAATGCATCATTATTCTCATTTTCATTTTCATCAATGCATTTCTCCGCAGAGAAAATGATACCAGAAAAAAATCCATAATACCATAGCATGTTTGCTCACATGCCAGTTAAAATGTAACAGAAACCGCATAAAAGTCATTGATTAATGAAATTACAATCGTAAAGTGCAATGAATAGGCAAATCATTATGAAGCTGCATTCTTCGACCATTAGACTGTGACGATATTCGAGGCGTGAAACTTGGAACATGCGTCATCTGATTCCACCGGAAACTGTTATTCCGTGCCCATCAATCCTAAAAAAATGTGTTTCTCATTTATTTGTGTCTGGAGATTTTCCACCCGAATCACTTTTTACACAATTATCATTCATGAGAAGATATGTGTTGAGTGAATGTTGCCAAGTTTTATTGGGAAGTGTAATACTTTTTACTTGTGATTTATCGAAGAAATCCATCTGTACTGTAGATATTTCTTGAAAATATTCGAGATTCAACCTTTCTAATGTCAATGATATTAACTTCATTGTTGTGTCAATCATGCCAAACCTCAAAATGACCACAACTTCCCAAATAATATTTTCAGCTGGTGGCTGAGGGATGTCCATATCTGCTAACTTGCATTGTTTATAGCGTGCATGAGTTGAAGAAATCAGTTTTGAAAGAGTGATTAGTAAGTGAGACCTTGATTCAAATACTTATTATTCAATGTATGTTATATATTTTCTTCGGATGTTTTTTTGGCCACCCATAATAATTTGTTAATGGTTTGAGGTACCATATTTTTTTTTGTTACAATCAACATAAGATATATCTATTAAAACATGCATATATTGTATAATCTGGGACTGAAAGCGAGTTTAATAGCGATGTCCGATTGGTAACCTGAGATCGATACTAATTGAAAGCCTTGTACACAAGCTTCAAACCCGTCTTAAAGTTTGATATTTCAATAAAGTAAAGCCACCTATTGCCAATATCATTCAGAATACATGACATGACAATCTGTTTGTTTTATCATCAATGATAATTAAACGTAAATGTTCCTGAATATTCATCTGAAACGATAATAATGAAAACATTAATATAATTTCCAGCGTTAATAGATGGAGGATATAGTCATCCTAGTCAATTTGAGGCCCTACATGAGCCACTAGATCTAAGTCCGTGTCCAGAGAAAAAATATAATTAAGTAATGAATGGCATTTAGTCATCAATTGAGAATTCAGGGAGAAATATAGATTAGAATGATCCGTCTATATGTGGTGTTTCTTATTCGGTTTTTTGAGGGCGAAAACGATGAGGCAGGCGGGACACAAGGCAATAATTGAAGTTCTCTACCACACTTAGTTCTCCTCGAACCCACAAGAAAATAAGGTCTTGTTGCTTGTGTCTCCTTCAACGCAATATATGCAATAAGAGGTTGAAATCAATATACTATTTCGAATACAGTACTTACATATTTATTATGTTGTTATGTTTTGAGATCAATGAACATATATCATTTTATTATTACTTCTGGTGTTCTTTCATCAAAATCAAAAACAGATAGTGTAATCCGTTGAGGAAGATCGCCATTTGTTGGATTTGATCACAAACTCAGACTCCGTTAACTAAGTATACGAACTCAATAAACGGGCCAACCGAACAGCGTAGCTGTTAAGGTTTGATCCGTTGCCATCGAGAATCGTTCTCAGTTTCTTGCAGATATGGCTGCATCTCCAAAACGAAATCAGAATTTTGAATTTTGACGTTCGGAAACATTCACAAATCCAATGCCAGACAGCTATTTCGACATATCAGGTCTCATCGGTGGCACTTGGCTAGACTTGCGAACACAAAACAAATTATTGAAAAATTATTGAAATCGAGAACAGATGGTGTAATCTGTTAAAGAAGAACGCCATCTGTTGGATTCGACCAAGAACTCAAGACTCCGTACACTAAGTATACGAAGATATCAATAAACGGTGATTGGTCTAAACAGCTGCCTGGCATTGGATTTGTAAATGGAATGTTTCCGGACTTCGACATTCTGATATCGTTTCGGGGATGCAGCCATATCTACAAGAGACTGAGAAGGATTCTTGGTGGAAACATATCCAACCGTAATAGCATCGCTGTTCAGTTGGCCTGTTTATTGATATCTTTTCCCGATTTCAGTGATTTGTCTTTTTTTCAGAGGTAGTCAACTCGAAAAGCATCTCAAGATTTTTGGACTTGAGGGCCGTGGCCTGGAATTTTGAGTTACCGAGCTTTCGGTTGCATTGGATTCTTAAATGCAATGTTTACGACCATTGAAATTCTGAGTTCGTTTTGGGAAGTTGGAGTCATATCTGCTAGGGAGTGAGAAGGATTCTCGATGGCAACGGAGCCAAGCGTCAGCATCGCTGTTCGGTTGGACCGTTTATTGAGATCTTCGTTTACTTAGTATACGGAGTCTTTGTTTTTGGTCAAATCCAACAAATGGCGTTCTTCCTTAGTGGAATACACCATTTGTTTCCGATTTCAGTAATTTGTCTTGTAAGAGGCAGTATGTTCAGCAAGCATTGTGTTCGCAAGTCCACGCAAGTGTCACTGATGAGACCTGGTGGATCGAAACAACTGTCTGGAATTGGATTTGTGAATGCAATGTTTCTGAACATCGAAATTTTGAATTCTTCCATCATTTGGAATGATGGATTGAACTCAAGGTGGAAAGTTATTTCATTGTCATATTCATGACTTCAGTAGAATCGAATCCTTCGGTATCAAGAAGTAATTAGCAATTTAAAATAGAGGTTCACACAACAAACATTAACAAAATGAATGAGTAACTCTCTGTCCAACTATAAATTTCTCCTGCGTGTACCCACTTTCCGATAGCATTATACTTACTTCAATTGAAAAACCGTGTAATGTAATTGTACCTACTCACTATAAAGTATTCACCAAAATTTGCATAATTGAAGATAACCTAATTGATTCTATGCCACATATCATAATATTTAAATAATTTCTAAAGAACATTACGATGTTGTTGAGAGTTTGAAGTTTTGAGAAAAGTTTTGACCTTTCTCAAAGGGGCGATAGTAAGCTCATTTGGAATCCCATGAAAAGTTATTATCTTTCGAATCGCCCAGTGATTGGCCATGCTATTATAAAATGTTGAATGAGAAATTATTCTGAATAATAAAATCTTACGAATAAAAAGATCAACAAAAGCAAAATTGATATATTTTATACCCTGCACAATTTAACACTGCTTGTATTTGCCACGAATGAGACTTGATGTGTAGAGAAAGTAAAATTTTATGAACCGTCCATTCAAAGGTCATCTGAAATTCTTGGGATATTTTTCAAGCAGCCATATCATTAAAATTCTTGAACGATAAATACGATGGCTCATCAAATCACTATAGGCTGTGACCTCAGGTTAAAAATATGCCGGGCCTGACTTCAGTAGGGTGATGGCTCAGGTAATGAAAATATGCACGACTGAAATATTCTGTCTTTCATAACCGATAATATTTCAAATTAAGCTGGACATAGTTCAACTTGAATTACAATCATAGATGTTCACCATGTTGAAAAGTACTATTCTATTCACACCAGCAGCATCTTTGTCATAATCGTTGGAGTACTGATCTTTGCTATTGAAATTCAGGATTATAAAACAGTTGAAGTGTCAATGTGTTTCGTGTTTAGTATTTCGCTAGATTCATGATATGGATCATTCGGTCTTAGTTGAAGTCCGTGGGCTGTCTCACATACGGTTGAACACCTCATAGTCTATGAATATAAGGGTGGTACTATCAAGCAACCAACTAACGACATAGCAAGCATGCTATTGTTATTAGAACAGCCCACTACAAATCATTAATTTCGTTCGGATCATAACTGAATATATAAGAGTAAAAATACCACACCTACGCCAACATATTACAAAACCCACGCATGACTATCATAAAAGTGAAATTATGTTTTCAAAAACTTCATTATACCAAGTTAATCAGCCAAGAAATTTGTAATGAATTTCTTAATACTTTTGTGAATGAATTCTTGTCAATCACATGTTTTAGATGCATGAAAAATGTTTCTCTCGATATGGAACTACATAAATTTAGGCGAAATTTAGGGTTCATCATTTGGCTCTTTGCATTCGCCATCCGTTTTTTATTCTACAATAGATTATCGGACTTTATTTCATTAAATCGAGTTTTTCAATGACTGGAGAGTAATAAATGATACAATCAAATAATGTGTTGTTGTATGTAGATCACTACACTGTCATCAATGACTGTGATCACTTGAACATCACTTGAATTTCGCCAACCAGACTGGCATTTTCAGGAGAAAACTGGAGGTTAATTATTCTCATCATGTCATAGATTTGAACGATTTTGATATGATTTTTTTCAATGTCTTATATTCATTCAAGTGGTCAATGAAGTGGCATAAATAAAGATTAGGAAAACCACATTCTAAAGTTTTTGGCATACAGCGCTTTGCATCTTCGAAAGATTTCATATCGAATGACATGAAATAACACAGAAACTTTCAATCACTCTCGATAAAGTTTCTCATCGGTCACCAATGCCAGTTCATTAGTTGATCTTGTTTCGATAGTAGGAAACATTATTCAACGATGAGATCGGTGGGAATTGAATGGTTATCGCACCGGATACACATCAAATTTGCAAAACTGGTTCAGTCTCTTGAAATATTTCTATCGTGAAAAATACACTCCTTGATCTCTCTGTGATATTCTCATCCGGAACAGCCAATTAAGTCGAAAGATTATTAAAAACCGTGACCAGGAGTGGAATGAATGTGATCTTCTGTTATTTTTTTTAGTAATAAACACATAAATTGCTGAAGATATATCCTTGTTGATATATACATTCAAACATAAAAAACGTAGGTGAAATTGAAACGAGCTCATTAAAAATATGAAAAAACGAAAAAAAAAGGTACAATATAATCCATTAAAACTACAGGGATATACATATGTATGAGCTTCATTGTGTGAATTTGCACGTTTCCTCTTTGTTAGAAGATCAGAAGCTAGGTTGAACTGGACACTGATGTTACAGGTTATTAATTCTTATTCTCAATGTTCCAAAATGAATCAAACATTTTTCTGGTTTGTATTGTTGTTGTTTCAACTATTCATCTATCTTTGGCATGATTTTCTTGTTAAATCCATAATCCGCCACCAATGCAAATTTCAATCATGAAAAAATAATACTTGGAACCTTCTAGAATCCGAAGTGAAATCGAATTCGTATCTTCTTTGCCTTGGTAAACAAAACGTTTTATGCATATCACAGGTTCTATGAATTCAGTTGAATTCGAGATTAAATTCGAAATTTCAATCGACCGCAATATTCCTGAACGACTATGAGTTTTGGGAAGAAATTTGTGGGTGGGAAACATTTTGGCGAATTTCAAACCTTGTTTATAAGACTTCAGTGCGAGCAAAAATTACTCATATTTTTCAAGTATTATCAAAATTTTGAATTCTAGTTATACGATTGTGAATTAAAGAGTGCTGAATAGAAGGTAAAAATCGTTTTCAACTTTAAGTTAGGTGAACCAATTTTCAAACATCTTCGTAAAGTTAGGTGAACCAATTTTCAAACATCTTCGTCGCAATGGATTCGTTGGATAAAACTCCACCAATTTATTTATACTCAATATTTTCTTCAGATAAACCTTCATGGCGTTCACATATCTCACTGCATGCATTGTTCAGTTAACTTTTAGAAAAAAGTCGAACAAAATTCTATGCCAAACATCATTATTTTCAGGTTCAACAAGGGAAGAAACACTTTTCATCAACTGCCATAAATCAAGCTTGATTTCAGATTCATTCATCTGAATCACTCTGAAAATATTTGGCATGAAACGTTTCAACTGAAAAATGTTCACAATGAATCAAATGAAACAATGAAAATTCGATACAACATACCAAATATTTCTCGAAACAGAGTCGTTTTTGAATTAAACATTTCTCGATGAATCGGTACGTTTGTGCACGCATTTCATTGATCAGTTTGGTTACCATTGTTTCAAAAATGGTAAAAGGCTTAAATAAAAGAAAACGAGTTTGCAAACAACTATGGAATCAACGTCCTACGTTAAAAAGCTTGCTTAGCTGTTGCCATGTATGGGTACCGGTTATATTACAAGTCAGAAAAAAAGCCGATAAAAATTGAATTTGCCTTCCAAATGGAATTTCTAATTTTAACTTCAGTAAGCGAGCCGCGTCGAGACCAGACGGGAAATATGGAACGATTTTTAGTGACTGATTCAATTAATTCATGTTTGAAGGTTGATTTACATTAATTTCTCTCAGAGATGTTCATCGTATTTCACATAATATGCTTCTGTTCACTTGAATATTTACTGTTGATGCACGGATATAATTTGTTGCCATAACGCCATAACGGATATATGTATATATATATATATATATATGATGCGTCTTTTTTTCGGGTTTCATTCCGTGTTCCCGTGTTCTGTGGTTTTGATCCTCTGAAGGATAATTCTCACAACGTTTCGGCAAAGTCTCATTTGCCATCTTATAGGTGAGACTTTGCCGAAACGTTGTGAGAATTATCCTTCAGAGAATCAAAACCATAGAACACGGAATGAAACCCGAAAAAACAACGCATCATACTTCGTCCGTGAGAATCTTCATGCCAACATATATATATATATATATATATATATATATATATTCGAGATGTTGATGAGATGAGTGATGATGTATGATTGAGATGAAACTAGCGCTCCTCACATTCTACTTCCCCATATGTCATTTTTTCACTTCGAGATCCTCTCGAAATGGGAAAAATTCGTACGACAGACAGACAGACACATGTATTGATCCATAAAATGATGAGCTAACAAAGCTATAGGATAAGTCAAAATACAAAACAAGCTGGTAATGTGTAGCATTATAAAAAAGTGTACATTTATGAATGAACCGTACAAATAACATATATAAAAAATTAATTTCAATCATTATATTTCTTGACAAATGAAATGACGAAATAATGTTTTTCTTAACAAAATAATTATCTAATTATTTCCATTCATAAATTCATAATATTATTTCAACACCGGAAATTTGGAAGTCATGTAATTGCATAGTATTTTTGAAAAAATCAAGAGAAAAAATAATTCTCTATTTTCTTTCTTTTGTTTAGCGGTAACATTAAAAAAAAAGCAAACTATGAAATATACAAACACCGGGATGATAAAATCTCACAAGTATACTTGTGAAGTCTCCACGAAGCGAAATATTTTTGATGGATTCGACGTGAATGAAAACTTTTAAAACAATGTTCATTCATCAATGTTTTTTTTCCAAAGAAATATTGTTCCTTCAGGTATTTGGATGGAAGACGTGTTCGTATTTTATTGAAATATTTATATCGACTAATGGGGAAAAAAGGGGGTTTACTACATTTTCGACTCTCATCAAACCCCCTTTTGATTGCACCCAGAGCAGAGCCTTGTGATGAACCCGATAAAACTCAGTACTAAGAACTACACTATATAATTGCATCATGAAAATAATTAACAGCGCCTGGAGTTATTGTTTTGTCGACGTTTCGACTCCCACTTTGGAGCCACTATCAATACTTTTGCATGATTTTACGCTGAGCTCTGCCGCCTTATTCCTCAGTTCTCATCAGAACAAAGTGAAGACTGAGGTTGTGTGGATGGGAGTCTGGTATTTATAACCAGTCGGATCTTTGGGTGGTATGGGTTGCAAGGAACGGGTTTCTTGGCGTTGAATGTTTCTCTGGATCTGGAGGTAAGATTAATCGTTTTGGGGAAGAGTTTTCCCACCTCTCCAATTTGATCGTCTGTCAGTTTGACGGATCTTTGAATAAGAAAGTCCAGTACCGACCCCACCTGAGCTGGATGATGGTGTGAGTTATCGGATATTTGTAAAAAATGTTAGGGAGGTTTCCAAGATCACAACTAAGAGTTAACGATGAGATTGGAACCTTTGGTGTAAAACTTTTTCTAGAGATCAGGTACCCTAACTTTATTACTCTGTTTATAGTAATCCCATATAAACCTCAATACACTAGACTAGAGGGGACTTCAACATAATACATTCGATGAAGTCAAAATGAACCTTGCATATAAAACTTCTTATAAATTAATTAAGACAGCTTCTTGGTAACCCAGAAGATGAATTAGAAAATACAGAAAAGTCGAGGATTTATGTAATCAGTTGTCAAGATTGCAACAACAAATACAGAGCCGACGAGCTATTAAAATCCGTTTCGAAGAGCATTTTGCACACATGAAATAAGGAAGGGTAGAAAAATCCAGTGACGCTCAACATGCTCTAGACAATGATCACAAAATTAGCAAAAGCAATATGAAACTGATCAAGCATGTGCATGACCCAAGGCTACTCGATGTATATGAGGGACTAGAGATATCAAATTGTAAAAATAGCATGAATGGTGACAAGGGAGCTGTCCCTTTCAGTAACAGACGGAGTCCATATTGGACCATAAAACTTTGCAGGCACTGGCTGCACTGGTTTACTATCGAAAAATAGATTAGAATAGTCAGCAACAACAACAAATGAAATACATATCGGACCAAAAAACTTCAGGTACATAAATAGCTAACCTTAATCTTCAGATCTAGTATCAATTTTCTTCTCCTGAAGAAGCTAACCTTCTTAGCGAAACGCACGTCGACGAGTACAAAAATATCAGTTTGGTGTCATGGTAATTGATCTATAGAAAAAAATTCTAAACGAAGAGAATGGAAAAGCTAAGGAAAGGATGATTGATGATATTTCAGGAGAGCAACGGTGATATAATTTTCGATAGGTGTTAATTTTTTCTATGAATGCTAGTAGAATATTATTGATTTTTCATTGATATCACCATTTCTCTCTAGAAAAGAAAATCGAGTTATCTGGTTACTATTTGAAGAAGACAAATTTTGCATCAAGTCCCGCCGATCATTTTTTTCCTTTTTTCATGAAGGTGAAAATTTATAATTGTGTGAAATTAAATATATCTGTGGCTGTGGCTTCAATTCATTTGTTTCTGATGAATTTTCAATTCATGGATTCAATTCATTATTGCGCTTGAATTATGACTTATGAATTCAATTCACGAAAGTAGTGAAGTTGTCCAACTAGTCCCACCATACTTCTTCATGACCATATAAGAATATTTTGCTATGTCAAACTTTTCATTTTCATCTACTAGTTAATATGACAGCTCTGGGGGTGATAGCCAGAATGGGAAGTTATCACCAAAGGATTATTGTGGATGTAAGCGATTGAAACGTCATAAATAAACTCGTTTCATAGGACTTACATATTTTAAAGCTAGGTTTAGAGGATGAAAGTTCGAACCCCTATAACTCGAGAGAAGTGTTCGACTGCCTTTTGAGAAATAAGTCAAATGCAAATTTGATAATCCTTGGATTTTCCTCGAACAGTTTGGATGGGTATACCCAAAAATGATATCAAAACTAACTTGTAGGATATCATAATTTATGAGCAATTCCCACGTTCTGTTATGAAACAGTAACTTGTTTTTGCCAGTTTGTAATGTTGAGGCCATTTCGAGGTTGAATATTCAATAGTTCGAATATGAATAATGATCGAACTTTGTCTTTTATGTTAATAGGAAATAATCATTTATTGATGTGAATAATTTTTGTAACCTTCATTACATGTTTTTAATGATTTTTATTGTCATCAATGTTCCATATACTCATGGTGCCTGTTTGCAAATTGTCTTATTTTTGCATTACCAGAGGTCATGGAAAATCACCCGTAATTTTTTAACTTTCGAACAGAGCAATCTAAATTGACACGTACACTTGAGGACCAATCAGAGACCTCCTGAGTACGTATATTTCTGGACGTTACTCGGTACATGCATTGGGAAATATGAAATAGAAAGTTATATTCCATAGTTAGATACATTTATACATAGTTTTCCGCATCATATGTGACTTCTGGCGTCTACGAACTTGGCCATCCTTCATCTGTAATACTTTATATGATAATGCATATGCATTCAATTTATTATTTACAACACACTCAATACATATGATGGTTATCAATTCATAATATATACAATGATCAGATTTCATTTTTGGTTACGATGTTTGACGATTAATTTTTGGCCAGAAGAAATCGACGAACTTTGAACCATCAATATAAAAAAATCACTCGAATAATCGAACTCTTTGCTAAGCATACTTTATACTTTATGTTATCTGATTTTTGAACGATACTCAATATTATGTGGTTAAATTCCGTTTATCGGGCACACTAAGATTTAAAAAAACCGGTGTGAGGGATCCTTCGTATTTTGACCTCCTGAAAAAAAATTCAGATGAAATTTTCGGCGCTCTCAAATAGTTTCGGATAAACAGGGATTCTGGGATTCTGGGTGAAAAATGGGATTTCTCTTCAGTACACATTTCTGCGGTAGGATAACACTTGAAATGCCTCCTTATTTTTATTACAAGCCGGGATACAATCATATTTACATTCGATCAATTTATTACTGTTTAAATCAACATTTTGGCGGAATTCAAGTTCGCGGGCATTCGTAATAGTGTCAAGCAGGATATTTGATATTATAGAAACCGTTTTGAGCATTAATCTCATGGCAAATCATGATTGCATTCGGTCGCTCGCGCGCGGTATATACGGATGGCGGCGTTGAAGCCTGCGTCTAGCCCCGCTACGTAGCTCCTATCGCGCTCTTAGTTAACTGTTTCCATATATCCTTCATAGATTGTCGTTAACAATTTTTGTTTATTCAACGTAGTTTTTCCTCACGAATTCAAAGATGACCATGAAAATTAATATTCTCCAAGCCTCGCGCGGCTTAATAAAGTACTTTCAAATCTCCCTTATGAATTGTTGTAATTGTTTTTTGGATGAAAGGCAATTCGATGTTCGATATATATATATATATATATATATATATATATATATATATATATATATATATATATATATATATATATATATATATATATATATATATATATATATATATATATATATATATATATTCGAGATGTTGATGAGATGAGTGATGATGTATGATTGAGATGAAACTAGCGCAATGAGGAGTGTCCCAGAATTTTGTTAACAAGCGATATCTCCGTTACTGGATGAGTTAGAAAAGTAATCGAAAAATAATTTTTTCGAACATCGAATTGCCTTTCATCCAAAAAACAATTACAACAATTCATAAGGGAGATTTGAAAGTACTTTATTAAGCCGCGCGAGGCTTGGAGAATATTAATTTTCATGGACATCTTTGAATTCGTGAGGAAAAACTACGTTGAATAAACGAAAATTGTTAACGACAATCTATGAAGGATATATGGAAACAGTTAACTAAGAGCGCGATAGGAGCTACGTAGCGGGGCTAGACGCAGGCTTCAACGCCGCCATCCGTATATACCGCGCGCGAGCGACCGAATGCAATCATGATTTGCCATGAGATTAATGCTCAAAACGGTTTCTATAATATCAAATATCCTGCTTGACACTATTACGAATGCCCGCGAACTTGAATTCCGCCAAAATGTTGATTTAAACAGTAATAAATTGATCGAATGTAAATATGATTGTATCCCGGCTTGTAATAAAAATAAGGAGGCATTTCAAGTGTTATCCTACCGCAGAAATGTGTACTGAAGAGAAATCCCATTTTTCACCCAGAATCCCAGAATCCCTGTTTATCCGAAACTATTTGAGAGCGCCGAAAATTTCATCTGAATTTTTTTTCAGGAGGTCAAAATACGAAGGATCCCTCACACCGGTTTTTTTAAATCTTAGTGTGCCCGATAAACGGAATTTAACCACATAATATTGAGTATCGTTCAAAAATCAGATAACATAAAGTATAAAGTATGCTTAGCAAAGAGTTCGATTATTCGAGTGATTTTTTTATATTGATGGTTCAAAGTTCGTCGATTTCTTCTGGCCAAAAATTAATCGTCAAACATCGTAACCAAAAATGAAATCTGATCATTGTATATATTATGAATTGATAACCATCATATGTATTGAGTGTGTTGTAAATAATAAATTGAATGCATATGCATTATCATATAAAGTATTACAGATGAAGGATGGCCAAGTTCGTAGACGCCAGAAGTCACATATGATGCGGAAAACTATGTATAAATGTATCTAACTATGGAATATAACTTTCTATTTCATATTTCCCAATGCATGTACCGAGTAACGTCCAGAAATATACGTACTCAGGAGGTCTCTGATTGGTCCTCAAGTGTACGTGTCAATTTAGATTGCTCTGTTCGAAAGTTAAAAAATTACGGGTGATTTTCCATGACCTCTGGTAATGCAAAAATAAGACAATTTGCAAACAGGCACCATGAGTATATGGAACATTGATGACAATAAAAATCATTAAAAACATGTAATGAAGGTTACAAAAATTATTCACATCAATAAATGATTATTTCCTATTAACATAAAAGACAAAGTTCGATCATTATTCATATTCGAACTATTGAATATTCAACCTCGAAATGGCCTCAACATTACAAACTGGCAAAAACAAGTTACTGTTTCATAACAGAACGTGGGAATTGCTCATAAATTATGATATCCAACAAGTTAGTTTTGATATCATTTTTGGGTATACCCATCCAAACTGTTCGAGTGAAATCCAAGGATTATCAAATTTGCATTTGACTTATTTCTCAAAAGGCAGTCGAACACTTCTCTCGAGTTATAGGGGTTCGAACTTTCATCCTCTAAACCTAGCTTTAAAATATGTAAGTCCTAGGAAACGAGTTTATTCATGACGATTCAATCGCTTACATCCACAATAATCCTTTGGTGATAACTTCCCATTCTTGCTATCACCCCCAGAGCTGTCATATTAACTAGTAGTTGAAAATGAAAAGTTTGACATAGCAAAATATTCTAATATGGTCATGCAGAAGTATGGTGTGACTAGTTGGACAACTTCACTACTTTCGTGAATTGAATTCATAAGTCATAATTCAAGCGCGATAATGAATTGAATCCATGAATTGAAAATTCATCAGAAACAAATGAATTGAAGCCACAGCCACAGATATATTTAATTTCACACAATTATAAATTTTCACCTTCATGAAAGAAGGAAAAAAATGATCAGCGGGACTTGATGCAAAATAGGTCTTCTTCAAATATTAACCAGATAAATCGATTTTCTTTTCTAGAGAGAAATGGTGATATCAATGAGAAATCAATAATATTCTACAAGCATTCATAGAAAAAATTAACACCTATCGAAAATTATATCACCGTTGCTCTCCTGAAATATCATCAATTATCCTTTCCTTAGCTTTTCCATTCTCTTCGTTTAGAATTTTTTTCTATAGATCAATTACCATGACACCAAACTGATATTTTTGTAATCGACGTGCGTTTCGCTAAGAAGGTTAGCTTCTTCAGGAGAAGAAAATTGATACTACATCTGAAGATTAGGGTTAGCTATTTATGTACCTGAAGTGTTTTGGTCCGATATGTATTTCATTTGTTGTTGTTGATGAGTATTCTATTCAATTTTTTGATAGTAAACCAGTGCAGCCAGTGCCTGCAAAGTTTTATGGTCCAATATGGACTTCGTCTGTTACTGAAAGGGACAGCTCCCTTGTCACCATTCATGCTATTTTTACAATTTGATATCTCTAGTCCCTCATATACATCGAGTAGCCTTGGGTCATGCACATGCTTAATCAGTTTCATATTGCTTTTGCTAACTTTGTGATCATTGTCTAGAGCATGCTGAGCGTCACTAGATTTTTCCACCCTTCCTTATTTCATGTGTGCACAATGCTCTTCGAAACGGATTTTAATAGCTCGTCGGCTCTGTATTTGTTGTTGCAATCTTGACAACTGATTACATAAATCCTCGACTTTTCTGTATTTTCTAATTCATCTTCTGGGTTACCAAGAAGCTGTCTTAATTTATAAGAAGTTTCATATGCAACGTTCATTTTTACTTTATCGAATGTATTATGTTGAAGTCCCCTCTAGTCTAGTGTATTGAGGTTTATATGAGATTACTATAAACATTGAGTAATAAAAATAGGGTAACTGATCTCTAGAAAAAGTTTTACACCAAAGGTTCCGATATCATCGTTGCCCCTTCGTTGTGATCTTGGAAACCTCCCGAACATTTCTTACGATTCCTGAGATCATCATAAAAATCAGACTTGGAACCAACAAATATCCGATGACTCTCACCATCATCCAGCTCAGGTGGGGTCGGTACTGGACTTTCTTATCTAAAGATCCATCAACTAACAGACGACCAAATTAGTGAGGTGGAAAAGCTCTTCCCCAAAACGATTAATCTTACCTCCAGATCCAGAGAAACATTCAACGCCAATAAACCCGTTCCTTGCAACTTATACCATCCAAAGATTCGAAAGGCGACATAGAGCTCAGCGTAAAGTCATGCAAAAGTCTTGATAGTGGCTCCAAAGTGGGAATCGAAACGTCGACAAAACAACAATTCCAGGCGCTGTTAATTATTTTCATGATGCCATTATATATTGGGTAGTTCTTACTAATGAGTTTTATCAAGTTTATCACAAGGCTCTGCCTTCTCGGCGCAATCGAAAAGGGGTTTGATGAAAGTCGAAAATGAAGTAAACCCCCTTTTTTCCCCATTAGTCGATAGATTTCAATAAAATACGAACACGTGTTCCATCCAAACACCTGAAGGAACAATATTTCTTTGGACAAAAAACATTGATGAATGAACATTGTTTCAAAAGTTTTCATTCACGTCGAAACCATCAAAAATATTTCGCTTCGTGGAGACTTCACAAGTATACTTTACGAGATTTTATCATCCCGGTGTTTGTATATTTCATAGTTTGCTTTTTTTTTGAATGTTACCGCTAAACAAAAGAAAAAAAAAAGAGAATTATTTTTTCTCTTGATTTTTTCAAAAATACTATGCAATTACATGACTTCCAAATTTCCGGTGTTGAAATAATATTATGAATTTATGAATGGAAATAATTAGATAATTATTTTGTTAAGAAAAACATTATTTCGTCATTTCATTTGTCAAGAAATATAATGATTGAAATTAATTTTTTATATATGTTATTTGTACGGTTCATTTATAAATGTATACTTTTTTATAATGCTACACATTACCAGCTTGTTTTGTATTTTGACTTATCCTATGGCTTTGTTAGCTCATCATTTTATGGATCAATAAATGTGTCTGTCTGTCTGTCTGTCGTACGAATTTTTCCCATTCCGAGAGGATCTCGAAGTGAAAAAAATGACATATGGGGAAGTAGAATGTGAGGAGCGGAGAACAATGACCGAAAATATATGCCATGAGCTAATACTCATTTGGTGTGGTTCAGAACAATTTGGTAGGTTTTGAAGATGCAGTTTATCTTCAGTCTCGAGCCGGCAACTATCTCCACGAATTCGAAATTCTACTCTTCACGGTTTCCTGTCCACGGCAACGCCAGAACTGCTGATAATATTTTTACGAACGCGATCACAATTGATGAGTGCCGGTCGTAGACGTGTGGAATGTTACCTGATGACCTTCAATAGTCAACTTGGGCGTGTGTTTGTGTATAAATATGATGTGTATATTTACACACGTAAGAATTTCGCTACCAGCGATATTTGCTTTCGTACCTTTTTTCGAAGACACCTGGGAAAATCAATGTTTACAAGATATTTTCAAATGCGACAAGTGTTGACTCAAATAGTATTCACTACCTACTGAACGTAAAATGTCATGAGATGACTGACTACATGTACTACATTTCTGCAACTAGGTATGCAGTGGGTTTCCTTATGCCTTGTATAATTTGGGTATGCTTCTCAATTATTCAGTCATAGCAATATTTTTATTACCACTGTCGCATGCTGGAAAATCTCTCCATCTCTTCTCACTGCAAGAGTAATATAAAAAAATTACTGATTTTCTCGCCTACGACAGAGAAAGGCGACATTTGAGATTCAGGCCCCGGGGGTATATTGTTTACATTCTTCAATATAATAACGCAGACGCAATGTAATTATTCTCTAAAACGAAAGTGATTGAAAATTAAAATTGAAGACCCCAGGAGCTCAATATTTAACTGCCTTCGTAATGTTGAATTGTTGCTATATAGCACAAGCAACGAGACGAGGAATCACATTTGTGTATTGCCTATGTTATATCAGTATTATCGATTTCGTATTTGTTAAATGATAGAAGAGGTCAACAAAACTAAGAACGTTTGTCTCGAGATGTTTTTGTTGGCAACGAAATTTGAATATCTTCATATAGTTGTAGTGGTAATCATCAATAAGGAAATTGATTGAATTTCACAATTCCTGGTTGCTCAAAAATGTTCTTCAAATCAGTTTTGTCTCTTTGAATTATTTCCTATAGTGCGAAAGTACGCATTATCGTCATTTGTATGTCACATTTTCTAAGGATCAACCATAGACACTACTTTTACAACTAATGGACTGGCCTTAAGAGAGAGAGGACTGCGGAATGAGCAAGATAGAATACTTCAGTATAACCTCTGAGCGAATTAGGCATTCCAGATCAGGTTATGTCTGGGGGGCAAATACCAGTTTTAACCAATCACAAACTTATAAAAAAGAAAACAAACGAAAGTTCCTGGGGGGCAGATGCCGCCGATTGGTTCATTTCGGTTTATTTGACATTTTTGACAAGTATCTGGAATGCCTAATTCCTTCTTCAATGTAGCAGATGAGAAGAGGTTAAGACTGTCATAAAGGCCAGTCCATTAGTTGTGATATGTCTATGGGATGAACAATCTTGGTAGCGTTGTTGAATTGTCTGTCTACCTCTGAAACATGAACGGAATGCTGATATCAGTTCGGTTACACCTTCAGATGCATTTTTACACTGAACCACGTCTTCATATGCATTTTTGCAACCGATATCATCTTCTTGTGTTGGTGTTAAGAATTTATAATGATATGCGCAAAATGTACACCCATAAATCGAGTTTGTGAGAGACATATAAAACATATTATATTGTTGTGGATGTTAACTCGGTTTGAATGAAAAATGCTTATTTTCTAATGTATTTATCTTTCTCTGCCCTTTCCATTTCAGCCGCAGTGGTTTTCAATAATCGGTCGACATTCTAGTCATGATGTGTTACTGGAATATAGGCAAATGCAAAATTCCGAAAACCCATAAAAATAAGAGATACCTACATGCTGGCAATCGTTGAAACATAATTTCATTTTTCTTCCTTGCCATAGAAACAAACAGTATGTATATGACGGGGTATATGATAAATTTTCTTACTACCTTTTAAATTTCTATTGCCAATTTATGAGGCAGATCTGTCCATTTTATGCCGCCATTTGTTGAACACACTAACGATCTCAACGGTAACCTTTTTGAAATTATTTTTTCAGGTGAGCGGGCGTCCTCCCTGAAGAGATGAGCGGGTCATGCGCGCCGGCCTGTGCACGGTGAGCGCCCCTTTGGCCGCCTGCAGCCCGGCAGCAGCCCTTCCCCCCACATCTAGATTTTTGGCGCTTCACCTGCTGCATCAACAGACTCTTTACTTCGTAGTTCAAGCAAAGTCCAGAGTGCGGGAGCTGTATCATCAGACATGTCGGCACTTCGCCCAACTGGGCATGGTAGATACGGACCTGTTTGGATTGGCGCTCATTTGTGGTAAGATGTCTTCACTTTACGGGGGTTTTATCCGTTTGGTTTTTTCTGATACGTTCGACATATCGATTTCCATTTTGAAGTCATTCTCAAGAACTGTCAGAAGAACAACTCCCCTTACGAAATAATCAAGCAAGACAAAGCAAAGACATCACTTGTTTGTTCGCCAAAGGTATTGGTATTTATAATACTACTCCTCAATTATTATCCGACTGAGGCTGAATTCAGACAGATCCGAAATTCGATCGTACGACGATCCGATAGTTTTCCGATTGGTCTAAATTCAAATTTAGACCAATCAGAAAGCTATCGGAACGTCGTACGATCGGTTTTCGGGTCTGTCTGACTCCAGCCTGAGGAATCTCTTAACATAAAATTGGTCCGATGCTATTGATCATAATATAACTCACCGCTCTTTAAAGATGTATCCTGCCCATTCAGGTGTTATGTAGAAATGAATGTTTTCACGGATCTTCGTTTATGCAAGATAGACTTGAAGCTTCAATTGTGTGTTCTCCAAAGATACTGATATTTATAATACTTACTCTTCAATTATTATTCGACTGAAGAATCTCTTACGAGAGAATTGGTAATCAGATGTGGGTATATCTTTATATATATATATATATATATATATATATATATATTTATTTATTTATTTACCCTGGTTGATAAACCGGACAACCGGACCTTCGATAAGTAATAACTGTTCAGAATTGTAGTCAACAATCAGCAACGGGTAACATGTAAGCCGCAGTGGAAATTTTAGTCTCATTCCAGAGTAACTAGATGAGTATCTCACACGAAAAATGATCAGAAATAATATATAGGTACCAGAGCTGGGCAGTACTCGAGTAAATTGTACTCAAAATTGTACTCGAGTACTCAAAGTACTCAGTAATTGGTACTTGTGAGTATCTTCATTCTGACGTACTCAGTACTCGAAAAATTTTGAGTACTTCACATTTTAGAGTACTGAGTACTTCTGATTCATACATCTGACGAGTAACGAGTACGAGTACGGACGCGCGCATACCCGCACATACAAGTATGAGCTTGTCTTGAATGTTGTGCCTTAGAGCAGAAGTGGCGTATTGTATTATTGTATATTAAATACATATACACATGAAATATACCTATACGTAACTCTGTAACTGTTCTTTTGACTTTCCTCTACCTGTGGCTGTACCTCTCTACCTAATACCTTTATTAGCTGCTTTCCTGCTTATATGAAAATTAAAATGCGAAAATTAGGTGTACACATTGACAGTAAGTGCAAATTGATAGATTTTTTATTTGTCGCTCTCATACTGACTGTGTCTGACAGGCTGACGAGGCGGATACATTCAACGTTCATTATAATTACATATTCACTATATGGACTTCTATTTTAGAAATACTCATACTCGTTACTCATTTTTTACAAGTACTCTGTGAATTTTGTAAAAGTACTCATTTGCCTTGAGTATTTCTCATATAAGTACTCATACTCGAACACTTATGAGTACTATTTGAAGTTACTCATAGTGAAGTACTCATGAGTACTTAATTGCAGTACTCTGCCCAGCTCTGATAGGTACTAGTTTTTTACGTGTAGAAATTATTTATTTACTTAACGGATTCATTTTTCACCAATCTGCCCTAATTACTAACATACTTTCCTGATATAATTTGGAATTGATGACTACTTTTCAGGCATTAAATAGGAGTGGCATCAGTATTGTGCATTATTGGTTATGATTTTCCGTTCTGAACAATATACACATCGCTTCTCGAAACCAATAGGAATTTCTCATATTCAAATAATTGCCAATTACGCCAATTATTACGCGCCATCTCAAATTAATTTGCTTCTCCAGTAAGTGATGAATATGCACTTTTCTATATATAATATGAATATTTACGTTTGATTTCAACAAATGTCAAGTCATTGACATGTTTATATTTCAATTAACATAAGTAGTTAATATGAAAGTATTGAAAATAGCATTACGAATTCGATTTCTAAGGTATTCACAACTGAACGAAAAACAGCAAGGTAGGTTTACAATAAGACCCGGACCGTCCTGGATCATAATCTGAAACCATCAATATATCAACCAAAGAATTTGAATCCAAGCAAGATTTTAGGAAGGAAGTCTAGATAATGAAAATTTCGAAAAAATTAAATATTCATACTAATCATTAACTTGATCTGACGAGTTTAGCTTCTCTGGGGAATTGTAGATGCCTCAACTGGAATCCCCAGGAAATGACTTTATTTTGTTCATGTATTTCCACGCGCATTGTGTATTATTCGCTGAAAATTTAATTCGACTTTTTTTTCTCGAAATAAGGGAAATGAAAGAAATATCATGACCAATTCCTTCATTTTCTTGATTCTCCGAATGGATTTTCGCAAAAAAATACTTCATGTTGAAAAAAAATGTTAAAAGAATTAATGACCTCTTTATTTACTAGAGATGCCACGAATATTCGGTATTCGGCCTATTCGGCAACTTTTTTTAATACTCGGTATTCGGCTGAATAGCATGCAGTATTCAGCCGAATACCGGATACCAAATTATGGTAAAAAAAAGCACATATTCTTCAAAAAGATATATTATTTCAATCAGAAATGGTTCATTTTCATACATACAATAATTCTTTAGTACTTAAAATCTATCAAAGGTAAGTTATTATGAATGAAAACAAGTTTTTCAGCATTTGTTGATAGCAAACGATTACGCTTTTCTTCATAAATAATATGACTAAAATTGTGTGTTCACTAGCTTCATACATAATACGGAATATTTTACTTACTTGCTTTCCTTCCTTCTCCACCCCGCGAGATCCTGTTGTTACATAGCAAACACACAGCCAGTTTATTATCTGTACTAAAAATCTCATAATATTTCCAAATGGGCGATTTCTTATTGAAAGATGCCATTCTGTAGTTTTTGGCAAACGAACAATGATATTTTAACACAAAATTAAACAAATGATGAGTGTTGTGACACAATTTACATGGAAATGAAACAAATACGCCCGCTCGCGTCGTTCCCGCACGTACCGCATTGAGACAAGTTGTAACCTGTCGCGCTCGAAATGCTCATCTTTTGCCGAACATTCGGCCGCCGAATATTAGGCGCTTCGGCCAAGTACATAGCCGAATATTTTGTATTCGGTATTCGGCCAAATCACTATTCGTGGCGTCTCTATACCGATTACAGAATATTCGGCTATGTACTTGGCCGAAGCGCCTAATATTCGGCGGCCGAATGTTCGGCAAAAGATGAGCATTTCGAGCGCGACAGGTTACAACTTGTCTCAATGCGGTACGTGCGGGAACGACGCGAGCGGGCGTATTTGTTTCATTTCCATGTAAATCGTGTCACAACACTCATCATTTGTTTAATTTTGTGTTAAAATATCATTGTTTGTTTGCCAAAAACTACAGAATGGCATCTTTCAATAAGAAATCGCCCATTTGGAAATATTAGGAGATTTTTAGTACAGATAATAAACTGGCTGTGTGTTTGCTTTGTAACAACAAGATCTCGCGGGGTGGAGAAGGAAAGAAAGCAAGTAAGTAGAATATTCCGTATTATGTATGAAGCTAGTGAACACACAATTTCAGTCATATTATTTATGAAAAAAAGCGTAATCGTTTGCTATCAACAAATGCTGAAAAACTTGTTTTCATTCATAATAACTTACCTTTGATAGATTTTAAGTACTAAAGAATTATTTTATGTATGAAGATGAACCATTTCTGATTGAAAAAATATATCTTTTTGAAGAATATGTGCTTTTTTTACCATAATTTGGTATCCGGTATTCGGCCGAATACTGCATGCTATTCTGCCGAATACCGAATATTAAAAAAAGTTGCCGAATAGGCCGAATACCGAATATTCGTGGCATCTCTAATCTCTAGTATTTACCCCCGACATCATCATCGAGCACCTCTGGTTTTATAAAAAAAAAATATCACTATGAAAAAGGAAATATTATCGACAGAAATTCACACTATCCTAGCAATTATTGAATATTATTTCAATGAATGTATAATTGATGTGTCATAATTAACACTAAATCATTAATGATTCGTAACAATTTGTTTATAGCCTCGAAATTTTTCGGATGAATAAGATTGTTCGAATGATTACGAAACGAACTAATAAATATTGGAATGTCTTATACCAATTTGTATTTTTATTGAATGCGATGATTGAATTCATCCTGTTATAGGTATCTTATACTTCGAGAGAACCACGTCTCTGTCATATGTGTGGATTATCCAATATTTTGGATCACTTTTCATGGAAAAATGTTTGATTTTCCTTACTGGTTAGCGAAGCGCGCGTCAAGTCCGAGTGATATCAGTTTGATGGGGTAATTTTCTCATCCAATACTAATCTTATCTTCGAATCTAATGATCCGCGATATGAGTTGTATAAAGACGAATGTTCGTAAGGAGGGAATTCTCTTCCTGAACGTAAATGGGAATTTTTCTCCCAAGATGAATACTACTGAATTCTATGAGAGCAACTAAATTGAACTGCGACTGGCGAATAAATAGTTATTAGAGCTTCATTTGAATTTCAAGGTTACATGGTGCATTATTTTTCACTTTGTCACCTCTCGACGAACCACAATGGCCGACTATAAAAACCCATAATATTACGACGATCCACTAGCGTTACACTTATTGTTCAGCCATGCCATCTGGCTGGTCATAGTAAGACCGCTTTAAAGGCTGTGTATTCCTGGAGTTGGAGAGAATAGTTCTGGTTTGGACCTTTACAGTGTTGTCAAATGTACTCCTGAAATAGGCTAACACCAGAAATTTTCATGTCACCACTGATATCAATTTCATTTGATTTCAATTCATTCGATATAAAATGATTATCGAATATTTCTTAGGTAGCTTTCATATCGCATATGCTATATGTGCTTGTACGGTGATTATTATGTCCCTATGATTGGAAAAACTTCATTCAGTTCTTTATCTCACTTTTTCCTCCTTCTTTGAGTCCTTAGAGTTAGAGCTAGATGAGTGACAAAGACAGCTTCCAAAACCTAACATCATATCCATAGCAGGTATTGCCACTTATTTTTATTATCGTATAAATAGGGGACAAGGTACTGGAAAATCGATTGCTAGTGAAATGTATTACTAAGAATATTTCTGTGAGAGGTTGGACGAAGTTATTGACTAGGACATCCAAATTTGGTAACACTTGAAAAAAAAACAAAGTGTCAAAAAATGTGTTTTTCCACTGAACAAACTCTTAGAGATGAAAAACAATATTTCTACGTTCGACTTTGTTTCAGCACTTTGTCACATAAATATTTCTATAACTTTTTCATTTTTGCAGTTTTTCTGCTGAAAATAATGTCAAAAAGTTGATATAAGCGGGGTCAAGTATTTCCAGTTTCTATACCTACTCACTATCACGGGTATATTGATACCAACTCTCACTTCGAGTAAACAGTATGAACTTCATCCTAGGTATAACTAAACTATATCGGAGACCCGAAGCCGAAGCTATCTTGTTATTGTATTTCAAATATGTTCACTGATAATGAAAGAACAGCAAACTATTGCGTCTCTCCATAATTCAAAAAATTTATGGTTTTTATTTTCACTGGAATTTATGAAGTCTTGGCAACACTGTTAGGCGATCACTGTAAAACGCATTTGGTACTACTACAAGAGTTGAAGAGTCTGGGTCGACTGGGTCGGGGCAATAAAAAATAAAGAAGGCCAGAGGCTAAAAAACGCGACCAAAAAAACAAAACACTTCTGCGGTTAAAGACAGGTAGCCGTGCTCGCGGGGGACCCAGGGAGGGGGATCAGGATCATTTGTATAACAGGGGAATGCGCCTGGCCCGGTACAATCTGATCCAAAACGTGGGGGTCGTATCTTTCGAATGCCTACCTCACAGAGGCGCGCTTATCGGATATTTCTGTCTAGTCACGACGACATTCAGCCGATATCATGGTTTGGTACCTATTGATTCCTCTGATTTTATGAATGGATAATTATTGGGTACTTTTGTATGCCTCAATCACGAAACAATTTAAATATGGATGGAAATTATTGTATAAATAAATTATTACCCCAACGCTAAATTTTATACGTAAGACTGGAAGCTGAGAGGTCTTTGACTCCCGACGTATTTTGAACTGTTCAATCTGTAGGTGATTTCGTTAAGTTGGATAGATGGAGAGACCCCTTGAAAGTCCATTGTTGGTGGTGAGATTAGAGAAGATCCTATTTTTCATTGAGTTTTAAAAGAGTAGTGTTATTAGACTTTTTGAATCACTCAGGTAAAATTGGATCAGTCATTTTTTTGTTATTTATTCGATAGTTTTCAATGCACCAAAAGACAAAAGACGAAAGGGCCAATTCATCAATCACCAGATAAGTATCAGCTACTGTATCTACTTCACAGACACCCCAAATAGCACACGACGTCCTGAAGACGAACCATTTATGTCCTAGTTACGTCGATACGTCCCGGGACGTATAGGAGACATTCGAAGAACGTACATTACCGGATGTACCATGTATATACTGGTTAGACGTCCCATGTAGGTACATACTTGGTCCCGTTCCAATCGGAATGTAATAAAAACGTACATGCTTGGAAGTACTATGTACGTACTTTATTAAGTGTCCCTGATACGTTTACATTAACTCCTCTTCAGGTACGTACTTTTAGGAATGCATTAGGGACATACCAATGACGTGTTTTTTCTGAATCCCATGTACGTACTGCTCAGACGTATCATTTACGTACATGTTTGGAAGAACTATGTTCGTACTATTTGGACCTTCCAGGTACGTACATATTGAGTCCCTTTCAGATACGTATATTTCGAGACGTTTGCGGGACATAATAGTAATGACGTACATTTTTGGAAATCGTATGTACATACTATCTGGACGTCTCGTTGACGTAATTTTTTGTACATACTGTTTGGACCTCCCAAGTACGTACGGATTGGGTTCCTTTCATTTTCCACATTTCTTTTAGTATGTACATACTGTTTGGACCTCCCGAGAACGTACGTATTGGGTCCCTTTCGGTTCAAGGGGTATTGGGATTTTGAGAGTGATCACTTAGTGTATTCAAACATATATCAATATTGGTAATGCAATATTCATAATGAATTATTCCTAAAAAAATTTGGAAAAATTGAAACATCGACATGTGGTGAATTTAAATACCAGAAAATTACATACAGAATTTTTTGCACAGCAAGTTTGATATTCCAAAACCGCCATCACATGAGACAGTGATCCTTTAGTGTTTTTTCGAATATATTTTCATTGTTACTGAACTTTCTAAAATTTTAATATTATCTCGAACAAAACTAACTTGAAGTCATCACATCTATAGCACTCAACTCCTTCTTAAAAGCAAGTCTCTCCGTGCCGTAGAGCGTAACAGTGGTCGACAATAATATCTCCATAGAAAAGGTCGAGAGTTCAAGCCCCGCAGCAGCCAGGTCTTTTTCCAGGTAAGTATTCGGTTAGATGGTTAGTACACGTGAATGAGTAAAATTTCCAACTTGACTATTTGGTAAAAAAGAAATGAATAATCCCGAATATGAAAACTTAGATTCATTAAGTGATATCAAATGACATATCATTACGTTGTTTTCGAATATTGATCTAATATCGCCGAATATCATCAAATATTTTTGTTCTACTTGGGATAGCGCATATAGAATGGAAAATGTACGTTTTCGGAATGTCCCAAACAGTTCCCCGTTCTGTACATTTCAGGTCCTGTGTGGACTAGAAAAGTACGTACCTGGGATTACCGACTATGCGGAAACGGTAAGTCGCAGGGAGGTCTTATGTACGTCTGTCGGAGACAAAAGTACGTCCTAAATACGTACAATGCATCCTCACCGTACATATACAGTACGTCCACTGGACGTACTTGTGCTATTTGGGACATTGGCTATTGGAGATTCAAAACTGACAACCTAATGGTGGAATTCGAATATGTCATTTTTCAACCAATGATAAAGTTACAATAGAAGCCCTGGAGCAACGCACAGTCCCAAAACATAAAAAAACATCTATGTACTTCGTGATTAACTCTGAACACAATATTAGAGATTCAATAGACGACTAGGCTGTAGCAGAAATGTTTTCCTGTTGGTTCGAATCACGGTCAAATCAAAAAGTTTCTAACTGGCATGGTGATCGAAGTGCTGCAAAAAAATGATATAATGATCCTTAGCGAAAGTGTAACTGTTTGCCCAGATACCAATCCTAGCACAAAAGAGCTCCGTATTTCGTAGAAACCAACTGAATCGGTATTAGGCTTTGTAGATTTTCACTTACTTACGGCAGATACAAATGAAAATATCTGCCTCATTTCTAATATCATAAACTTTCCATATCTTATTCCTGAATTTGTTTGCTGCACTATACGCCCCTAAGAGTAATGTGAGATTTTATATTCTGTGACGTGAAATAAACACCAATTTGCATGCGCCCATAATAATAGGTAACTAATCTCCTCTCACGAATATCAAAGAAATTCCAAATCTAGCTGAAAGGCAATCATTACACTGATTTTACATGGCTACATCCTGTTCTAATAACCCATGTTATTCTCGGAACGATTAAATTTTTGGTCCATCCTCATTAAAAACCACTTTATATTCAAATTTTTTTGAGCATCTATTTTATTTCTGCTCGTATAATCACACTACTATCAGAAACAAATGATATGACCGTAGTTGTCAACCAATTAAGAAAAATTTCAATTGTTTTTGAAGTCTTGATATGGCAAGTTCAATTCTGAGTATTTTTCAGTTTACACTATCTTTTTTTTCGGAAATTATTTTTCTCTGGTTATGAAAAAATTCTTCTGATGGAATTGATGAATGGGTAATTTCGGCAATATTGTCAGTTTTTCGATTCTTTTCGAATCCTAAAAAATTGGATTGAAATACTGGAAGCAACAAATGTGTGGATTTAATTTCAATAAAAACTATTCTTTTATACAAAACTACGTAAAGGTGGAAGATGAATGCTCGCGGCTACAAGCTCTTTGAAGATGTCAATACCAAGCTACATATAGTGCTCTATCATCCAAAGATTATCATATTATACTTACAGAAATGACAATGATCAGAGAATGGGCCAGCTTCCTATCGAATCGGAACAGATTCCCTTCATGAATATTTTTATAACTCTGATTTTTTTATACTTATACAAATTCCCACGAAAGGAAAGCCCTGTATGAACCAAGGGACAGGAAAGACCTCCTTCAGTAAGGAGTTCCAAAGTTCAGCTCGTCTATAGGAAAAATATCCCTGAGCTAGAAGTTTCGACAGGTTTCCAAGTTCACAACAAAGGGGTGGGAATTCCACACTCGTGATCAGTTTTTCTAATGAAGTTATTGTTGAAAATTCTTCAACGGTTTTTGGTATTATAATTAGTACATTTCTAGGTATAGTCGGTTATAAGGACCCGACGTCCCTATGGTGGGGAAAAGGGGTGCCAACAATGAGGCGCACCGGTGCTACTAATAGGGCACGCTGATCGGTTTCAGCGGGAAAATGATGTATTGGCGCGAGATTCTCGGTCATCTAGCCGAAGTTGGTCCATCCTTTGAACAAGTGGTTTTCACACATTCCGATTTCGTGCTTTCTTACCGTTTTGTGTTTTTCTTGTGTTCGCACATTCTCACTTCTGATGGTCTTGTGGTTTCTCCCAAGTAGTTGTACCGATGTCTCTTTGACATTCCTGTGGTGCGTGCGGGCCATTGTCTGATCCACTAACTTCTACGAGTAGCCGTTCTTCTAAAGATCCTTTCTCTAGTTGTTCAGTTCCTTGTCAAACTTTCTTGGGTATTGCAATGATTTACTATCCGATCAACCAGAGATTTGACAATTCTCTGATTCGTACATTGATGGTGGTTGGATTACTCATTGGTCTTGTTCAGCATGCGTTCTTTGTTCTTGTGGATAAACGATAAGATTGGAAATTTTGGAGTAAAAGATGAAACTTTTCCTAGAGATCAATTACCCTAATACCAAACTTTCAGCATCCTCAGGGGAAGAAGATTGATAATAGTATCAAGAGTGTAAAAATATCAGTTTGGTAGGGTAACTGATCTCTAGGAAAAGTTTGGTCTTGTGGATTTTCGGTAGTGGTGAGGTGGCTTCAACTAATTCATTGATAGTGAATGAAAACGAAATTCATTAAGCGATACTGTATTACTTCACGAGTTCTGCAGTGGGTTTGGATTCCTTTAGATCATCACATTTATAGGATATTATAAGCTATAGTGCTGGATATGCTGGAACAAAAGTTCTGTCTTCACAAACAGCTCTTCGTATTTTTTCTCATCTGGTTCTGTGAATAAAGAAATCTGGCCTGTTATATTTGGCGCCTCTTTATGTGCTGAAAAAAAAGTTGATGAAATCAGACCGAATACTATCGGTGATGTTTATCGCCGTTTGGTTGCAAAATTAAAAAAGCTTGGTGATATCTTTCATTCGATACAATACGGTTTTGGAACTTCCGGTGGTTGTGACGCTGTTTCTCATGCTGCTCGGCGATATATAAATGAACATGCTTCGAGGAATGGATTTTTTTGGAATTGGAATTCAAGAATGCCTTCAACGTGCTCCATCGAGATAAAATTTCGAAAGTTGTTCAAAATATGACTCCATAATTATATCGTCTGATTTTTCGATGTAACCACCATCCCTCTATATTAACGTTCGATGACTATGTCATATCTACAGATCGTGGAGTCCAACAGGAAGACTCCTTAGAGCCTGCCTTTCTTTGTATAACAATTCATGATATCATTGAAGACTTCATTTCAATGCTTGGTACCTCGATGATGGGACTCTCGGAGGAGACCTACAAGAAGTTTTTCATGCCCTTTTATCTGTTATTCACAAAAAGAAGGGGATTGAAGTGAACTCCACTTTAAAATTTCCTATCGATTGAATACGATAATTCATGGTTCCAGCCCACTCTTTCTATATCTCATGGTGGTTTAGGTAATCAAACAACTATCGATGTTTCATTGCCGTCATTTATATCTTTAATACATATTGTGGCCAATTTGATAGATTCGATTCAACTAACTTTTTTCCAATATATAGTAGCTTGAGGGCTGCTGAGGAACTCTGGATCTCTCGAAGTAACCTTGAATAGCCAAGTGAGAGAAAAATCATCAGAGAACTGTAATAAAAATTCCGCTGGACTCAGCTACAACCTCACAGATATGGCACGTATAAGAGCAGTTTCTTCAGAAGAGGCAGGAGCATGGTCGAACGCTTCACGAGTTTCCTCCTTCGGAATTTTGCTGGATAACGTGTTATTCAGAATTGCAATGGGCCTTCGCATGGGATCGAATATTTGCATCAACCACAAATGTGTATGTAGGTCGGAAGCGGACACCAAAGGAATCCACAGATTGAGTTGCGAGTACAACGCTGGACGAAATGTATATGTAGTTGCGAGTACAACGCTGGACTTTTTTACTTTATCAAGAGGTCAATGATGTCATCAAACGGGAAGCAGCTTAAGTACCTCTTATTGAAGAACCTCCAGGACTAGTACGATTTTGGAAAACAAATAGATGGCATTGGTCTGATTCCCTGGCGAAGAGTAAAACCTGTTGTGTTGTGTAAACACCTACGTACATTCTTTGGCTTCGTGTTATTTTTCTAGACCTTCCGTTTCTTGTGGTTCATCAGCTACTCCTGCAGAATCATCGAAGAGAAAAAAATATGCGAGTTCAGTACTTCATATTTCATCTGATAGCCATCGAAACATTCGGTTCTTTCATCCTCGAGCGAATAAATTGATGACTGAAATAGAACATCGAATCACCCTGGAAACCAACGATCCAAGAGCTACCAGTTCCTTGATTCAAAGAATCAGTATTCCATTATCAACATGGAATGCAGTTTCTTTTTTCGGGACATTTACTGATTCTAGAACTCTCGATGAATTTTTCCTGATTCCTATCGTTTTCACATCACACCATTCTGACAATCAGAAAACATCCCCGTTTCTTTCCGATCCCAAGAGTTTGCAGAAGTCCTCCACAACAACCTATCATCCCAACAAAAGACATCCTCGTCGCTTTCCTCTGTGTGAGAAATTACAGTTGAAACATATGGTATGAAATTTTTGAATAACTTGGCGATTCTCCAAAACTCAAGTCTCCATGACCTTCCAACACTAGACCACACCAAAAAGCTATCCAAAATCACTATCAAAGGAAAATATGATATACTGTACTAGTACTAGTTGCAGTGGTAACTCCATCACAAGCGATTGCACTGACTATTACCTTTAAAAATATTGAGACATGTGGCATTCTAACAGGCAGACTCGAAAGGAATGAGGTATTTATACTCATATGATTTCACCAAAGCAAAAAGGAATCTTAGATTCTTGCATGACAATGAATGAGGAGAGGATATTTGATATTCAAGATCGATATAACCTGCTAACTATAGGATGGATTCATACTTATCCCATTCAATCAACATTACTCCCAAGAGTTGATCTTCACACTCATTGTCTATATCAGTTACTGACGCCGGAAGCTATTGCGATAGTTTGCTCGCCGAAATATATAAACCCCCCATGATTTACAATTCATTGCGAGTTGCCAAAAGAGTGAATTCCATCCACAATCAACTGAACCACTACTATCCGAAGACATATCATTTTCTCTATTATTTTCTCGATTCACGAGCCACAGGAAAGTGTTTCCAATCACCGAGAGAATAATAGTCAATATACGCGACTAGAATACTATACATTATCGACGACTTATATTTTTTTGTTCAGTTTTTTTGTTGGAAAATTCGGTTACATTACATACATATTTTTGAAAACACTATTATTTTATACAATACATTATTGTTCATCTATGCCCAGTACATATTCATAGAAAATTATGATTATGAGATTTAACTTTTGATTTCAATTATTGGATTTCAGGTGGGATTTCTAGTTCCCAACATTTCTGGTAGGAACATGTTGTACACCGAATATCTCTGAAGTACAACACACATAGATGTTCAGTTTTAGGCATTATAACGGCCCTGCAAATTGGAGCCTCTCACAAATTGTCTGATCATTGGGAAGTTCATCATCCAGATACGCCTCTATCGGAAAATATTTGAACTATTTCATCACGTAAAACAAAAACAAACTTCTGAATGTGAAATTATGGTACATTTCTCTAACACATTCACACACTGATTAGTCTAAACCTTTGATTTACACAGAACTTTGCCAAAATTCGAAAAACACAAGGTACAATACAAAATACAACGTAAACAATAGTAAACATATGTTTTTGACAGATTACGATCAGCTGATTACGGTTTGTTGCCGACATTTTGAAACAGACATCAGCGCCCTCATCGGTAGAAATTCCCAATTGTAGTGCCCTAAACAAAAATGAATAATTTTGCAGAGAGAAGCTCATTGAATAAGTCATGAGAATCTAATTGCGATTTTTGGTGGTTTACTACGTGAATATGGAATGTGTGTTAATTTGAAAATGGGAGCATTATATTTTTAGTCTTTATACTAGAGTTCATACGATTGGAAATTGCGATTGACGAAAAAAAGCTTGTGAACCAGGAAGAACAGAGATGTGAATTAGAGTTTCTCTGAAATTTGTCTACGTTGTGAGTTTCGGGGAGCAGTCTCATTGATAACGAGTTGCTTAGTCATTGGGAAACTGAAACAATTCATTTGGATGCTGCCAGTGAGCATATGATTTTGAATATTCATAAGTTCGTTCTGAAAGAACATTCTGAATCAGCAAGAGACAATGTTATTAGGAAAGAATATGATATATCAGGCGTTTGCAGTGCCAGCGTTTAGAATGTATCTCGGTGGTGTAGAATGATTAATAAATTCTCGAAATCATTTGAATTGATTATGAAGAGAAGCTATTCAACAAAAATTGACGAGTTCAAACAACGGGAGAAACATGAATGAGTAGCGAGATGATTAGTATTGTTTGAAAGAAATATTATTCCAAGTCATTGCTTATGCCCTCGTTAGTAATTTCGGACTCTTTTCATGTTCTTATCAGTTTTGAGATATTCTAGTAAAATTTTCACTGGTTTTTATCAGTCTGATAATGACATAATCAAAATGAGTAGAAAATAACTTGATGGGTGCATCTTGGCATTTGTTTTCTGAGGCTTCCTATCCGTGAAGTTCGATGCAATTAGGCTCGTAACTATATGCAGACTTGAGAATGTAATCACACGAATTCGAGCAAAAATGAATGCAGCTTCCAAATTGGTAAGTGTGAGGAATCACGGATAGTGGAAAGTTGATAAGACTATAGTCATCTGTTCAGCCCTAGATGTGTGAACGAATATTATAATGTATAAATGAAGAAGGTAGCAGCCTCAGCGATTTGGACCAGTTGATCGAGAATATTGCCCTGTTCTTGGTTACCTCAGTATTTTATGATACACATATTTCTGTGTTTCTAAGTATTCATCGATTATACTTTATATGAAATCAACTCACTGAGGAAATAATGGTCACATAATATTTATGTAATCGCTTTCCTTTGTTACTTGATTCTTGGAACTTATTCCTTCAGAACACTGTACTCCAGTATGAGGAATATCCTAGGGAATCTCATGATACTGTGACACTTACTGAGGGATGATGTTCATACCTTCATTCATAAAAAAATCTGTCAATGGTTCTTCCTATTCAAATCTTTACCGGATGAGGGGACGTGGAAATCATTATTTGGCGAACAAATAGTGAGAGTTATGTTATTATATTTTGGTTTCACTCGTTGAATTAATATGGGTTTGCAAGCTGTATTGTAGATATAAGTTGATAGTCTCCCCAATCTAACACATCATCAGAAATGTATCAAATTTTATTCCATCCATTGTACCTGATCACACGAAAAAATTATTTTCGCAGGGAGACCCCAATATGAATTGCGTCTACGCCACTGGAATATCTTGAATATGCCGGGTGTAAGGCCTCAGGCGCACACTGACGTGGCTGCTGCTCGGAATGCGGTCCGGCGCTGCTGCATTCCTTTACCAGCCTTCTCTGACTTCGGCTTCACTCAACGACTTTGTCATATAAGATCACATTATTTCTACCAATTTTTCAGGATAATTACAATTGCAATAATCGGAAAATGTCATAATAGCTCTTTTTCTACACATGTACTTTAATAATACACTCACATGCCCATAATCCGTTTCATAATGATATCCATTATGAAACGGGTTAAAAATCTCTATCGTAATGAAAAATCTGTATCATAATGCGCTCATTATCATAAAGATTTTCCATTACGATAAAGATTTTTAGTCAATTGGAAATCCAATTCATAGTGGTAAAAGGCTAAATTGGCAGTTCGGTTTAGATTGAAATCAGCATTTCCAATGCAATTTTGAACTCTATTGAGACCAGCAATAATGAAATAAATGTAAATATTCCTTTCTCTTTCAGATCAGTGGGATCCACAATACAAATATAAATATAATACGTAATAGCTCTTCATAATTGATCGGGTGTAGAACAAATATCGTATGCAACTCTCATGTAATGGTTCTTAATACACTCGCATAAACCATTCGAAACTCACCTCACATGATCGTCGCATAATATTCTATTAAGTGATGAATTAGAAAAAGTTTTGTGTAGCAAGAGGGATTACTGTGGGACTTGCACAGTGAGACGCCATTGAACAGTTCGTGTCGAACAAAATGAAAATATTCTACAGATTTCACTAAAATATCACTAATTATACAAAAAGTGGATATTTCTTCATATTTCCGATCTGAAATCGGTTCCTACCATGAAAAAATTTTTCCTCCAAAGGGGCACTGTTGAATGAAATTGGTAGTTGGGATTGAATTTGGAAAAGCTGAAAATTCCGAAAGATATGCACACCAGAAAAGCGAAAATGAAAGAAGTGGTGGAAGTGAGAACCTGATGAAAAAGGGATCGAACATTCGTTAAAGGAGTTATTCTGCTGTTTGTACTGCTACTATGCGTTTTTATCATATCTCCTCAAAACCGATTGTGTAAAATGAACCATCTTCATAACCATTGTGATATATCCCCATAACCACATGACTGGTTTCAATTTTGAAAGAAGGTACTATCCTAGCAAACTATCAAGAATTTCTTGGTTTTCGAAGTCAGTCTGTCAGGAAAATATTAAGTCTGAATTTCAATTGCGTTTGCTCATTGTTACGTACCAGATAATTTCAGATCTTTGTAGGAAGATTTCTGTTCGGTAACGTAGTGACAGACGGATATACATTATTTTTCTCATCAAAATCAATCGAAATGAACTTTCCATTTTAACAATGAAATTGAAAAATGAGTATATGAACTAATTCTACTCAATTCAATCACAAAACCGTTGGTACAGGTGCTGCTTTGTCTTTTTATCGGCAGAGGAGAATACCCAATCTGAAAGTGGCTTCGGTTCCCTCCAAGTACACAGTTTGTCTTCAAAATGGTGTAGTCACACCATCTTCGTTATTTTCGAGTATCTGAATAATTCATGAAAAAAGCAGAATGAACTTAGTGCGAAAATGTTCAATTTCAGTACAACTAACAAATATCAACATTCTTGCAACTAAATAATCCCACTATTTCATATAATCGTGAGTCTTGTATCGGATCGAAGGGAATCTGTCTTTTTGACAGTAGATTTGTTGAAGATCTACTAGCTGCAGCTTTGCTACAATTCACTGCCAAGCTTCGGTGAATAGCTGCAGCATTTCGAATAAAGTTTTCCTGTCAAATATGGACATTTTGTGAAATAATTAACCTGAGAAGGGGAATAGGGTGTATAAGGAACCTGGGGCCTGAAAAACAATATCCAATTTGTTAGTTCTCAGTGCAATTATTATTCATCAGAAATATGATTTGTCTTTTATGTCACCCATAGTACTTCTAGTATCTAGAAAAGTAGCAACTGAACGAGAGTTTTGAAAAAATTAGGAAACATTTTATATCGTAGCAACAATACTGCATGCTGTTTTTTCTTCCAGATGGTGAATACCTGTTCGCAGAACTAGATTGCAAACTCTCCAAGTACGCTCCGAAAAGTTGGCGGTCCTCTCATAGCCATGGACTCGACGCCAACGGCCGTCCAGCCCTCGCCTTCTACTTCCGCGTCCAGTTCTACGTGGACAGCCCGCTGCTCCTCAGAGACGAGACGACTAGACACCACTACTATTTCCAGCTGCGGCTCAACGTGTCCTCCGGGGCGGCGGGCGACCACGCCGCCCATCTGGCCGGACTCAGCCTGCAGGCGGACCTGGGGGATCACGACGAGAACACCACGTTCCGGCCTGAGGACTACGTGCCGCCGAACATGCGGGGCCCGGCGGCCCTCAGGATCATCGAGGCGGCGCACCGCTCCCATAGGGGCCTGTCGAAAAACGAAGCGCGGGCGAGGTTCATAGCAGAGGCGTGTCTGCTCCAGGATCCAGTTAATGCTCATCTGTTTAGGTGAATTTATTCATTTATTTATTAATACACGGAAAAAACCCATTACTATACAATACAGCATATAACTGACACATACAACGTAAACAAATACGACACGTGTTTCGCTATACAATAGATTCCTCAAGCAGGAACGTTGTTGAACTGTTCAATTATTAGTTTATAATGGATTTTCATCAGGTAACGGCCACTTCCATTCAGTCCTTATATAACGTACTAAATATAAAGTACTGAAGCTAAAATTGGTTAACCAATAAGCATTAACATTGCATCTAAAAACAAAGAATTATTCACGACCGAAACAGATTCAGTAAAGATAAGAATCTACAACCATTGTTGAGTCGGGTACATACTAGAATAACATTTTCACGGAAGTCTTGAAACTCTTAATTGATCTACCAAACACATCCAATCCATTTTCATTAATTATCTTCGGAGATCTCATTCTGTCCATAATTTGTCGAATGAAATGGTATGTAGAATAAATTAGTAATTCTGAAGAGGCGATTGGAAACACTAAAATTAATTGAAGCAATTAACTCTGGACAACTGACCATCCCATTCAAGAGTATAAATATTATTGTTAGATCATTTTGTAATTGTGATTTTGTTAAATTGTATAATGCTTGTATGAACAATATTTAAGAAATTTACTCTGTGCCTTTTTAACATTTGGATATGGACATTATACATTGGAGACCAGATAATCGATCCATATTCATTCAAAAATACCAAAAAGCTAAGCTGATCACGTTTCGTAACTTTCGCAACTTTGACAATAATCTCTTCCAATTTGACTTAGGCCTACTAACTGGGATTGCATTTACCATATGGATAACGTGGATGATGTGGTCGCATTTCTGAATAATAACATACTGAACCTTTTTGAGAAACATGCTCCTTAAGCAGATGATCTCACTCAGAGACAAAGCCTCAATAAAATTCAAAAAATCCTCAGCTCCCACCGACTGGCATTACTATAAGGAACTTAGGAATTACACAACAGGAGCAATCCTTCGCGAGAAGAAAGCTTTCCTTGATTTTGTCCTCATGCAGAAAAATTCCAAAACTACTCGGAACACTTTGAGATCTGTTGATATATTGAGGAAAAAAAGTAATCCTGAAATTCCAAGTGATCTGAAGGATGTTGATCACATTAACAATCATTTTAAATCCATTCAACAACCTGACCGATCTGATTACCAAATGTCACTACTAGATCGTTACCACCACTGTCTCTACTCAAACGGTACAAATTTGTCTCCAACGCATCAAAAGCACCGCTATTGGTTCCGATAATATCTCTCTCCGAATGATTCCTTTTTACTGAATCATATTACTTTTCTCGTCAATGCTATCATAAGAACAGGGCACTTTCCCAATTCCTGGAAAAACGGTAAAATAATACCTTTAGCGAAGTGTAAGTCACCCTCTAACTTCTCCGATCTTAGACCTATTACTATCTTACCGTGCCTTTCAAAAGTGCTTGAGATGATATTGAAAGATCAGATTAATTGTTTCGTGAATGAAAACGATATTATTACTTCAGTGCAATCAGGTTTTAGAAGTCAACACAGCACCACCACAGCCCTTTTGCACATTATTGACGAACTCTTTAGGGCTGTAGACGACGGAAACCTAACTTGCTTGATACTTTTGGACTACAGTAAGGCTTTCGACACTCTTGACCCTGATATTTTGTGTGAAAAACTGATTTATTTGGGCTTTTCTACTGAAGCAGTTTTCCTGATGAGGAATTATTTGTCAGATCGCACACAGATAGTTACCCTCGAAGGAATTGTGTCGGAGGCCTTACCCCTGACCGGAGGTGTTCCGCAGGGTTCAATACCAGGGCCCCTACTTTTCAGTTTGTAGATCTGCTATTTTTACCAATACATTGAGCGATGCAAAATGCACCACTACGAAGTTGACACCCAGCTCCACTTTTCTTTCCAATTCCAAAACATTGACACTGCTCAGCTTCTCATTAATCGTGACCTCCAAGCAATTTTTGATATTTCTACAGCAAATAAATTGCAACTCAATTCAAAAAAGTCTGAAGTGATGATTTTCGGACCCTAAAATTAAAGGTGAAACTCAGAACCTCCTGCAAATTCGTATAAATAATGATATCATAACGACTGTCCCCGAAATTAAAAATCTAGGCTTGTGGTTTGACCAAGAGCTCCACTTCACGAAACGTGTAAGCCACATAACCCAAACTTGTTTCTCTGTCCTCAGACAATTATTCCCAAATCGGGATCTTCTTTCAACAAAATTAAAACTCAAACTATATGAGCTAATTATTTCAAAAGTCTCCTACTGCGACATCGTTTATGGACCTGCTCTGACGAAATGTGACTCATTTCGCTTGCAGCGTATCCAGAACAGCTGTTTGCCTTTCTCGTTTGGTGTTCGGAAATACGACCATATATCCCCTGTATTGAAGGAATCAGGCTGGTTGACATTGGACAAGCTCAAGAACCTTACATCTCTCAACCACTACCCATAAAATTTTAATCACCGGAAAACCTTGCTAAAAAACTAAACACTTTCTCGAATATAAATAGGTTTGCAACACGAAATAGATTAATCTTAGTCATTCCCAGACATAAGTCCTCGATCTTTACTCGTAGTTTTTCGCATTTTGCACCAAAACATTGTAATATGCTTCGTAGTGAATTTAGGTCTTTTACAATCAATAATTTCAAAAAAGGTTGAAACTGCAATTCCACGATTAGTGTCTTTCTTATATCCCCACTCCATCGCCATACCTCAAGGACTGCGAGGTGTTCATTGTTTTACTCCTAAATTTTTTATTGTGTTTTTTATTTGCTTTTTTGTGAAGGTTGAGTTTTAAAACAGCCTAGGCTGACACTCTACCAATTCATCAGGTTTTCTACTAAAGATTTGTAATAATTGGGTTTCTATATTATAGTGAATAAAGACGATTTATTATTATAATATTCTCGTTTAGACCTCACCAGAGAAACGTAAATGGTTTTGATGAAACCCAGTGATAAGTCTTGGCAACTGCGGAAAACGAATCCCAATAATTTTATGAGCTTAGTGATACAGAGTTAATATGATTTATAAAATGTCAGTTGTTCATCAAATATTATAGGTACCTAATTCTTTGACATAAATGACATATTTTAGATCCTCATTGTTCAACCTATATGTTGTATCCACCTTTCTATTCTTGTTTACAAAACTGATGAAGCAGCATACATTTATATTCAAAAATAGTTCATTCGAATTGCCATTCATTCAGTATTTTTGTGTCAGATTGTAGTAGAACCTGGTCACAAGAAGGGGCACGTCTCACCTCTTCAGGTTGACTGACAGTCATTCGATATCTGAAGTGAAGCAGCGCCGAGCGCGGTTATTATTTGCATGGGTGACCTCATGCACTAAAAGACCGTGCCGAAAGCCCATACATTTGCAGAAAAATAGCATATCATAGCTCGCAGGCAATATATCAATGAGCACAAGATATATTGAGAATATGCGGTCCTTTGGATGCGACGTAAATCCGGCGGTCACGAGTCCATGGATCTTGGGCTCGTAAAAGATCTCTTACTTTGGTTGGAATACCAGAGGGTTCGGCAAAATTTCTGTTTACTGGGAGGTGTGCTCACCGGCGTCGGTGATTTGCCTTGGTAGCTGGAATAGGCCGACGTTGAAAAATTAAAGAATTAAAAAATAAAATAATAATTCGAAAATTCCGTTTTAATTTTTAAATTTCAGTATTTTTTCAATTCGTTGAAAATAACAGATTTCGATCAAATTTACATATTTGTTATTAATCTTTCAAGTCATTATTCACTTTTTTTTTAATTTTTTTTCTGTGTATCATAATTCACTCGATCACATTCAACTTCTTTGCATTCTCCACATATTTCAATACATTCCTCATTTCTCTCATTTGACTACTCAAATGGAATTCTTTCATTTCTTTGTTTCAGGGTTTTTCACGGTTTTCATTCATAGATATATCTAATTAAACTTTGAATTACTACCATTCAACAGGAAGTAATTATAATATATTAATGTGGATATCATCGTTGAGTACATTAGCACAAAAAAATCATTAATTGATTTACCATACATCTGTAGAAGATTATTTTGATTCGAAACATACATGTACATATGTTGGACATTGCACTACAGTTATTTCATTCACAGGAATGATCCTCCCAACACTTCCCCAAAGTAATTTCTCCATGTGAAAAACTGTAAGTGGACAGTGCTTTGTCCAACCTTCGTCTACATAGTGAGCTGTACTTCGTAACGAATTCTCCGTCCAGTAGATATTGTCGTGGCAATACACATTCCAGCTCCCTGTCTGCTCTCAAAGATGAAGCAGATTATTCCTGCTTGAGGAAACTGTTATGCAGCAAAACACATTTTGCGGTTTTGTGAAATCGTTTTCAGTATATTATATAGTTTCGATAACGAGGCCTATCATCGGTCTAGAATGATGATACCAGAAAATTCTTCAGATTATTCCCAAATTCCACTTGGTAACGCAAACAATATGGAATAATATCATTTGATTCGAAATTGAATTGATGGTAGTGCTGAAAATATTTTGCAAAAATGATATAACTGATAGCATCCTCCTGTTTGAAACAGATATCAGTTTGGAATGTTACGAATTCTGATTAATGTCAGTGAAGAACTTATTCGGATTATTATCTAATATACCAATGTTCTAACCGTCTTGCATGGACATGAAAATCCGAAATTAACAAAAGGTCAAACCTTATAAAATATCTTTACACGTTCTTTTGATATAAACTAACATTCTCTAGACTGGGTGTATACCTCTGGATCAATATCTATAGGTATGCCAAAAATACGTTTTTTCCATTGATCAACAACACATATTTTTCCCGAATATGTTGGGTACTTGAGTAAGCTTAACGAGTTTCGATATTTCTTAAGATTACATAGTGATGAAATATGTGACCAGAAAGCAGACAGAGCCTTCTGCAGGCAAGGGATGGCAAATGCTCTGTAGTGCAACTTATACTTATTTTCCCTTGCCTTCATGACTACCAAGAAGATATCTACTGATCATCGTCTCACAATTAAACCATAACGCAATTTCATGCTGCAACTGTGAGATCAATTGCACATCCTGCCGAAAATTATTATTATTGACATGTTCTTTTTCAAAAGGATGAAAATAATTTTCCTGTGATAAGGCATTTCGAAACATTTTTCAATTGTAAATATTTTTTCAGGTTAAAAGCTGCGAAAACTGAACAAGCTCCAGGTTCGATATCCCTAGCTGTGTGCCCCAGAGGATTGAGAGTATGCCCAGAAAACAATCCGCCCTCAATATTCCTATGGAGTAGCATCGGAAAACTGAGTTTCGAACGCAAGAAATTCGAAATTCGCACCGGTCACGAGAAACTTACTCTTTATACGAGTAGCGATGAGAAGAGTCGCTTGCTTCTGTCTTTGTGCAAAGCTGCACACCAATTCAGTATGGCTGTGGCTCCACGTCTCAATGAAATGAGGCGCGTGGAAGAAGAACGACAACGATGGGACGGTGATCAACGCGTGTCGGTTATCAGTTCTACGTCTTCAAATACCACGTCAGGTATCGTCAGCGATCGGGTTCATTCTGAAGACGAACTCGAGATCATGATTACCAGTCCACCAGCGCCGTCGACAGAAAGTTTGGCTTTAGCACACCTGCTGGACAGTGCGCCTGCTAGTAGCCGAACTTCTGCAGCATCAGCTAATGGTACTTTCACAACGCTTCCTCCCAAAGAGGAAGAAGCAGAGGAAAAGCCCACGTTGAGCGAAAGTTCAACGAAGACCGCTAGTGGAAAATGTGCTGGTTCGCAATGTAGCTCTTCCTGTAGCACAGTAGTCGTTACACCAGTACAAAACAGTGAGTCTTCAAAATATTCAATCGAATTCAATGAATCAATACTTTTTCATTTTCAGAGCCCAAGGGTCGCAGATCGTCCACCACGAGTAGTTTGGAACTGGGATATTCTCATACAGCACAAAATTCGTCAGTTAGTGATGCCACCTGCATAGAACTGGATATCAGAGAACCAGTTTATACTGCAGGTCCTGCCCCTAGCAGTCACACTAGTGGGGTGTACACTTTGACATCGAGTGAACAATATACTTTGAGCTCCGGCGATAATTATACCGTCCCTAGTGAACAGTACAGTGTTCCAAGCGAGCAATATTCTGGACCAGGAGATCATGTCGATGGACTATTCAGGGACAGGACCAACTCGAACGTTAGTAATTCTGGATCTTTCCATGGAGACGGTAGCGATCCTACTGATACAAAACAAACTCTACTATCCGCAGAAGAACTATCGGATCTCATAGTCGGAAGATATCCATCATGCAAAAGCGTCAGTCATACTTTGGACTCTGATTCAGACTATGTAACCTTACCGTCTTCTTACCAAGGATATGTACCTGTTCCACCTACGCGGATAGATAGTGTCGATCAACGTTTCAGGCCGCCGCCACCTCCCTATGGTGCCCAATTCAAAAAATTGCCGATAACAGAAACTACTTGCCCAGAGTATGATGAAGACCCTTCTATATCAGAATCTTTGATGAGAGATCCTCCACCATATCCTGAGAATCCTACTCCAGTTCCTCTGCCAATATATCCTTTCGAAGAAGTAAGTGCTCGATTCATTACGTCAAGATCGCCTAGCCTCCTGACGGCTCATGCGAGTACTGTCAGTAATAGTTCAGCCGCTCCAACTTTCTCCATGTCGAATTTACTACCTCCCATTCCACCAAAAATTCCAAAACCACCCAAAATTCCCAGACCGCCACCTCAGAATGTGAATTCAGTTGTTACTCCTAATAATTACATCGACGTATCAGCGAGTAAGGCAAGTGTCTTGGTTCCCTGTACGTTTCTTCCTCCACCACCACCTACACCAAGGCAACCACCACCACCCCCGCCAGCTTTAGCAACCGTATATACCAGTCAGCTATCTAGATCGCAAATAGAGCAATACCAGCAACAGATGTACAGCGATGTGGACTTCGTAGTATTTCCGTTGAAGGAGCCTGCCATAAGCAAACAGGAGTACCTGGAAGCGAAACAAGGTTCTCTACTGGCAGCTCTAGCTCACCAACCAGTCTTTTACCGAAGTACGCCTTATCTAGGACGATACGCGTCAAGTCAGAACCTTTCCGACACATATGTTCAGTTACCTGTTTATGGTGCTCCCAGTATTTCATCTACTGGAAGCCTCGATCCTCCTCCGCCTTTACCTCCGAATCGTCCTTCGAGATTCATGCGAACCAGATCCGACGACAATATCTTGAATTCCTTGGACACAAATCAGCCAACAAAGTTACGGCGGCTCCCTCCTCCTCCGCCTCCACCACCAGTTCCGGAAAAGCATCGTTCCAATATGGAGGGGCACAATCCACCGCTAACCGACTCGAAGAGATGTACTAGTGAAAAGACTCTCAACGGGACTCTCAATGAAAGAGTTTCCGCTCTGGATATACATACTCTCAGAGAAAAGAGCAAGAAAATGGACCTGCCTTTGATATCAGCGCTGTGCAATGATAGGTCGCTCATAAAGCAGACGAAAGCGTTCGTTGTTCCGAAACAGTCGTGCGAAGCGATCGCGCGCCATTCGGTAAGTTCAGTGCGATCGAAGTATCCTGTTACTGGGTTCAACAGTGCGATGAGCAAAACCACCAGGAAAGCGCCCTCTATCAGTCATCGGCATCCTAGTGATAAGTTGCCCGAAATACCTCGGGCTCCTCCTAACAATTACGTTTTGACTGACTCGCGTGTTAAACACAAAACTATGCAGTCTCACTCGTGAGTGCGCGGATCTGAAAGACCTACATTCCAGTGTAGTAGTAAATATATAGAGATCGTTTCGTTTTGTTCCACTCAGGGTGCCATCATTGCAATATGCTTTATTCAGGGGGATTTTTGGCCAAGATAGTCGGACCAGCCATACCTGTTTGTAAATAGTTGCTGTATTGTATAGTGCACGAATGTTTTACAGATTATTAGCAATAGTGTATACACTTGCTCAACTTTTATAGTAATTAAAATACTGATATTTTTAATATTGTTCAATGCTTTTATTTATTATCTTGAATTCAATTGAAGAAGCTTCGAGTGTATGGTGCTGTCATCATACCGATAATAAAAGAAAAGAAATGAATAGTGACTTTCAATTGAAACTTCACAATGTGTTTGTGTGAAATTGTTCCACAAGCCTCATATTCGATATCACTTCTCTACAAAATTATTGAGGCATTTCATCACAGGTCTGATTTGCAGATTTTGATCGCTCAACAGATTCACGAAAATTTGTGCTTACAGAACTACAAACCAAACTACCACAAAGCAGAGAGAATAATTGAAACAGGAAAAAATAAATCACCTCCTCAAAAATTGGGTAATGTTTGAATTATTATTAGAGAAAAAGTAATATTATTAGAAAAAAGGTAATAATAATTGTAAAAATTGATACCTACTTCATTTCTATTCAAAGTTTCTACTAAACGAAACCTATAAATCGGCATAATGTGTTGTATGCTATACAATTATGAATAAATATACCTAGCTATTGTAGAAAAACAAAATTCGCAATACATTTTATCGAGATTATATATTGTAACATGTCAATTTTAGATTTGAATATATGTCGAAACATAAATGAGCAGTAAACGTGGAGATCACCAAATCATCACTGTTCCTTGAATTTAAATTTACAAAATGTAAAAATATAATGCAGCATATTCAGAAATGTGCTGGAAACTGTTACTGACTGAATACTGAATCAATAACGAGGATCACTTTCAGACAGATTCAAATGGAAAAAATGGTACAATTTTCAATATGGAAACGGAGGAAAACCCATCGACTCGTCGCTATATGCGATGGTATCAATTATTCAGAGTTATTATCCAAATGCATATTTATTACCATACATAGAGTTTCACCTAGTATTAAAAGTGTCGTAACCTTTTGGAGAAGTTCCTCAAAATGAATGAAAATAACATGTTGTTTCATGAAAAGTAGTGAACGAAATGAAGTATTTGTTTTGTTTTACCACTTTGATCTTGTACTGATCAATTGCTTCTCGCCTCTTTCTTCAATTTTTTTTTCATTTCAAAATATATCAGTGTTGGTCCAACTGAAATACTCGAAAGATATGATTTGGAGAAAATGTTCAAAGTTTGAAATGACAAATTGATATATAAATATCTTCACGTACATGATTGTAATAATCAATGTCTGTAACAGCGATGATTGAGATATAACTTTCTGATTCATCACAATTCCGCTCTATTTTGCAGTATCTGGATTCTCGACTCACTTCATTTATCTGTCATCATGGAGGCGATACGGTCGTTTCCAACGATAAAGAAAAAGAAAGTGAAAATTTGGAAACAACGAAATTGAAATATTGTGGTTACCCATGTCATGCAAAATTTGTCTTTCGATGTATGATAAAAGTACTGAGAAAAAAAACTGCAGTGTATGCAGTGATAGCTGATAATATTTTGATGTGCTGCGAAAGTGAGGTTTCTGAAAAAATGTTTCACCTTTGGTTCTCACCTAGAAAAGCAGATGTGGCAAATGGAAAATGAGTACTCAATGGAACTGTTAAATGAAGTCGAAGACAAAAACAATATATCAAGACAGAATAACGATTTACTTCTGGGAAAAGTGCAATACTCGGAAAAAATAATTCTCTGAATTACAAAAAGCTGAACTCACTGCAGAATGAAAAAAAAAATACAGATACATCTAACAATAATTTCCTACCATAACCCAGGTTGTAGAAACTTTTATGGTAGGAGCACAGAAATCTGTAATATCGGAGGAGATTTCTAAAACAAAACAAACAAACAGTCCTCAACCAGCGTCTGTGCCAATAGAAAACTTTTAGCCCTAGAGAAGTGGCTAAGCAATCTCATTCGCTCAGTCATCAAACAAAATGAGGGCGATTCAAGAACTTGAACACAAGGAAGGAGAATGGGTAAAAGTTTTAACAAGACAAAATCCTGGAAAAACTAGAGGGTTTGTTGTGGATCTCAATGAAGAAGACACTTGAATCAGCTAAATATACATCACCACAAGGCTGAATCCATCTACAAAACCTCAAGAGAGCACTCTTCATAAGAAGAAGATGGTACTTTCAAATATCCGGAACTGAACTCACCCAAGAAATTTTCCCATATTTTACGGAAAAGGAGGATGTCGCTAGTATCTACAACGATGAAAACCATACAATAAACTCCTCATCAATACAGTTTTCGAGTTTTCTGTATGAATATACAATGTGTCTCAAACAAGGTAAAAGAATTATGTGCATTTTTAACCGAATCTCAGTTAGATAAAATATATCTGTCTGAGCACCGACAGACACAGGATGATTTAGAGACCTTTAACATACCAAATTATCATCTTGCATCCAGGTTCTGTAGAAAGCTGCATCAACATGTAGGTTATGACGTAAGTTGTAGGGTAGATTTGAATGTGAATATTTTGAATTTGAGTACTTTCTGTGATGAACTTCATTCACAATTTTCTGGCGTGTATTTGGAGTACTCTAATATCCACATAATCACTCTCCATAAATTATATACAGGGATAATTAGTATATTAATGAATAATCTTGAAGGATTATATTTCAATTTACTGAAACAAAGCAAGAGAATCGTGTTGCTTGGGAAGTTCAACATAGATTTTAATGTGAGTTACTTCAATTTTCAATATGAAATATTTTCTAGAATCTTTTGTATTGAAAATAACAATTTCTGACTGCACTAGAATCACTAGTTCATCTGCCACTTGCATTGACAAAAACGTAAAAAATATTTCCGATCATATTTTCCCAGTATGTGTTCTAGATCCAAGTCTATCTGACCATAAAATTCAAATCATATCAATAAGCATAAAACATAATATCAGCTTCTCAGATGAACTTTTGCAATGACAACAGTGGTAAAACATTTTTTTTTCCGATTGCCAGAAAATATATAATTGCAGACACATAAGCAAAGTCCTGCCTAGGTAGCAAAAGTAATACTTTTCTGATTGATACGTGTCTGGAAAAGTGAAGGCGGTTTTATAAAAAAAGTAATATAATATAAGAAACAAAATAAAACAAAGCAAGAAGTAAAATAACAATGTACTCGTAAATGGAAACTAATAAATATTTTACGACTAATCATATCGAACTAATTTTGAGGTTGCCAGAGGATAAATTTGGATGTTTAAACTGCAGTTGACTGCAATACATCTGAAAGACGTGGCATAAAAATGTTCGGACGTTCCAGGCATTTATAGTAGGATAGTGGCACCGTTATTGACTAGAGGACGACTGTAACTTTTGTACATATGTAGGAACAGGTTGGAGTTCAGAATTTGAAACGACTGTTTGAAGATATTCAAAGAGGGACTTTTCAGAATGCTGCAAACATGATCAGACCACAAAAAAAGTTAAGGAAAAATGAGGTTATATACAAAGTGTTTGTGTGAGTAAGAATGTCTCGTTGAAGTTATAGATTCACGACTCTATTTTTGTTTCATCTGCGTAGTGACATTTTTGACTTGACCCAGTAAGTAAAGTTATGGGCCATTACTAAACTCTTGTCGATTTTTGACGCCAGCTCTTGGACTATCAGGGGTTCGTTTTCTCAATAATACTCCGAGCAACAGTAAATCTTCCAACACTTTTTACTGAACTGCCTTTACCAATCTCCTCACTCAACTTATTTACTAGAGGCAGCTCTACTCGATGGAATGCTCTGCTTATATACACTATTTGAGCAGGAGAGATCTCTCCAGAGAGTATTTTCCTGCCTCGAACGTCTAGAATATTCGCTTCGAAGAGCGACCAGCGTTCTCTAGACGGGCCGGCTCTTTTGGCATGCAAATAAACGGCGTTCTTCTCAAGAGCGCAACTAAGTGACGATGCTAGGGAATTTCGTGACATCATTCCCCTCTCAATTTTTGATTGTTCTATCAAACAATACCTCATCCCCATTATAGAGTTCAAGTCTATCCAAGTGAAAGATCTTCAGCCATCCTTTGGGGCTGCTTTGGACCCTATCGACCACATCGTTTATTCTTTTTACTATCGTATAGGGTCGAATAACCTCGTCTCGAATACCCAGAGCATTCACTTCGAGAAGCGCCTTGCATTCTCTCATCAGACAGGCCGACTCTATTGTCATGCAAATGAGCGGGGTTCCATTCAAGAGCATGGTTCAGTGGCAGCGCTAGGAGATTTCGTAACAATATGATAGTATTACAAGGAACTTCTTATTCCATGGTTTATCAAAAACGCATTGGGATAACGAGGGTGGTTTACTAGAATGAGTAGCCCACAAGTTTGACCTGAACTTGCCATCAGGGTTTAATACAATACTCGAGACAGAAAGCAAACAATGTCAGAAGGAATCATGAGTCGTTAATAATCGCAAATAACATCTGAAAATTATTGGGCAAGCTTGTTTTGTATGTCAAAAGAAAAAAATATATCTCCAGTCAAAAAGTTATCAAAGAAATAGCAGAACCATCGTAACTACACTAAAAGTACGCTCGATATAAAACAAAACTTATATAAAAGCAAAGTTGGGCTGCTAGACCTGAACAAAACTCAATAATTTTTAGTCATTTTTAGTTTTTAGTTGAGGATGAAAACAACAGGCTACAATGAACACACACAATGAACTTTCACATTCCGTGGCCCGTAAAACTCATCACATTAACAAATAGGTATCACACTAGAATAGGTTCATTCTCAGAAGACTGGCCTCATATGCTTTTGATAGTAATTATATAATATGTAACTAACTAATATGTAACTAAACTTGAAAATGAAAAACAAGCTTTTGGATCTGAACAAAACTTTTAATAATTCTAAATCATTAGTTGAGAGCTACAACAACCGATTCCCCTGGCCATAAGGAAATATCTTTGAATGAAATCATTCCTGAAGAAGAATCTGTTTTGGGTCCAATCACTACCTCCCCTGTGTACAGAAGGGTGGAGAGATCGGTTGATAATTTTTGGGTTCCTAAATTTGATGCGACAACATAAGCGCTTCGTCGGGGGTACCATCTTTGAATCACCAAGAATTGGTTTTGTGCGTATTTAATTTCTGCATTAGCTTTATTCACCCCTTCTTTATAAACGGAATTCATGTAAATAGAAGGTGATTCCGTTCTGAGAGCAACCATTTTACTAATGAGATCTTTTTGAACGTAGTTACCAAAAACTTCACCATCCCCATGTATCCAAGGGAGCACTTTTCGTTTTTGATTCTGCCATGGCATCATCGTGAGCTGATGGAGGTGTTTGATATCCTGTTTTTCACCTTGGATATCAGCAATCTGCTGCAGGCCAATCTCATCTCCATAAAAAATGGAAGGCGTGCCCGGAAGCATCAGCTGTAGTAGAGTCGCTCCTAGAGTGGCATTGGCGTAAGGTAGAGTATTAGCCAATCGCTTTGAATTAACATTTCCCAGAGACCAGTGAATCCAAGGCATTCCTGGTTTCGAAAAAAGGGTACCGTTTTGTAACGACCCAATTTGCTTACATATTTCGGTTACGCCTCCACTCAAATTCAACTTAACATCCACTAGATCTATATTATTCAAAATAATGTTAATCATTGATGTGGGAGCTGAATTCAGAAATGTTTCACTGACTATAATTGTTCTGTTCTCTCCCAAAATTTTCTTCCAACGTCTCAAGGAATTGGCCAAATTTGAATCATCTCTCAAGTGTTCCAGCCCTTTTAAATAAAATCCTTCGACCCCATTTGAAGTCCAAAAAAGGATAGCATCCTCAATTATATCTAGCTCTTCGTCTCTCTCACTTCTCAAAAATTCCATTGTAGGCCCAGAGCCTGTGTCATTCTTAGGTTCGTTAAGTTTTTTATTAACAAGTTTCTTCACAAATGGAAATATTGGCAAGTCCAGTATTAACGATATATTTCTAGAATTCAGATGCTTAACCATGTTATTGAAATCTTTCAAATTCCCCAAAGATGGAGCTATTTCGGTAAGACTCGTGATGTTTTCGTAATCGTAAGGATAATTTGGACTATCGAAAATTGAATTGAGTCTGACACCTCTAGCTCCAAGCTCCATGATGTAGTCAGCTTTTATCGAAATTCCTTTCAGATCTCCCTCCATATTCTGTCCTCCATTGTAAAAACTAGCCGGAAATATTTCATACAGTAAATTGCCTTGATACCAGAAAGTTGGAGGATTGCATTTTTTTGGCAATGTCGAAATCATTGCTACGACGAGTGCTACCATAGCCACTAGACCTGAAAGGAATAACCACATAGATATTTTGCGTATCAAAGGCCAGTTCCATGTCATGAAGAAGTAGTTGTCTGGTGGGTTTCGGAAAGTGAGCTGAAGTTGACTTTTTCCGTTGATTTCCTATAAAGAGTATCATTTATTAGAACTGGGACACGAACCCAAAATGAAGAAAACTAGCATTTGATTAATATATAGGATTCCGAAATAAAGTGATTATTCATTTCATATTGTGCATCGAGACAGTTGGTTTCTCCGACAGTCAAAAAAAAAAAATTTTAGGATTACTGAATTGGCCGATACTTGAAAATTTATTTTAACGTATAATAATAGCTCGTATTTTGTATAATGAAGATTTGGGCAAAGCCTTCAAAACTGATAATAATTCGAGCAACTCCATTAAAAACAGCGAAGATAAAATCTCGTTGTGGAAAATATCACGAGCATACAACTCAACTCGCACCAAACTTTATGTTGGTCGAATGGGCCGATCTTGCACCAATGAAACAAAGTTCCATGGGGGGCAGTTTTTTTGACGGAAAGACCAATTCAACATTTGAATATTATCTTCCGAGAGAACGACATGAGTTCAATCATGACTATGAGTATTACATTTGGAGAAGAATGATCTGAAATTTGATTTTCTGTAATCCTTAGAAATCTATTGAGCCAAGAAGTCGGACATTTGCTGAATTAACAAATAGATCTGAATAACTCTCCCTTGTTAAACTTGTTTCTTCATGACAAAATGGGTCATTGGCGAACTCAGGCAGATCTGTTCAATAGGCGTTTTTCCCAGAATGGATATACAACATCAATCCAGATATGATTATGCTAAGTATCGTCAGAAACATAGGATCGGATTCATTATAGTACTATAAGACGGCTGAAGAATCCATTAAAACATGTAGCGATGTTGATAATTTCACTCTATTGAGACAGACATGTTGAATGTTTGAATTATTTTGATATTTTATGTTATTTTCCAATAGATTCTAATGAAGTGAAATTTTATAGACAATTGAGGTTCGGACCAAAACTACTACGTGAATAAATATTATTGGAATGCTCATTTGAAGGAGTAGGTGATGAATGATCTTTGAAATACATTTCATACCTCTGTTTCTTTTTCTCCAGCTTTGCCATTGAAGTGATGAACATTTCTATGATTCAGCAACTGTTCACAAGCGGGTTCTGCCAATGCAGAAGAACTAGAAGATGCTGATTCGGCTTTCTCCTCATCGGAACCTATCGATAAAAATATTATATATCATCAATCACAATCTTTTCTTTTCTTCATCAGAATAGAATACATAAAAACGAGCGTAGAAAATATCAGATTGCTTGGCGTTATTTCGAACAAAATAGTTATATAAGTTACTGATAATGCATTATGAAATTTGTGAGAGAAAAAACGAAATAGCGGCTCCAATATTATGGCAGACAAGTTTTTTAAGTATGATCCGATTCGATTCAGAATTGTTATCTGGAGGTATTCTGTGTCGGATATTATAATTTTGCATTAGAAAAGTTATATTTCAAATTTTTATCTCATTTCAGAAGCTACTCATTCAACATGAACATGATTCAACAAAACATGACTCCTTACTCTTAATACCTATCAAACTGCATGTGCTCCTATACAAACGTAACATAGATCTAATGAACATCATTCATTGGAACTAGCAAATTAAAAAGACGGTATATTACAAAATATCAAATGTCAACATTCACACGACGGACAAAAACAATCCAACCAACAGCAGACGATTATAAAACGATCCAAACATTGCTGGATTACCAGTTTCTGTTACCCCCACCGCCGCCGCCACCCCAACTTTCTCCTCTACCACCATCACCGCTATTCCTGTTGAACCCCCCTCCACCGCCTCCCCAGCTTCCTCCGCCAATCGCCACCCCCTCCTCTGCCTCCGAAGCCACCGCCCCTGCCTCCGCGTCCCCCGGAGCCGCCACCACCTCTACCACCTCCTCCGCCTCTGCCACCGCCTCTACCGCCTCCTCCTCCACGGCCACCCCCTCCGCATTCTCCTCTACCGCCTCTTTTCTGTACTGAGCCGGGTGGTTGTGGAAGGAACCTTTGCAGGGGTAGGAGTTTGGCGGGATCGATGAATAGCTTTTGGTTTGGCTGGAAACTACTTGCTTTCAAATGTTCTCCTAGCCGTATCGTGACAGAATAGTCCCTGATATTCCCGAATATTTCATCAATCTTTCCAATCTGCTCCTTATTTTCTAGGAAAATGGGCGCGTTGAAATAAAGAACGTCCTCGATTTCTACTTTGCACACCAAGTCGTCTTGTACAGACTTCTCGAAGTATCCCAAAGGAATGACTCGCTCTGGGGGTCCCTGGTCAAAATTTCTGCCTCCGCCTCGACCACCACCGAATCCACCGCGGCCCTCTCGGCCACCGCCTCCTCCGCCGAATCCACGGCCTCTACCGCCGTCACCACCACCACGGAAAGACATACTATACTAGTGGATGTTCCAGAAGTGATTTGGTAAAATGGGATAAACACAACAGAAAGACTATGAAATCAACGCACCTTCAGCTGCTATTATTCTTTCAAAAAAGAGCTCGGTTATTCGTGTAGACCTCAGTTGCTCATCAACTGTATGAAGTACGCAATTACAAACGATACTTTTTCCCTTTCAGCACAGGTACTATCGGTTGTATTCGGGTTCACAACAAAAACAGTTCAGGAACGGTTCGAAATAGTTGGACTGTTGAGGCTTGAAGGGTTTGTCGCGAATATATCTACATTAATTGGGTGGGTGACTATTTTTGACTGTTCTAGAACAGTAATAATTGCGAACCCGAATACGGCTATTAACTTCAAGCTTCAATTCAGGAGTTCATCGTTCTGGCCACTGTTTTCAACACATTATAATTAATTCGTCAAAATTCAAACATTCAAAATCTCGGCTCCAATATGGCGTACGAGTTTAGTAATTATGAATCGATTCCATTCAAAATTAGTATTTAGGGGTTTTCAGAGTCGAAAATCATGGGTTTTTTTCAAAATTGAAAAATTCGATGTGGCGTGGAGTTTTGTAATTATGATCCCGATTTGATGCAAAATTTCTATCTGGGATTTTTCAGGGTTGGAGATTATGATTCTTTTGTCAAAATTGGAAAATTCAAAATGGCAGCTCCACGTGCAGACAAATTTCGTAATTATCCTCCGATTCTAATCAAAATTGGTACCTGGGGATTTTCTGGGTCGAAGATTACGATTCTTCGGTCAAAACTGGAAAAAGTCGAAATGTCGGTTTTGAGAAATTCATAAAATTTCCAAAATACATTTAAAACCGATCACGAGATATGTCAAGCCTAAAAAGTAAAAAATAAATATTATAAAAAATCTTATATTCAATTGCACTTAAAAGGAAAAAATATTTGTATTCCTGTTTTTTTTAAAATGGGGAGTATGAGTAAAAGCGTAGAGCGTTCAACCATCATTGAGAAATGTATAGTTCCCTAGCGCCGAAAATATTGTATTTGTTGTTATATAATATGAAATTATCTAATCTAATATATTTAAACGAAAAATTCTTGTATATATATATAAATATATATACTGTATATACCATATATACTATATATATATATATATATATATATATATATATATATATAAATATATATACTGTATATACTATATATATATATATATTAGAGAGAGAGAGAGAGAGAGAGAGAGTGAGAGTGAGAGGGTAGTACTGACTGACTAGTTGAGGAAAAGAAAGAATGATCTTGAGGATGCAGTCAATACATAAACATTGGGCAAAGGTTTAAAGAAAACTCTTTGTCCTCGTCTTTGTCATTTGGTCGAGCTTTCGGAAATGTTTATCTCCTTTATCAAGACAATAACTTTTTTTAAATCTCAAGTTATTGTCTTGATTTATGCATTCTCGGGAAGTATATATTACAGTGAAGGTTTTCACGGATGGTTGACTAGTTGACTAAGGAAAGTTGTTATTCTGGGAGTTTATCCGTTGGTTTGTAGGTATCGAGTTTCGACGTTTCGCCAACATCTCAGTTGGCATTTTCAAGAATGTTACTGCTCCTACTTGGTGCTAGCAATTGTTGTTCGAAAAAGTACTACCAAACAAACTACCAAATTGATGAAAAAAATAAAATATGTATAAAAGTATCATACCCAAATACTTAACATTATGTGAAAGTTAATTGACATGTGAATAGTTTCATGAGACACCACCCTGAATATTTTTTTCCTACTGTTTTTCTGAATCTCATTCGTTTGATGATATTTTCAATGATATATAAGTTTGAAATTGTCTGAACTGTAAGCACTATAAGTATTTTTGAATATTTTTGAAAAAGTTTCCTTTTAGATACAGAGAATCGAATACGTTATTTTTTCCATCAATGATATAAAACATAATATGTACTATTTTTCTGTATCAACTTCTGTAGCAACATGTGGTATGAATGGTATATAAGAGCAATTTCTGACTAAGCTCCACCAATAATGAAGGCACATCAATTCAAGATCATTATTGAAAGTGAATTAAAATACATTTGTCTGAGGTAGATGTTTTGTTACCTACATATATTTCAGATTCAGTTCCCAGTCCACCCTAAAATTGCGTCGTGTCAAGAATAATACGCAAAAACTTATCAAGGCATTGAGAAATTAAAGTATGTCAACAGAATACGTTTTATCGGTGAAGTAATGAATACGATGCCAATTTGGTAGTATTGAGAATATATGCATGATAAACATTAATGTAAACAAGAATTATCAAAAAAATCATAATTATTAATGGTGGCATATGTATATTTTGGGTGGTATTCCAAAGAATCTTCGTTGCAATCTAAGTGAATCTGTCTGACCTACCGATTCAATAACATTTTCAATAATTGAACAAGTATACAAACTCTTATTGATGATCCCTAAAAAATAGGTTTTCTTCAATTGAAGTTTTGGAAAAATCAGAATAGATAATAACAATAATAGAAAATTTACCCTATTGATGATAAGGTGGAAAATTTGTTTTGGAAGTCAACTGATGAATGTCTTTTCGAATATAATTATTCTAATCAATCTGAGTATTATTAGTTCCCTCAAACATAATAAACCTTCACAAACCACCCCAACAATTGATCCTTCCCCGAGAAATATATATATATATATTTATATATATATATATATATATATATATATTAACTCGAATTAATTAGTCGAGTTCGGAGGTCGAAACTCAATCATCACCTAGAAGATGGCAAATGAGACTTTGCCGAAACGTTGTGACAATTATCGTTTAGAGGATCAAAACCACAGAATACGAAAAAACAACTCATCATACTTCGTCCGTGAGAATCTTTATCCTAACATATATATATATATATATATATATATATATATATATATATATATATATATATATATATATATATATATATATATATATATATATGTATAATTGAATGAAATAATAATAATAAATGGTCTTTATTCATCGATTGATATGGCATACATAATATGAATATAAGTAACATATTATCGGTAGAAATCGATGAAAGGCGAAGTTCAGCTTACGCTGTTTTACAACTTAACCTATAAATACACATGTGCAACATTATAAAAACACATACAAGAGTTTTCGAATTTTTTTTTTACAGGAACGAACCATAATTCGCATGACCGTTGAGAGAATGCTAGCAGATCCAGATCATCTATTCAGAACTCCTGAGAAATGATTTCAGTTTTTTTTGAAGTTGAACAAAGAATAATGTTTGAAGTTATCAGGGAGAGCATTATAATATTTAATGGAATTGTAGAGAAAGCTGCGTGTGAAGCAGGCAGATGTGTGCCTTGGAATAATTAATTTATTTCTATTTCGTGTGAATGAATTGCTCTGGGATTCGAAAGTTATGTATCTTCGGTATATGTAATTTGGTTTTTTGTCCCTTAAAAATTTGTGAGTGTTCACAAGAAGATGGAGCCGCCAGATTTTCTCGAGCCTCAACCATCCTGATTCTAGGAACTTGGCAGAAACGTGATCAAACTTACGTATTCCGTACGAGAAACGAATGCAATTATTCTGAATTTTTTGCAGGCGTTTGATATCAGCTTGTGTCAAAGCTGGTCCATATATTATGTCACAATATGAAAGTCTCGATAATATGAGTGTTTCACAAAGCTTCAATTTGAGTCTGGAGCTCATGATGTCTCTATTCTGAAACAGCTGGCGCAAAATGTTATAAGAGGTTCTACAAAGCATACTCACGTGTTTCTGGAACCTGAGATCAGAGTCCAGCCATAATCCCAGATTCCTGCTTTCCTCAACCCTCGCCAAAACATCATCCCCGAGCCTCACATTTATCAGCTCCTGCCTCCTGCTCTTGGGTCCAAAAAGGATCAATTGAGATTTATTTGTATTCAGTTTTAGGTTATGCGCTAATGAAATATCTAGGAGTTTTTTCAGATCATGATTGATATTTTCAACTGCTACTTTCCAGTTTTCTGGAGGGCAAGAATAATACAGCTGAGTATCATCAGCATAGTGATGTATGATACAACAATCGACGATTTGATGAAAGTCCGATATATATAATGAGAAGAGCAGGGGACCAAGAAGTGAACCTTGGGGTACTCCAAAACTAACAGGCAAAGCATCCGAGCACTTTCCGTTCAGACAAATAGTTTGAGATCGATTGTTCAAGTAACTGAGTAATAGTTCCACAGCTCCATTATCGAACCCAAAAAAAGTTAACTTTCTACAAAGAAGGTTATGGTCCAAAGTATCGAACGCCTTGCTGTAGTCGAGAAGTACCATTATGGTGATTTTGTTCTCATCAGTTGCTTGGAATATATCATGGAAATATTAATGAGAGCAGTGGTAGTACTATGAGAAGCTCGGAATCCAGATTGAACACTAGTAATTATGTTATTTCCATAAGCAAACGATTCAATTTGATCTTTCAAAATGAGCTCAAATGCTTTCGAGAGGATGGGCAGTTTGCTGATTGGTCTCAGGTGTGGTAGCTCAGAAGGATTCTCACATTTAGGTATGGGAAGAACAATTGCTTCTTTCCACACCGACGGAAATTTATTTATTCTGATAGCGGTATTGAAGATGTGAGTTATATGATGAATAAGGTGGGATTCAACATACTGCAGCATGACAAGTGAAATATTATCATTTCCGACACATTACTCTTTATGCGACCTAGATATTTTTGTGCCGGATCAATTGAAATTGTTGAAAAATTGAGACGGGGCCTAGCTAAAGTTTGGTCATATTTTTCAAGAAGTGATTCATGGAAATTTGTTCTAGTTGGGTGGTTTATATTAATAAAATGAGAATTAATTTCATTCAAGTTATCAAAGTGAGATGGTATGTTTATATTATTTTTTCTTTTTATTATTTCTAGCGTTCTCAAAGTACTCCAAATCGTTCTAGAATTTTTATTTCTCAGTACAAATTCCAAATACGCTTTTTTTTCTCGGCGAATAGCTCCAGTCGTATAATTTCGTAAATCTTTGTAACTATTCCAGTCTATAGGAGATTTTGTTGATTTGAATTTTCGGTGTGCTTTGTCTCTCAATCTGATCATTATTCTGATATTAAAGGTGAGCCATGGAGCAGGAGGTTTAGTTATTCTTATTTTTCTGATCGGAGCATGGATATTAAATAAATTAGATATATTGGAATTGAAAAATTGTACCATTACGTCTACATCTTCGAATCTGAAAATATCATCCCAATTTATTGCATGAAGGTCAGTAATGAGAGATTCACGGTTGAAATTTCTGAAGTCTCTGAATGAGGCTGTTTTATATTCATGAGCTGTTTTGAATGAATGTATTTCACAAATTATTGCAAGATGATCAGATACGCCTGCATCCAACACATTAACTGATTGCAAATCTGATTTATCAGTGGTGACTAGAACATCAATTAGAGTTTGGCTGTTAGAGGCAATTCTTGTAGGAACTTCGATCAATTGAGATAAATTATAACAATCAAGACAATTGAGGAAAAGTTCCACTGCGCTATTCGTTGATAATAGATTTATATTCAAATCTCCCGCCAAGTTCAATGAATCACAATTCATCAAGAGATGGGAGACAACATCTTCGAGTGCAGACATTGAAAGCTTTACGTTTGCTTTAGGTGGCCTATATAAGGTTCCAAAAATGTAATTTTTACCGAATGTATTTACAGATATCCAAATTTGTTCTAAATGGAGGCTTATTTCTGAATAAATCATCTGAAACTGTAGTGAGTGTCTTACATAAAAGCCGACCCCTCCCCCTCTACTATCCCTGTCGATCCTGATAAGAACGTAGTTTTCAATTCTAAATGTATCAGAAGTAATATCAGGACTTAGCCACGTTTCAGACAAACCAATTACATCTACTTCATTAACTGTGATGAATTCTTTCAGTTCATCGAATCTCGTAAACAATGAGATAGGCAAATTTTAAACTACGAATCATATTTAATTTAATAGTTACGACAGTGAGCAATAATGAAATGTACCATATAAAACAGCATCAGTAAAAGAGATAAACAATTGTAACAATAGCAAGGCAGTATGAATGTACACTATTTTTCAAAAAGGGTGGCACTAACGTCAGTTCAACTAAGGAATTCGAAATTTAGCACGGTTGTTTGGCCAAAAAGAAAGAAGCTATAAAAGTTCTTAACGCTCGTTTACACTTTTCATGGTCTTGGTCTGAGATTTTTCTTCGGAATTGGTTGCTCAGGAGATGAAAGTTCCTTTCTTTTGTTGCCGCTGTTGTTGCTGAGGTATTTGCAATAAAAGTCTGGGCAGGACTGAAGATCCTCAGCTGAGTAGAAGTCCTTTTCTACAAGCAATTTGTTGTTACGAATGGTTGCCTTCAATCCGTGCTTCTTGGCCGTGTTGAGATATCCCCTCAGGTTTTTATGGACAATTTGGTCATCCGGACTAAGATCATTCGCTATGAACACTTTATCTGCTTTAAGTTTGTGCGAATGCTGTAGAATTTCAACTTTTTTTAGATATGACAACAAGCTAATTTTGAGAACTTGATGTTTACTTTTATCAGTAAAAAAATAGGCGTTGTCCAGATCGGATGGTTCTAGGGTTATTTCTAGCTTCTTGGTCAGGTATGATAAGGCTTCAAGAACATCTGTAGCCTCAATACCGAATACTATTAAAGTATTTTTCCTCAGTTTACGATCCAGAGATTGAAGCTGCTCTTTTAATTTCAGGTTTTCTTTCTCAAGGGTAGAAATTTTGTTATTTGATAATTGCAAGTCTTTCTTTATCTCTTCGAGGGTGTCGTTCGTTGTTTTCGTCCTTTCATCCAGGCTAACAAGTATTTTGTAGACCTCTGATAAAGAAACTTCTTGATTTCCTTCAGAATGTTTCATTTGAGACATACTTATATATGGATATCAATATTGAAAGTCTTGACGAACACCCGTACTAACAAATACAAATGCCGATACGAGATAGTTGTTAATCTCTTGCGTTTTTTTAAATGGTTTCTCTTATCGGATTTCGCAGTTTTTTTTTATATCACTGTCTTCTCGAGAAAAGGGGGTTCAAAACAACGATTCGAATAGAAAAACAAATTCTTCCAGCTTACCCACAGAGTCGAATGATTTATTATAGTGTCTACATAAACCAACAAAAATTTCGAATTTTTGCGGATATCTGAATGTCCAGAATTCAAAACAGACACGAGCACTCTCTAGAACACGTCTTCACTGTTCGAGCAACACACGATAGTGTAATAACGGCATTCAGACAAATCATAAGAATTTTAGAAAAATAAACTTTTTCGAGCGGGATTCGAACCCACGGCCTTCCGTTCTCTAGGCGAATGCTCTACCATTGAGCTATCGAAGACCCTGAGTTCTCCATCGCAAATTTTGGAAGTCATTCATCTCAAATTCTATTGTTAGTTGTTATTTTTATTCAATCGAGAACCTAGTGGCAGTGAAAATTTCTTCAATGATTTGAAACAAACCGTATTCTCCAATAAAATCAATGCGTTGCGTACTTCATGTATAAACAAACCAATATTTTTGTTTGCTAGTTGAAGAATGAATCAAGGTACACTACATTTGACTGTCGTATACTTGACAAACAATAAATATCGCTAAAGTTACAAAAATCGTGGATTCATTCTATTTTAAATGATACAATTTGACCTACAACTTGCAGGAATGTCTTCCAAATATATGTGGTGAACATCAACTTCCTATGCTCATTACAAGTTGAAATAGTTTTATCGTGGGACTGACCAAAGTTCATGAGATTCGGAAGTATAGAGTTGAAACAAATGCAAATTCAGAATTTTACATGAAGTACTAAGGAGCGTGTACATTTTATTACATATTATGCTTCATTTCCTCTTCGTGGGCCTGATTTTCAAATCGGGTGAACTCTCCCATCGAGCGAAAATTCGGATGTCTCTTTCTATCTTATACGGCATTTTAAATAGAAAAAGAGATTCGACTCTCTCTGGGTATAAAGGTTCACCTGATTTAAAAAATTTAACCCCCGAAGGCAAACTATAGAAAATTGTCCCAAAAAAGTATGTTACTGTCATCCGGTCTATAAGGTCTCTTGATCTGATTCACTTTTGAAAATCTCACTCAGAGGAGGTTCCACAAGATCCCTTCTTTTGTTTGAAGAAAATTTTTAATAGCGTTCTCTTGGATCCGAGTGACGTCACAAACATACCTTTACATAATGAAGTATTAAAATGCATGCCTTTTCAGGTAAACTTTCTTTGACCTTGAAATCATGTCCCGATCAGAAGTTAATAGGGAGGGAGATTTTCACGTCCGCACTATATGATGAAAGTGATATTTTTCAGAATATAAAATTGATACCTTTAGTATATAATTTTTTGAAACTGATCTCTATATTGATACGGTTCGGAAAGGATTACCTGCAACGTGTTGAAGTTTGGTGGCAAGTTCATGTCCAATAACAAAACGATCTTCGGTTTGCTCCTGAAGAGGATTTATGAAGTCATTAGTAGGTGGTGATGGAGTTATTAAGGGACAAATAGAAGCAACCTCGTCTGCCAGAAGTGAATTGGTTGGTGATGTTGGCAGGATTGTAGAGTTTTTTACACCCAAAAATCCTTCCATGTCTATTTATAGTAGAACAGAAGATCACTCATACATTGTTGGTTTATCTGAAATGAAAATAAAATATTGGTCATAATTTCCCAAAAAATAATTTCTATGCGATTAGAGGCACCAATAATATTTGAACGAGCATTTTGAGCAGATGATCTAGAAAATGTTCTTCGGAACTGAAAAATGTCATATCCAAAGAATAAAATAGATAAACTGATCATCAAAATGAGGCCAAAAATGTACCCTGAAATATGATTCCCCGATGTCACTGAATTAATCAAGCCTAGATACTTTATACTTACTGAATATCATTCGATAACAATGTGATGGAAAACTGAACTCACCGTATGATTCCAAGTAATTTAGTAACTAATTTATTTCAATGAGACTGTTTATTGTTAGTGTCTACTGGTCCACACATGGTGACGAACAGCTGAGTGCACGCCATTTCGATCGAAGGCCGAATGCGTCGTGGTGCTTGGCGTCGCCAGTGGCGTAGAGTCAGAATAAAATACTGTCGAGAGCGTCGACTGAAATTTCTTGATGGGTATATTTCCGATATTACATTTGTCATGATATTGCTACTTCTATTATTTTCATTCGAGTTGACTTACGTGTCGACAAACAATAAACAGTCAGCATTTCCAAGTAAAAATTTGAATTAGACGTATTATTAGCTCAAGTTATGTCCAGGATCACCTTTCAAAGACTACCTTCATCATAGGTGCATTGATGGGCTCATTATTCGACATCAATTTGTGTTATTTTTTCTTCCCTTTCGAGTCGAAAGTTCAACGAAACTCACGAAACTTGAGGTGATTCGTATGGATATTCACGAAGATATCTCTCCAAAAGGTGTTTCTGATGGAAGGACTGCTTTCAATTTTCCATCTTCATCACAATGGTTTAGTTTGTTCCTTCAGAATATGGGTCGTTCATCACTTTTGGGTAAGTTTCACCAGAGGTATCTTGTACATCATCCAGATCTATGGAACTTTATTGTCTTAGGAAAGGAAAGATTTTTTTCCGACTCTATTACGACCGAAACAATTCACTGAACTCTGTATATTAACACCTCGATTAATCAAATTTTTGACAAACCGATTATTTCGAAAATTTAGTTATTAATTCGCACGGAAAGTTTTAATTTAGAGCTAAGTGGCGAGTTTTTCATTCAGAGGAGAGTTAGTTATAAACAGACACTTTTATTCAGAACTGAGTGGCGAGAGTTATTGAGAGCTAAGTGGAGCAGAGTTTATCCGCGAAGCAGAATTTGTATAACAGAGAGTTTATCGGAATTTTCAGTACAGAGAGTTTTAGTACGGAGCATTGGAAAGTTAGCGGAGCAATTTGAGCGATTGAATTGTATTATGTTGTGATAGAAAGTTGTAATAAAAGTAGTGAAGTGTTGTTTGGAGTTTTAATCAACGAACCCAGAGAAAATATCGTAACAATATTTTTCTCCAATTCTATCACGCCAAAACAATTCACAGCACTTTGTATATTCTATTCTAGGAACAGCTGAGACGAAGCCAGATAGAACCAGGAAATCGGACAGCCAACAGAACGCTGTCGGACCAAAAGATAAAAACGAGTCAATTCCAGATTTGCAATCAGTCGTAGAACATAGAAGAGTTCAACTAAGACCACGCCGCTGAAGATGGCTGCCGCAGATGTAGCCGAAAGCTCCGGAAATCAAAATTCCAGCACACGGCCCTCAAGCCCGAAAAACCGAAGATGTATTTATACTTTCATTTTACAAAATATCTTGATTTATTTGCTTAGAGAATTCCAATAAGGAAATTGTTTCTTAGAATCTGTAGATTTTTAAAAAATAATTCGGACAAATCAACTCATGTATTCTTTGTTAGGGTATTCAACTGCGAGTTGTGTGTTTTTCTCCCTAAAATACAATCGACGTCATTTTTCTTTCGGAGCAATACCTTTCCAACAACATTCAACGTTTTTATTGTGGCAATCAAGTCTCGAATCGAGGGAAATAGAAAGAATCGCTCCTGCAAATTTTTGCAGTTTTTTAATTCCTCTATTTCTCGAATGGATTTCCGCAAAAAATATTTCATATCGAAAATAACGTGCCATCGCATGCGGATATTACAGCACTATGTCATCAAAGGCAGAAGTGTTAGCAATAAAAATAAATTTGTGTAATATGTCTATTATATATATTGTGGTATGCTAATTGCATCTGGTGGATGGAGTCTAAATAATGTATTTCATTCACAATCGTTGAAAAATGTGCTTCTTCCTAACCTACTTTCAGGTTGTAAACTAACCAATTGTTAACCCAGAAGGAGACAAAGCCGGCAGAAGACTTTGTCGACCTCTCGGCACTTTCCCGACTTCGTCTTCGTTTTTTCGAAATGTCATTCTACCCATCGGATTTCTTGAAGTGCTTGATTCCCCACTAAGGTGTACACACAGATGCAGTTGTACAAAATAAACTATCCCTGACCAAAGGGACAGAAAGAATACGGCTAATCTGTTTCTCCCTTGAAAACTGAAAACCTCTTCAACACTAGTTCCAAAAATACCACGTTACCGTTTTATTAGCCATTTTCAGCATATCCAGCGCTTTCATCGCCCAACGCCAGTTAATTTTTTTCTGTTGAAAGTACCTTCGATATTTCAGTGAGTAATCCGAACTCAGTTCATTTGCAGCAATCCTTGTGAAGCATAACTGAAGTTTTTGAAACTGAAGCTGAAATCTTTCAACCTATACATGGGCAACTGACTCTTACAAAGAATGACAATGTCCTGAAATCCATTTTTTGGTTTTTCTCCCTGGAAATGAAAAAAAAAGCTTTCAGTTCTTGTAATATCAGTTTTCAGGGCAAATTGGTATAAATGAATCGACTATTTTGTCGGTTACGTATTTGGGGATTGAATAAAAAATATATACCTATTGAAAGTTCATATACTCCCATTTGGCGACGTTTCGGATGCTAGTCTGTCTCCTTTTTCTACCGATATATCAAATGTTCATAATATGTGTTCAGCTACTATCGACTCTTCTATTCCTCGTCTTCTCCAGATATTTTTATGTTCAGCTATTCTTATTCTTAATGATTCTGTTGATATTAAATGTTTATAATATATGTTCAGCTAATATCGACTCTTCTATTCCTCGTCTTATCGAGTTGTTTTTATGGTCAGCTGTTTTTATTCTCAACGGTTTTGATGTTTCACCAGTATAAATACTGTCACATACACCTGGAATACTATAAAGACAGTTTTTTGAATTCTGTTCCTCATTCCCAGGTTTGTTTCGATTCAATAGGGATTTAATTGTGTTATATTACTTCGAATAGAATACCTATACCTATGATTTTTTCCGATAAACTTTCGAGGATATAAAGAATGATCATTTTATCTGAGAATAATTGAATATGGGAAGGAATTGGAGTTTTTAATATATTTTTTTAATACAATATCCAAATTCATAATAAATTCATTCCATGCGTAACTAACAAAATAATCAGTGTATTTTGCTTTTCAATCATATTGCATTTACGTATCGGATTGAATATATCAATTTGCCCTGAAAACAGATAATATAAGGGCTGAAAGTTTTTTTTTCATTTCAACGGAAGAGAAAATAAAAAATATTCGAGGAAATTTCTAGTTCATCAAAAAACATTCAAACAATATTTAAAGAATAATAAAAATAAAATACATTATATGTTCGAAATAGGATTACAAATAATTATTTCTATTTCATTATATGAATTTATTACGAATGATTGTGAATAAAATACCATACGAACCTCAGCATTTCTTTTTCGAAACATTGCTCACCTCGGCTTTCAGCCCCGTCAAGTGGTACATTTTCCTCGAGAGAAATGATTCACTTTCCTCAACGGTATTATATTATTTTTTTGTTTGACCTATTTCTTCAACTCCGGTTGAACTCATTTTCATTTGATATGAATTGATCCGTTGCTTAGGTGTGATACATTTGTCAAAGAATATCTACAATCGTTCAGTTCCATTCTTTTCATAATAATTTCTGCTGAATTTATTGATTGACTTGTTTTTGCGGCATATCTCATTCATCTTCTTAGCTATTAGAACTTCTGTTCTTGACTCATTATATTTAAAGAGTTTTCAAATAAATGTTTGTATATTATTGTCATTATTTTTACAATCCTGAAATTTGACTTTGATGTCATGTATTTTTCATTCACCCGGCTTACTATGTGTAAAATTCCATAGTATATCTTTGCTCAACTTCATTACTTTAATTGGTGGTGATTTGCATCATTTCTGGATGGCCATATTACTACTAACCAAACACACTCATAGAGTGTATGATCTTCCGAAATTTGAATACCCCCAGACGTTGGTACATATTCAATAAGCATATTAGATGGTTCGAGAATGGTCTCAAATTAGGGCAAGTAAAAAATATTAAATTCATTCAAGAATGAAGTACCTTTATTTCTAGAAGCACAGAATTTATTCAAAAGTTATTTAGAATTGTTAGGTAAAAAAAATACAAAGGAATTCCACAAATACACCTCAATTTCTGATTTTTTCTCGCTTACTTGATTTATTTTGATTCAGATTACTGAAAAAAATTCTTTCATAAGGAAGTAACACAAATTTTTCCAAAAAATGATAAATGTTTCAATAGGAGTCCGTGAATTTGGACCACATTGTTTATTTGTGGACATCTTCATATTCAAATAATGAAATTATTATCACTTAGTCATTCGACGTGGCCATATCTTTTAATCGGTCTCATTTATCTTTCTGTTTATTTTGCCCCTAAAGCCACATCATTAGGATGGTGTTTTGTTCTTAGTACTGTCGAAATGAGATAATTTCAAGTGTTCTTGTCTTCAACTTGTGGGTATGAGAAGAGTTTTGCAAAGCAATATGTATATAATAATTTTTTCAGTTACCATAGCAAGACTCATTCACAATTTTGGTGGACAAGACTCAATTTCTTATTTCATCCATATCACTCACTAGTTTTTACCATGATCTCTTTCATTCCTGTGACAGGCAACTAGCTTAGGCTTTCACTCTTCGCCTACTCCTTCTTTTTCAGCGAGTACATCCCTATTTTTGTCTGATTTTGTCATTGGATCGATGTATTTCATCGAAGAGTATACTTGAATTTGCCAAACCCATTGTTAACACCCCAACTCAATCGAACGAGAGTGTTATTTCAACAAATGATATCAGTTATAGTTATGATCTCTGACCTCTGATCGACTTATTTGAACGATAATACAGAGCAGTTCAGTTTTCTTGCAGACTGTGAACCCCATTACCTCGTCAGAAAACATCAAGAAGTTGTCATCACTACTCGAAAGATATTGAGTTATTTCAAATAATAGTGATTTGGATTAGGAATTTGTTTTGGGAGAATGATTGATAGTGATATCAAGAGTTTCTTCATTACTGAGGTAAGTGAATTTTCTACACAAACTTCAACGATTTGTTTCTCTATTTTTCCTATACTAAGGAAAGTTTTGCCCTGAATTCGGACAATATATTTCGGTATATCTTTCATCATATCATCAGGACAACTTCGAATTAAATTATTTGCAATATGCATCTTAACAAAAGATGGAAAAATGACTATTTATTTTACCCATGACATATTGAATTGATGACCTGAAAAATTACGAATATTAGATATAAAAAAAATAATATTAGAAGAATACAGAATGATTCGGACAAATCATTAATAAATTATATCGCGACAAACTGTAATAAGTATTATACAGAATTCAATACTATGATATAAATTATATCAAGAAACTTTCGAGGTTAAAAAAAATCTGAATTTTTTCACTGCAGGCTGTTGTAACTCTCCGAAATTAATAATATATTTTCTACTATATTGTTTATCATATACATTGATACAAATAATATCAATCGGCTTTCCACGGAAAAATCAATTCCGATCAATCCCGAGCATGATCAAATAAAAGGTCGAAACGTCGACAACAACAAAATTCGATTTCCTGTTTCATTGACTACTTCCAAAATACTGAACAAAAAACTGTAATTTCGTTGAAAATTATTTACGAAACTCACTTCAGTTCATTTGAATAAAGTTTGATTATTGTTACAGTTGTATTTTTATATGAACCCTTTCATCATCATGAAAATTATTTTCATCTAACTTCTCGCCATATATGAGTTTGGCCAAACAACACTCTGGCAGGAGACCTGGCCATTCTGGTTTGTCTGAACGGCAAACTAAAAGGTCGTACTCACGAGAATTGATTAAATAATTGATTAAATTGGTTACCCAAAAGGAGATTGACGATTTCGGTACTATAAGTGATCATAGTACCTTCTAGTATCTCGGACGTCGCAAGAATTTCAACATCGATATCGGATGGCTAAATTTTATTTTCTGTTATTTAAAAAAAAAACCTTTGTTTTTTGGGGAGGGGGGGTTAGTGTTTTTCAGACTGCTGACATATTTGATATTTGAATTTTATATAAAGTTAGAAACTTTCTGGATCACACCGTTAGCTGCTTTCAAGACTGAAAGCATCGGGAGGTTCTAGGAGGAAGAAATACGGGGGCCACGCAATTAGGTACCATAAGAATAAGAGCTACTTTTCATACACCATCAATATTATTTGTATCAGGATCGAAATAGACATTTTGAAAATAACGCGAACATTTGTAATCGTATCAACTATCCAAATAGTTGAACCTGGATTCGATATATTCCATTATTTATTTCCCAAAAAGTTGCATTGGGTTATCTTGGGTTTATTTCAAATTACTTTCGAAATTACTTTCCTACGTCTGCGCTGGCGCTAGGGTGAGTGGGGTTACCACAGACACATAATAGACACTCAATGTCAATATTTGTTTATTGGATTAGGAGTGTAAATCAAGTACTTGTGTCATATTTCAAAAATACTTTTATCATTCTTTTAGCTTTTTTGTGTTCTCAACCTACCACAATCTGAAAAAAATGAGAATTGATTTTGGAATCTATACAAGTGCAGAAGGGCATATTCTCAATATACCTGATCAGTTGCTGCGATAATTTGAAAATAGTTCCTTTTGAATAGAACACGTTTAATAAGTCAGCAACTTTTCGTATACCTCTCAAATTTACCTGTCAAAAAGATACAACTAATATTTATCAAAATACTTATCTTTGACGTTCCGGAAACCAAATCCTATCCCTTTTTCAGAACTTTCACAAATAGTCTCTTCTAGCTTAGTTATTTTGTTCGCTTTTTGTAGAAATTTGAATTTCAACACAATATTCATTATTATTTTTCCAGATTTTGGTCGGATAAGAACCAAAAAAAAACTAGAAAAAAGAATCCATCCACCACAAAATAATATCATTCAAACAGTACTTTTTTCATCATTTCGGATGGTAATGAGAAAAACTTAATGAAAAAAAACTAACGTCAAACAACATCTCTGCATTGGAACTGTTTAAATCATACACTAGTGTGATACGAGTACTGAAGTATACTTTCCTTTTATGGCTGGTATTGTTAACTTATTGATTATTATATAAACTGTTTTAAATCGTGTATCGTCTTCTGAACAACTTCAAATCATGTGGCGCCCATCAAACAACAGTCCGTGAATCACCCCACCCTCCACTATCAAAAAGTAAACGGCAACTGTTCAGCATATAAACAATGATAGAAATATGTAGTTGCAGTTTTCTTCTTCTTTGATTTTTTTTTTCAATAGAGAAATAATCAGCGCGTTACATAGTTAATCTTCATAATTACTCACAGCTTCGGCGTAAATTGAAAATGGTTAGATTTCTTCTCCCAAGTCATATGACTTGAGCTAAGGGAAACCATTATTGAAATAGGGAACTTTAACTGATGACAACACAAAAATGGCTAGTCCGATTCTCAAAAATAAACAATTCTTAGATAGAGCATTAAAAAAACTATTATATGATTTATCTTAAAATCACCCTTTCTGTTCAAATAACAATGTTGATAGCGCCTTCTTGGCGGCGAGTGACTCCACATCATAGATTGCCCATGGAAAAGTTCTGATAATTAGGCCTTCTGATGTGAATACGCACACGCCATACGCGTCTCAATTTGCACCCAGCCTCAAGCGTGTTATGGTTAACGTGACTATTCATTAAAAAAAGTTTTGAGTATTTTACAAGTTTTTTAATATTGAAGATAGAATAATAGAAAATTATCAAAGCAATAAACACAAAATAGTTAAGTAAGCACGACTTACTAAGCCCCAGTAGTGGCGTAACTTCTTAGTGGTATTGTTGTATTTGTCGGCTGAACAAATTTGTTTCGAAATATCGAGCCTTGTTTTCAAATAACAGTACACGATTTATTAATAATTATCTTTTAATCGAAATAAGTTTCATTGCTGCGACACTCAACTGTGTTCTATCTCTTGTCCATATTTTGTTCATTTGAGAAAAACACTTTCGACAGATGCGTTACGGCGCACAACATAATTGGGTGAATGAAGATTGTTGGTATTTCAGCCAGTGAATTTTTCATCTGTCGCAAAGTTGGAAATGAGTGAAAACTCGTCAAAGACTCTCGTATTTTGGCTTCTTCCAATAAACTTTAGCGTAATCAGTAGATCCAACACTTTCTGTACCTCTTCCCACGTAGGCACTTTTGTTAAATTTGCCCATTCGAACACTTCTAGTTCTGTGTTGAGTTGACAACACTGCTCAAAGTATTTTCTACTTGCTTTATAAAATCCAGCCGCCGCAGTTTTCACATTCTGCTGGTCAACAGCAGCTTTCAGAAGATGATTTTTTTTGGCAGACTCTATGTCCGACACAATTTGCCCTTCTATTTCCAAGACAGCTGTATGAAAGGTCGCTGCTTGTGCGTGCAAAAAATATAAATACAACTCTTAGCTTGGTTTTTCGAAAAACGTCTTCGAAATAATAGGGCTTTTGTCGATAGATTATTTTTCGGAGCCTGAAACATTTTTACAACTCTCTCAAGCGCGGGCATTGACACAAGCTACCTTGTTTTACTGTAGCAGTATGTGATGATCTGTCCCGGTAGAATTAAAAAACTCTTTCAAAGCTTCTACTCGAAGGCTATAGATGTAGAAATGTAGATAATATAGATGATGCATTCGAATTCAACGGGAAGATAATTAGCGGTAGTTCTGATGGGGTTGTGGGACTATATAAGCTCCACATCCAATTCCAATGAGCTGTCAGCCTAGTGATTCAAGCAATTTTGAGTAAATATTATTACTCCCTTTCATATTGTTTGAGACTTTGTACGTGCATATCTGAATTTTTGCTCAAAACATGCTTGAATTAAGTAAAAGAGAACAGTCATTTGAGCAAAAACTGTGATTATGTTTCACGGTGTGAAAAGTCCACGTACCCTCCGAATCCTCACAAGCCGGCAAATCAGTACTCTTAAAAAACTAAGCATTAACGAGCCTGAAGCTATGCTTGATCGGCAAGCCTGTGTTTTTCTGATTTTAATTTATTTTTCTATATCACTAGCAACACCATTTAAAATCAGTACGCCACTTCTCAAAAGTAACACCTGCGATATCCTCTTTTATTTGTTTTATAAATGTATTAACGGAACACTTTCGTTTAGGCATTGAAATAAAACCAGTGTGGTGTCGTAATACTGACTGAGTCCAGAATACATGGACTCGTATTGTCAATTTTTTTTTGCAGTTGTACCACAATAATAAATCAAAATTCTTCATCTCGAATATAGAGTGATAAGGCTCTTCTTGATGAGCATACCGTATAATGCCACATATTATTCCCTTAGGGAATAATAGGAATAATAGTCTCTGCCTTTATTCCCTCTTATAGTCCTAGCACAAAATTTCTCGAATTGAATATTACCATGGAAACGATATAACCAAACTCCAAAGTGGTCAAACTCGTGTCATGAAGGTATGAATCACATTGATTCAAAATAAGATCTTGGACATTGAAATCCGATGGAGTAAATTTTTTTAAAAGTGCACCGAAATTCTATCCCTTGCCGAAAAAATCTAATAACGTGGGATGTCGAGTATAAACTCCTATTTTTATTTTGGAAATCGTGTTTAAAATTTGATATTATAACAAAAATAGCCAATCTGATCATGTATTTACATTCTCTAAACCGAATGAAGAGAACGTTCAAATTGTTTTGGTACATATATCAATAACAAGGTGAATTATGACTACACTAGTTCATCGGATGCACAGTGGTAGTTTTTATTTTTGTGTTATTTTTATCGTGTTATGTAATATACGAAGTCCAAAACAAGTAGATGTGTACGTCATAAAAACCATAACAAACAGTCAGTTGCTCTTAATGTTAATAGGAAAACATTAGCTTTTGAAAAAAGTGGAGAAACCCCTCGTGGAATTATCTCCTGGTTGCTTCGCGCTCTCTATTCAATTCAGTAATGGCCAGTAAGAAATGTGAATTTCGAATTTCTCAATATAGTATCATTTTTAAAGAATTGTTTGACCAATAAAAAGTTGCACCATATAAGTATATGAAATTTATATGGTTGGTAAATTGTTTGCAATAAATTTTTCCATGTTTTGAAAAGCCCAATTTCATGTAAGAAAAATACAACCCAGTTACATCCATTCTAAAAATAGTTCAATTATCGGGAGTAATTAACCAAGTGCTTTAAAATTACCGATAATTTTCCATGAAAGCATGTTTTCTAAAAACTGCATGAGTTTATTTTCATATTTTGTCGAAAGAGCCCGACTCCGAAGGAGCTCTTTTAGCAGTTTTTTTACTGACAACATGCTTGAATGGAAAATTATCAGGTTTATTTTGAAGCACGAGTGTACTTCGGTAGAATATTTCCGGAGTTAAAACAATGACGTTTAAAATTCAGTATTTATACCTGTCAAGATGACAAATGTACATTTTAACAATCGTTACTATAAATACACGAACCGAGCGGGTATTTTTCGATACCTACCGGGTATTTACCAGCCCAAAAATGTCCCGCCGGAAATTTATCGGGGGTTATATCCCGAGTGCACCAAGTTTATTCGGTTAAAATGTGTGCTGCACTTCCATGATTCTCGAAATTTTGCTTAGCAAATGACTTGAGTGTATGATAATTTGATAAAATCCCGAGACCGCAGGTCGAGGGATTTTATTTTAAATTATTATACACGAAAGCATTTGCTTGAAAGCAAAATTTTGAAAATCATGGAAATGCACGCATTTTGGTCGATTGAACTTGGTGAAGGAGGGATATATATTTAGATTATTTTCAGAAAACATGTAAACTCGGGAAACATCAAAATCGAACACAGGAACAATATAGTACCAGAGATAGTACCTGAAAAGTGATCCAAACGCCCGGTTTATTTCGAACATTTTAATCGGTTAAAAGGTCTAGTGCATTTAATCGCTGTAAAACTCTGTAAAAGCAGTCTAGCCTTCAACTGTTTCATCGTTTATTCGCATTGAGGGAAATAATAGCTGTAATTAATCGAAAATGTCGCGCATCATATGGGATTTTCAACATACGATGGAAATATTCATTCAATACCAAATATCTCGAAATGGGACAATTTTTTCATTTAATTTTTGAATGGAAAACGTTTTAGATACCACAACATCAGATGAGACCACATCACGGGCTTTTAGAAAATGCAGGGATTGTTTACTTTATATTCATCAATGTAACTAATTCTAGAGTGTAATAAAGAATACATTCATTAATATTGTCGGACAAAACTCGCCTGAAAAATCAATATTCCAAAGTGAGTATATTATCAACGCAAATATTAGGGCATTTTCTATATTCAATGCTGAATGATCAATCGGAAAGGTCTGAGGCATTGGTGTTATTGTTGTAAATTTTCGATAGAGATCACTCAAATTCGACGCAAATGCTAGTCGAGTAAACATATTCAGAAGAAGAAATTGAGTATCACAGAGTAATCAATCTCTATGAGAAGTTTTCAATGGTGGACAAAATAGAGGATACCAATAAGCGCGAACAATGAAAGCAGTACTTCATTTAATTTTCACTAAGAAATTACAAAACAGCTACACGTGTTTCATTATATAATAGCTTATACCCTACGTTTTTTGAAAGGACATTGCTGAAATGCCGTTATCTACATTTGAAAATTTCTGTATAAATCAAGTACCCAGATCCCAATTTTTTATGCATGGTGCTGCGCAGGAACAGGGTTTTCGTAGGGTGGATAAGACTGGTAATAATAGCCAAAATCTCGTGGATGCTGTTTATTATTTATACGCGCCTAGAAAATGCTCTCAGTTTGGCACCTGAAAGAAGATTTACATTTACACTATTGCATAGGTATATGGAGTAGAATAAAGACATTATAAAATTATATTGGAATTTAACTCGAAAGTTTTAAGATTGGGAGAATGCAAGTGATAATCAATCATATGAAATGGTGTCAATTTCTTACCTAAAAGGAGACCAACCAGCGTCAAAAAAGACTGATTGGTAAGTTTTGTTAACGGATCAGCCATAAAGGTTCTACTTCATAAAATGCTAAGTTGAGAATGCTTCAAGTCCGTTGGAGTATACGAATAAAACGTGAAATTCTTCAAACACTGATAAGATTGTTGAAAGAAACAAAGAAAAGCATCGGTTTTGAAAGAGGAAATTGGTGGCGCCATCTTACGTAAATGAGTGAGAGTAAGCCAGTGACCCGCAAATGAAAGAATTCTGTAAGTAAATCCATTATAGTTGGCGATGGCAGCAGCAGATGGATGAATGACTGCAAATAATAAATAATTGTTATGGGTAAACGATACGTTTTGCTATAGTGTTCATTCACTTGAAATGACGTCATCTACATTAGGAAATTTCGACATAAATCAAGTAGTCGATTTCTTCATTTTTCAAAAGGGCATGCTGTTAACCTTTCTGATATGGCTTTATCTAAATTTCAAAATTCCGAAAAATTCACGTCTCAGAATCCTATGATTTTTTAAAGGGCATGGTGTTCACATTTCTGAAATGGCGTTATCTATATTTAAAAATTTCGATAAAAGTCAAGTTGTCAAACCCTACATTTCGTGAAAGGCCATGGTATTGAATTTCCTGGAAAAGGCGTCATCATTCGGTGAAATCATAAATGGAAAATTAAAAAACAAATTTTTCGAAAATATGAGGTGAAAAATCATGTTATTTCCACTGATTATTATCTGAGACATCTGATGTTGGATGAATACATTTTGTGACATGATGAATTATACAATAACTTTCAAACCACTCGGTATAAATCTATATTACTCTAGATTTTTGAGGAACACTCTATCTCGCTCATAGTTTTCTTCTCTTTATGATTTTTATCCAATAATTTTCTCTATCAGGTAAAAAAATCAATTATCGTCCTCAAACTTCGTTGATTCAAAATACACGGTATCCCAATAGCGCGTATTCGCTCGATATATTGATTATTCGAAAACATATAAAAAAGATTCAAATGAAAGTTATGACACCAGGAAGGCCATATTTTGAAATTGGTTTCGGATGTACAGGGCTTTGCTTTTTTTCGTGACAGCAAACGATACAATTGTATTGAATCTTTGTTACTTTATCATGAATTATGCGAAGGAAGAGTTAATTGTAATGAATTAAACAACAGAAATACGCTATATCCATAATTCCGCGTTAAGACTTTTTTTCGTTGTATTTTAATTCTTTTGTTGGTACTTCCAATTTTGGAAATTTCGGGAGCATGCTATAGTGTACCTAATTCTTAGTTTAGATTCTTCATTAAATTTCATTTTTATTGTTATTCGAGGAAGGCTGAAAAATCATATGTAAAACATGGATGTAAAGGGCTACGCGTCAGGCAGTAAATTTCGTCCTCGGGAGGAAAAGTAGCACTCTGCTCTCTTGTTATACAAATGGCTATTTTTGGCTTACCGTATGTATGCCGCAAAATATCCTGACACACAGGATCCACGGGTGAAATGTTTAGAAATATTGAAGGAAGGATTTGGGAGGACAGAGCACTTCGAAAACGGGAAAAAGAGTCGTTCTAAAACAGTATTCATTGATGAAGACCAGTTAGTTAGCTGTTACTCCTGCAGTGGTAGAAATTCCTAAATTGAGGAAAATCAGCAGAGATATCAAAATCTTCAGTGCTATAAGTTTTAAAAATAACAAATTTCACCGTTACCACTGCGACTACATCATGAGTTGAAGGAAGCGGATTTTCTGAAGATACTACAATTATGTCGAAAGATGTGAAATGTAATGAAGAAAAATGAAAGATTTCTGACGAACATCGTGTTCACCGACGAAAGTATTTTCCAGGCCAGAAATTTACATGCAGTGCTTGTTTACGATCATCAACATGAATTGAGTCTAAATATATGTGGCGGAATTGTAGATAAACGTTGATGGACCATATTTTTTCGAAAAAAAAATCAGTTACGTTTATTGGACTAGAGAACGTTTCCCTTGGCCGCAGAGGACGCCAGGCCTATCTTAAATGGCTGATGATTTATGACGAACAGTGAAATCGGAGGTTTAGCATATTGTCGGTACTACACAGTAGATAAAATTGAGGAATCATGGTGCATGTTTTTACGTTTAAAATTTTTTAAATATATTTTGAAAAACGCAAATGATGATAGAACGTCTAGGACTAATGTGTTGGTGTCGCCGGATACGTATTTTCATGAAGAATGCGAAGACAGACTATTATACAAGGTGTTTCGTTAGAAAAAATCGCAGTAACTTCAACTGAAAATCATAGTACCAGTTGAAGCACCCTGTAGGAATATAAATGTCGGGAGCTGAAGGGAACATTGTATGGACAGAAAACAAAATGGTTTTTCCATTTGAAAAAATTATAGATTTTGTTCTCACGGAAAAATTCAATACCCTGTACATCTGAAACTAGTTTGAAAGTGTAATATTTCTGGGGCTATAGCACTTTCATTTGAAACTTTTTTCGCATTAGCGACATCCCGTTTATCTGACCATCAGGTATTGTGAAGAAAAGAAATTGAAAATTTGATTTCGTTTCGTCATTCATAGTTGACACAATTCTTTAGTACTAAATGCATTGAGTCAACGAGTGAGTGAAGAAATGAAAAAAATCAAAAATATTATTTGTGATCAAGATATCGCTGACGAGAATTGATTAGGCAATCTATGCAAGATAAAATCAATTGTATTTGAAAAAAAAATTGTCTAGTCGAGATCTCAATAATGATAATATTATTCGGGTAGTAGCCGAGTTGTCTACGGCACCGGCTCATCTTCAGATTTCTAATTGCCGGTTCAATCCGCAATTGTCAGTCGCCCAGATACAACAACCGACCCGGTAGCACTGTGGGTTTTCTGGATCACCCTACAGTAAAAATGGCAGAAGAGCTAGTGATTTACTGCAATCTCAATTCAAAATTCCAAATGATGCAAAAACATTTTTTGAGGTATTGCCGATCTACTATATCGATATAACTCTTTGAAAAAACATTCATATACTTCCCGTATAGTTCAGATGAGATCTTACGAAAATTCAAAACCGATATTCTGTATCTTTCAAATCAATCTTACGAATATATTTCAAAATAAAGGATAATATATGTATGTATTTATAACTCAGTATTACTGAAGCATAGATTGGAATAAAGAATTTATACGCAACTGAAAATAATTTCTCTGATTGTGTAATCAACATTCGCTCAGACAAAACTTCCAACCAGTTATATTCCATCAACAAAATAAAACTCTCACGCATTACACAAATGTTTCGAACTCTCTCTTCTCATTTCTCAATAAAGGAGATAGAAGAGGTGAATAAGTTATCTCGATAACATAAATCAGTATTTTTTTCATTCTGTGCCCACTTCTTAATATTTCTCAAATAATATGCGAATAAATGATTGAGAATCTACCAACACTATGAAGAGGTTCGTTTCTGACATTGTTTGTTTGTATGTTTGTTCGTAGGGGCTAATTTTCGGAAATACTGAACCGATCATGAAAATTATTTCACTGACAGAAAGTTAGAAATGATAGCAGTAGATGTCAATCAAGTCGGAGAAAAGCGGACAAGATGTGTTGCTTTAACGGTGTGCGCTGACTAAACGGTTCAGTATAGACGAATACAATGTTCATTAAAAATGTTGTTCTCTATCAGTTCAACAAAGGAGTCATTGGTGATATGTAGCTAGCTTTTATATTCGAATTACTATAAAGGTGTTCTTATTAATCTATACATATAAAATGTTTTGTCCTGAATAACTGACTGACGGATCAACGTACAGCTTAAACCGATGATCTTAGAGCCCTGAAACTTGGAGGCTGTGTTCTTTGTATGAATTAGGCTCCGATGAAAAAGGGTTCTTCACAAATGAAAATCCCGCATATGCTTTTGGCGATAGAGTGAAGGAATTGATTCTCAATCATTGGTATGGGCACAGTTGCAGACCAGTTTCGAGCTAATCGGCCACTCGTCAGTACAAGGTAGTGCTACCATTAACACGAAGTCGATGACTTCTCATAATTTAAAATTAATGTACTCCATAGTATCATACGTCGAACAAAGCTGATACGAACGAAATGCAAAATTTGCCGTCATTGCGCCATTTCCCTATGGATGAGGTATCTCAAAAGCAAACCGAATTCGCCCATTCCTTGTAAAAGCTACTACTTTGTACTGACGAGTGGCCAAAGAGCCCGAAACCGGTCTGCAATTGTGCCCATCCCAATAATTGAAAATCAATTCCTTCATGTGTATCTCCAAAAGAATATGCGCGATTTTCTTTCTGTGAAGAACCCCGCTCTGGCACCAATCGGATATAATACAATGCCCTTCGTGGTATTTGCCAGGGGAGTAGATGTTGTCTAACAGGTGTCAATGTTGAGATTGGCCTGAACAAATTGTTCGAATGATGGTCTGATTGATAACCAGTCTTCAGGTATGCTCACCGACTATGTCGAATGTTTTAATCATTGTTTATATTTTGCGAAATTATCTACCCTATCTCACCAAGAAACCATACTTTCTATCAGCTGAAGATACAGGTTTGTTCATGTGTTGACCAAAGGTTAGCCTTTGTTCGGAGAAAAAACCAAGACCTTTCATTTCAATTTGAAATGGAAAACTACAGAACATTTGGATATATTCAATCGAAGCCTATTTGCGGAACACCAACTATAAATTGCAATGATGTCTTCTTGAGATTTCAAGCAGTCTTAAGATTTTTCAATTGAAAATATTGGGGTCGTCGGCATGAAATAATTTTGTAGAATAATTCTCGTGTGGAGGGCCAAAAACAACAAAAACAAAAATGGGCCAAAACTCGATCCTTGCGGAACTCCCGATGAAGATGAATAACATTTTGATTGATAACCTTCGATTTCAACAAATCGTTTTCGGTTGTATGAATACGTTCCAAAAAGCTGGTGTAAGTCAAAGAAAAATCGAATCTCCCAAGTTTGTGTTTCTCGGTAGAGTAGAAATTAGCACGTCCGCCTTTCAAGCGGAAGACCGGGATTTGATTCCCCGCCGTGCCACCGTGCTGGGATTCACACGAGAAAAAGTAACCCCTCGTTAATCCATTGCACGCACAAGTGTCGGCTTCTGAAGGTTGACGTTCGTCAGCTGGTTAACTGTGATACATAAGAGGTTAGTGACACAACATCTCTTCTCCATGAAACCATGCTGATGAACTACTGACATTACTTTTTTGAGAAAGCCGTATATGAGGTATTCAAAATTATCTCAATGAGCTTTGAAAAATTGCATGATATTCAGGTCTATTCTGTTGAATTTCAAATAACTTTCAATGTTGAATATTGATTACTGAAAATAATCGGCAACTGTAAGAATATTATGATGCATCGAGATTTCTGAAATATCTTGTAGGTACTGGTTTTTCGATATGAAATAATATTTAATTCTCGATTAACTTTCGCAAAACATTGATTATTGAAAATGTTTGATGTGAACCATAATTGAATTTGGAACCATTCTTGACTATATTCAATAATCAATAGGACAATAGAATAGACCTAATTGATATACTTCGATAGTTCGAAATAAGCGTAGAATTTCCTTTTTTCAACACAGGACATACTCAGCAATTGTCCAACTACTAGGACATAGTTTTTTGACTAATATCAAATCGAACAAATATAATAATAGAGATTGCATCAGTGCCATTATGCAATATGGGACTACAGAATTAGTATTTAATATTTTACAACGACTAATTTGTTTTTTAATTTCCTAGATGCACGAAAATGTCCTTTTCATGTATCTTGTTGAAAGTAATGCAATCTGAGTTCCCAGTTGAGTTTTTAAAGTCATTATCAGATTAATTGCAAACGCCTTCAAAATATGTACTGAATGCATTTATAATATTCTGAGGCTTGTCATGAACGCCATCACCACTCCTCACCAGGCTAGGGATTTTTGAATTACTTTTCTTACAATTGATAACATTCCAAAATTAACCTGTGTCACCTGATATAACGTTTTTTGTGGTTTCAATGGAGGACTGATACTCATTATTCATTTGTGTTGTCTGTCTATGGAGAGATCAGTATGCATTTTTCATGGTAAAAAATATTTCTAAATTTCGTATAATTTGACAAAAACCATGGCTAGTACTTTCGTTTTCGGATCATTTTGAGGGGTACGGTTCATAGTTTGACTAGCATCATCAACGTTTCAATTTTGCATGATATCATTGAAATCGCTCCGATCCAGATCTAAAATCGATGAATACATTGTTATGTCAGTTGAGCAAGCCTGAGTGATTAAACAAAAATCGGACCCAGTTAACTATCAGAAGGTCAACACTTTTTATCGTCGATATATGCAAAGGTCAAACGAGTTGTGACTGAATTATCAGAATATTGATTTGGATTTTAGAGAAACACACTGGAAAAAGTCATACTCTAACATTCTCTTCTGAAGATGAGTCCGGTGAAAAACTCAGAACTCTTCTTCTTTGATGAGTTTTTTGTTGAATTTTATTCATTTTTTCCAGATATAGTTGAGACAGTACATGGATTCGAAATTTAAATCACCTCCTACGAAGAAAATATACGACTGCCAATTGAAAGAAAGGTTTTCCTCCGTTCCCTGGAAACTTACTGTATTTATCGACGTATACCACATCGAAAGCCCAGGTCATGTCTCTTGATTTCGTTGCCGGTTGTGTTGGAGGTGAGTACAATATGTACTGTCTTGTGAGTTGCTGAACATATTCTGTCTGTTTTGGAATTCGGTATATAATGACCACAGAATGGATGCCTTTTTGAGTTCAGTTTCATAATGATTCAGGGAATCGAAACACATCCCTTCGAGAAAGTTTGTCAACTTAAATACGATAGATAGGTATATAGGGCCAGTTGCACCGCTTCAACTCAGCAGAGATTCAACAGAGCTTGGCTCAATCGTCAAGGAACAAGAAAGCTGATTGGCAAATCCATAGCAACAAAGCCTGGCTTAGATAAAGCACTACTTAAGAAAAGCGGTGCAACTGGCCCTTAATCTATTAACCAAACGTCATTGAAGGATGTGACAGGTGTTTTCATTTTTCCCAACGTCGAAGACATGATAAAATGTTTTTCACGTTTCACGTAATGTGTGGGTTGTGGATATTAATGTCGGGTCAACCGTTAATGGAATATTCAGGATATTAGATAGATATAATTAAGATGTCTAGAAGGATGGTGCTGGGACCGATGCGATATTGTTTAGAATTTTATGGCGACACTTTTCTGTCATTAGTGTCATTTTTACGTATCGTGGTGTGTTTCTCAATTTCATCGCTAGTTGACGCTAATTGGAAGTGCATAGTCAATCGATTGATCGACAAACTATATTCTTTGATTCGAGCAGTCAACAAAATGAGCAAAATCTAATGTATATTCATAAAAAACAAAATCGAATGAAAGGAACATAATTATAGGGAATTTGGCCAGTATTCTGAACAAATAATATAGGTTGTTGATCAGTCAGCGTCCAAAAGTAAAAGTATAGCCAGCCGTCAGGTCAGCCGTTTATACATTTCCTGGGAAATTTGTACCTCTTTTCGTTGCAAACGCCATCTGAACTGATTTGATGTCGAAAAGCCATGATGCTTATTATCATAGTAGGCATGTGTCGCCAAGTATACACCAAACATGCCCAGGTATAACTCAGTACACCATCCTTCTAGACATCTTAGATATAATCTATTAACCAAACGTCATTGGAGGATGTGACAGTTGTTTTCATTTTTCCCAACGTCGAAAACATAATAAAATGTTTTTCACGTTTCACGAAATGTGTGGGTTGTGGATATTAATTGTCGGGTCAACCTTTAATGGAATAATCAAGATATCTATATAGTTTTTCAGTGTAGATTTATTTTCATACAATAGATCTCTTTTACGTCTTACTTAGAGCTCTACCGTCTTTATAGACCTGTTAAATTTGTTTGTTATGAGTTAAAAGTAGTTTTTTGTTGCGATGCTGCTACCAGAATTGTCATTCATTTCGTTTGTATGGAATAAAGTATTTGGAGAGAAACTGCCATTTTTGACAGATATCTCAGGAATAGACTAAACGGAGATATATTCTGCTGTAGATGTTTACAGAGAATGATTTTCCATTTTGTCTTGAATAATGCGATAGTAATGAGTTTTTTAGGTAGAAATTATGAGTCCCAAACACTTGTGGATATTCCGATATTGTATCAAAGCTGTTATAGTCACTATGAGTCAAACTGAAAAACCTAAAAAAATAAAAGGAGATGGAGGAATTGAGAATCAGAAATAATGTATAATATATGGAAGATTGATAAGCATATCGATTTTATGAAATATGACTAGAATATCTGAAGATCGTCGTGGAAAAAACTTTTTAAAATTTGAAAGTTGAGGTACACTCAACAATGAAGATCTACAAATATACACATAGCAAACATTACATACCTTCTTCACGCTCGGGCACGGCCCAGCTCTTCAGGTTGATTGACAGTCATTAGATATTTGAAGTTGAGCAGCAACGAGCGCAAGTAGTTAAATAGGAAAGACCGTATGAAAAGACCACACAACTGCAGCAAAATAGCACATCATAACTCGTAGGCAATAAACATTGAGCACGAGATATATGGAGGATATGTCGTCCTTCGGAGGGGACGTAAAGCCGGAGGTCCCGAGTCAATGGATATTGGGCTCGTAAAAGATCCCTACCTCTGGTTGGAATACCAGAGGTTTCTGCAAAATTCCCGGTTGGGGGAAGTGTGCTCACAGGCGTCGATGATTAGCCTTGGTAGCGGAAATAGGCTGACCTTGAATAAACATTAAAAACATCTTCCCGCTCCCCGATTATTTGAGAAGATAAAACATATTGGGACAGTATTATTCAATCATTCAGGTCAAGAGCCAAGATAATAATGCCCAAATAATTTCAAAGACAAAAAAATGCTTCGAATCTTTGATCTGACAGATAGTTGCCTACAGTGTTGAGAATTATATATATATATATATATATATATATATATATATATATATATATATATATATATATATATATATATATATATATATATATATATATATATATATATATATATATATATATATATATATATATATATATATATATATATATATATATATATATATATATATATATGTAGAAATTGATGTTTTCACGGATCTTCGATATGCAAGATGAATTTTCTGGGTTTTTATCCGTTTGGTATCTTCTGATTTGTTCGACGTTTCGACTTCCATTTTGAAGTCATTCTCAAGAACTGTGAGACGAATATCTGTCCATACCCGTCCTGGTCAATCACTATATATATATATATATATATATATATATATATATATAAAACCAATAATTAGCCTGAAGGAATGAGAGTTCAGATATATTGAAATATATGGGGTGTTCCATTTGAAAAAATTGATGTTCGATTTTGTGAGCCTTTCTTGCGCCCCTCGTACAAAAAATAGTAATTCCTGAAGTAAGCTCTCATAATGCGATATAATGAACTCATAATATTTCGAAAATTCCTATTGGTTTAAGAGATATTCAACTGTCCCACTGGTCTAGGGACACACTGTATATATATATATATATATATATATATATATATATATATATATATATATATATATATATATATATATATATATATATATATATAATATATATATATATATATATATATATATATATATATATATATATATATATATATCAAAGTTATCTGTTCGTGAAAAATCTCAGCACAAACAACTGTTTCCATTTGAGCTTTCGAGTAGGAACGAAAGAGTTGCAGAAACTGTTGCCATTTCGATGTAATTCTACACCGGTAAAGTTATCAGGAGTTGATTTTCATCCGCAGACGACGCGGCAGTCCCTACAACCGTTCATAATGATTGGCTTGCTCGCACCAAGGCATACATAAAATACCCAAAAGATGTATATTTACCTTCATGACAATACGCTGATCTACCAACCCAATTGATGAGTTGATCAAATATTATGGAGGTATTTTCCATCATTAGAGTTTCCCTATATTCATTGATAGATGGCCGAGCTGTTAAAAATCGCCATCACGCAAGTAACCGGTGGTTGACCTCTGATTATGGAAACCATATTGTTTGTTAATTATTTCTTATTTAACGAGCTCGATAATTACGGCTTTTTCCATCATCTCGGAGGTGACAGGAAAGAATGTAATATTTTTATATTTGATAGGCAAGATCTTATGCCAAATATTGTGTGAATATGGGTCGACAAATATTTATTGAATCTGTGTATTGTTGTTATTTTTGTGAAAAGAAGGAAGTTTTGAAGAACTGTTTTCGGGATTCGTGGATCTTCATGAATCATCAATGAAGTGTCGCAACAAAATTTATTATCTGTATACTTCTTAGGAAATCTTATGTGTTTAACATGTGTTGGTCGTTCAACTGAAGAGAGCATGCTGAAATAGTTAACATTAATGATAGTATATAGATATATTTATTATGACGATTTTTGATGTTTGATAGCAGTCTTCACATTATCAAAACTAAAAAACGGTCATAGTAAAGGTTTTCTCTTTTACATTACAGTGCATTGGTTGTGGTGTAACTGTTGTACCACTTAATATACACCCACATCACTCTATATTTTTGAAAAGTACACCTGAAATAATATATAGGATGTTCCATTTGAAAAAACGAGGAAAAATGGTTTTCGAGATCTGATTCACCTGGTATTATAAATAAGACATCTGTTAGAACGATTATTGAATAACGAAAAAACTATATTCTCAAAAGTTCATCATGAAGAATGGACTTTTCAACGGAATTTATCTCGAACATGGGGACTGGAAAGCAGTAAATGTCGTTCCATTCGAAAAAACAAAAATTTCAATAAGCTAAGCTTTTGATCTCCGTCTTGAAAGCCTAAAGTATTTGATATCCAGAATATTTTTGGATGATTCCACTCTTGCATGTCAAAGTTCTAATAGTAATTCGATATGACCCACAGCATAACAAAAATAAATTACAATTCCATAACAGCTCAAGTGAAAATTCGTCAAATACAAGTTTTGTCTGATAAAAAAAATTGTTTCTGAAAGCTTACAACTTCAATCAACAAAACTCTCTTTTCAGGAATGGCCGGAGTTGTAGTGGGCCACCCTCTGGACACTGCCAAGGTTCTCCTACAGACCCAGGATGTGAAGAATCCTAGATACTCTGGCACCTTACATTGCCTTCGATATCTTCTAGCAAGAGAAGGTATCAGAGGTATATACCGAGGGGTGACAAGTCCTTTGTTGGGAGTGGCAGGAATAAATGCAATAGTATTTGGTGTGTATGGTAATACACAGAGGCATCTGAGCAATCCAGATTCTTTGAGGAGCCACGCTTTAGCTGGGGGAGCTGCTGGGCTATTTCAGAGTTTCATTTGTAGCCCCATGGAACTGGCCAAATCAAGACTCCAGGTGAATGTGTAGGGCAGAAATATACACGTGGCTACGCAACGGCGTTAAGTCGGTTTGGGTTTTTATCGAAAAACGTATTTTTTTTTATTTTTTTTTATTTTTGGATAGTTATCGTTTAGCATAATTATCCTTAATCAACGAATTTGAATAATATATCAAAATGAATTGAAATCTCGAATGAATACTCATGAAGTCGGTTTGGTCTGTTGAATATGTAGAAATAATTGTATGCTCATGCAGACAAAACAGAAATGGTAGAATAAAAGCCGAACACTGTTCAACCTATCTGCTCTTTATCTAAGTTAGATGTATACACAAAGAAGTGTCCTAATACTGCAAATATATTTGCCGAAACATCAACTATTCCCGAAAGTGTATTTTTTACAGTTTACCTCTTTTTTCTATTGAAAATCCACTTTGAATGAAAATTTTTCTATTTCAAAAGGATCATTTTACATATACTTCATTTAGTTTCCTGAAAAATAATAAAAAATATCAGTTTCCTATACGATTACCACTCTCGAACAGGAAACTGTGATATTCTTTGTTAAATATGGATTTTCATCAATCCAATTCAATTCCTGAAAAATATTTTTTATCGATTATGTTGTATTGAACTTAATTATTTTTGTATAGTATTCCACAACCAAAAAATATCCTGTGATGAATAACAAAAATTTTGAAATTTTTTTGTTATCAGAGTTCACTTCAATAAAAATATATGTAGCTGGAAAAAATTAAAAAATTAGAGTAATATTTTTCGATATGATGAAACAAGCAATCGTGAAATACATTAGTCAGTGTTTTTCAATGTTCGGGTCGCGACCCCCGGGGGGTCACGAAGCCTCTGTAGGGGGGTCGCATGGGCTCGAGATAAATACTTCGATTATGATTAATCAATTTCTCCCAGCGTGGATATGTTTTTGCTACATTGAGAATTAAATCATTTTCCAAATTTAAGCGCCTTGGTCGTATGTACCCATGAGCCTAAATTGCGTTAGTTATCAATGAAGAATAATTTGTTTTACTTACCTAATAACGTATTTATATCAGAATCCTAATCATGCAAACACATTCAAAGGTTTTATGGATTGAATCTTTCTATTATAATAATATAAATGAAAAAAAGGAATGTTTGGGGGGTCGCAAAATATGTTTTCATACTATGCGGGGTCGTGTTATGAGAAAGGTTGAAAAACACTGCATCAGATGATGGATTCCTACTCATTATCATGATCAAACACTCCTAACAAAAAACGGGATAAAGTCAATCATTTACATAATCTGAATCGAAGTGACCGTTACTTGATGAAAATTCATATTAAACAAATAATATATAGTTGTATGTGAAATTTTCACATATTAAGGTTCACTAAACCTTGAGACGTGTTTCACTATACAATAGCTTCCTTAAGCAAGAACTTTAAACTCCTGCTTGAGGAAGCGACTCATCGGAAATGAGTAAGCCTCTGAAGAAGATGACCACTCGCGCTAGAGGAAGAAATTCCAAAGAACGACGGCCTTCAAGCCCGAAGAAAAGTAGTTATACTAACAGGAATGTTTATGATGAAGATCATAACAATTTCTTGTATGGACCCAGAATAGTCAACAAAGGGTTTCCTCAAGGAGCCGTATTGGGCCTTTTTATATTCAACATCTACACAGCAAACTTGCAAGAAGTCTTCGATCTACCCATAAGATGTATTTAATATGCGTATGATATCTGTATTTATGCAGTCCGTGAGACGTATTCCGAATGTGCAGTTGACCTTAGATACCCAATGTATTGCTTTGAATATCGGTTAATGGCTTCTCCCTTGCTTGAAAAAAAATCAGCTTTACTCATCATGGACTGAGAATCGGAGACAACCTCAATCTAAGCTCTTTATCCCAGTAGTACTCAATTATAAATATCCGGGGTCAATTTTAGACAATAGGCTTGCATGGAAAAAGCATATCAACTACGTTCAAACCAAGATACACAAAAACCCTGGTGCGTTGACTGATATGCTTTTGTTTAGTCAATTCCTCTCGATCTGAGAAATCGAAGCCGGAGCTTACATTTTTTGACGGTAGGTGATGATGCAAGTGCGATATTTCAAAGCTGCAAGTCCAATCAAGTGACAGCTCACGAGTGAATTTCGATACCGACGGTCTTATTAGCTAAACTCTCGCGAGATCTTTTGTTCACCGATAGAATCATCAGTATACAACATTTTCGTAGAAAGGCCACCTTATGGTGGATTTGAAGGATTTGAAATTTGAATGCGTTTGGTTTAAAAGTTTCAATAAACTCAATATTTAGTTTTGTTCTTTTCATTTCACGTTGAAATTTTCACGTTTTTACCGTTACTATTGGTGATGTTGAGTGCAATTTTTACCTCTAGTTATTTTTATAACGGAGCATTTTGCATTGTTTGTGATGTAAATATTGTCGAATCTGATATCCATCTCTATAATATATCAAGTAATTGAGCAAACGCAAGTAAATCATTTCTTAGTGTTAAAAAATATATTGTTACAATATTTCTGGGTTCGGTTATTGAATGAGATTTCGTAACATGATAGTTTCAACACATATTAAGAAAATAGTTTTGAAAATCCCAGAATCAAAATTGATGTCAATTGATTATAGAACACGAGATTTTTCTGATGATGAATAAAAGAAACTTCACCTTGAATGACTTTTCTCAACTGACCTGTCTAAAAGGTATTCGTGCGATTTACTAATTGTTTTCCAGAATTTCCCAGTTTAACATATTTTTTCCAGCATTATAGTGACAATGATTGTCACGTGCCTAGAAAAGAAGTATGCAAAAACATTCATTTAAAATCATGGAATAAAAATTTTTCAGGCGAGTGTGTTCAAATGCCTATAACCTACTAAACGGCCGTCGGGCGTGCAGGAAATGTGACGTTACGTCACCAGATTGATCTGTGGAAATCAATATGGGGGCGGATCCCAGAACATCCTTATGTTCTACGGGTCCTACATTCGGTTCATACTTGAGTACTGATATTACCGAGTGATAGACCGAGTGCTAGAAAAAGCTTTAAAAATTTGTCTCGGTGCTTTCGAATCATCTCCAAACCCAGCTTACTTACGGAAGCTTAGGAAAACCTCTCCATCAACACAGACATTTTCCATCCTGCAGTCAATATCGAATTATGTAGCAATAACCTAATAGGGGCCATTTACAGTATATCAATTGTTTATCTCGTTAATCAATACTGGAAGCACAAAACATTTACAAGTCCAATCCTGTCGGAAGTGATCGATAGTGGAACATCATGGATGGTCGTTCAGAACCCCATCAGCAACTAGACTGTTGCCATTGCGTCTCATTGTGGAAATTCAAAATCTAGGGGCTTGGGATAGGCGAGACAATGTTCTACCCGGGACGTATCACTACGTCGAATTCCCATTACGTCGAATTCCCACTATGTCGAATTCCCATTACGCCGAATTCCCACTACGTCGAAAAGCATCCCCACCACTTACGTCACCAAAACACGATCGTTATCGAAGCTGGATCCCATTCGACGTAATGGGAATTCGACGTAATGGGAATTCGGCGTAGTGCCACACCATGCACTTTCAATATCAACAGCACAGCGAAATTCATCCTTCTTTTAGGTTAGGTTAGTTAGGTTAAGTCAGATTGGGTTAACAGGAAATTGCAGAATATCCGGTAAATTTTGCGAGTGCGTATCACTACGTCGAATTCCCATTACGCCGAATTCCCATTACGTCGAATGGGATCCAGCTTCGATAACGATCGTGTTTTGGTGACGTAAGTGGTGGGGATGCTTTTCGACGTAGTGGGAATTCGGCGTAATGGGAATTCGACGTAGTGAGAATTCGGCGTAATGGGAATTCGACGTAGTGATACGCACTCGTTCTATCTCATACATTGATCGAGCGCAGTTTTCCAAACCCCTCTGTTCGTTTTCGGGTGACGTACGTCGCCAATTCATTTCTTCCTCGAACCTTGGCCGAGCCTGGCAGTCACGTTACAACCGTTATTATTTGTCTCAGTTGTAGCAGTTTGGCTGCCCCTTTCAGTTATTGTTAGGTACTTCCATTGGCAAGCGTTTCTCCAAAGTATTGAGCTTCTGGACCAGTGTCGCTAGGAGATTACTCAGGCTCTCTTCGTCTTGATCAGTGATGGTCCTGACCCTATAAACTTTTCGAAACTATCTGAAGGTATTGTTGGTAGCTTCGAGCTGTAGAGCATAGAGAAGAGCATATTTCAGGGTGCGGTGATCTCCTAGCCTAAAACGCCTAATGCATTTCGATGTCTTTGACTCCGTTGATGAAGCTGTTAACACATAACTGGTGAGTAAATTCTTCTAGTACTTCCGGGTAGGCGAGTCTAACCAGTCTTTCAGTGTCAGCCCCATATGTTTGCAGAGTATTTGACTTGCTTCAGTTACTGACTGCTATACCTAATCTCCAGAGCCGATACGACTGCTTCAGAAGCGCTCTGCTTTTCCGCTGGGATGACTTGCACTATTCCGAATGCTTTTCTCCTCTATTCCAGCATGAGCTCTGCCGCTCTCTCCTCTTCATCCCAGTCATTGCTATCTACAGCCCACTCGAAATACCACTTGTAGATGTTCCAGGAAGTTTCGCCACCGAAAGTGGAGGTTTATTACGCGACACAGGTGTTTTTCACCTCCTGCCCATCGAGGCGGAGATTGACTCGTTCCTGAAGCTCTCACTTCGGTCCCTCAACTCGTTTCTGAAGCTCTTTTTCCATTCTCTTCACTCGTTCTTGAAGCTCTTCTTTGGCTCCCTTAAGTTCTTTTCTACTGACTTCGGTTTCTTTCAATTCGCGGAATATTTTGAGAATCATGCCTCTCTTTTCTTTTCTTCGCTTTTCTTCAGCCTCTTTTCCTTCCCTGCGTCGTCGTTCTTCACTTCTTTCTCTCCCTTGCGACGTTGTTCTTCAGGGTCCTTTTCTTCTCGGCGTCGTTGCTTTTCTTTCCGGCGTTGTTCTAGCTGCAACTCCATGGCCTCCGATGCTTTTTTTTCCGGCATCGTTGCACCTCAACCTCCCTTTCTTTTTGCCGTCGTTGTTATTCAGCTTCTTTTCTATATCCCCCATATAATTGTAATTGGTCCTTCTCGTATCTACCATGAAATGTCTGGGCCCCTCCACTAACTTATCGCGCTTCTTTAACACCAGTTGTTATGTTTTTTCTTTGGTTTTGAAAATAAGTAATAATTAGTGCAGCAGAATCAAAAAATTATTTTCGAACAGACTCAACAGATCACCTAAATAACTCAATAAATCACTTAGATAACTATCGTACTGTTTTGCGTACTTATTGATTTGCTCGATAGCTATGTCGGTATTTCACAACTGACCCCCCCATCACTATCCTGTGCGTGATAAAGGTTGATAGGCTTAGCTTTTGCGAATCACTTGCATAAGCGTAGAATATATGGAACAATGCGTCTTGAATATTTCGTTCTCGATAACGGTCGATGGGCGTGGTCTTTTCCGAATCACTTGCATATGCGTAGAGGAAATCATGGGCTTGGGGAGAGGATTTCATTGTTCCGCGTAACAATATAATAGGCTTCAAGAGATATTCAATAGATTTCACCTCTCATATTTCACCAAATATGAAGTGCCACTGTACATTATTTGTATTTAGGTATTGTTGAATCTTAAAATATCACTAATGCGGTCCGATTCAGTAAGTATGACTACACAAACCACATATGGAGTTGATAAGCAGATTAAGATACATATGTAGCCTTTGAGAATTTTTCGATTCCGCTACATCACTAGAGAGTCAAGACGGCGTTACTCTGGGGAAGATTGGCCATTGAATTCGTTATAATTGATGGTTAATCTGTAAAAAAACATTTGAAAAACTTTCCTGCCATTGAGTGACTGATATTTTCGCCTATTAAATGATAATATGGCTTAACAACCGAAATGGAAGTCTCGTGAAGACGTGAATTTTCAACGAGTTAAGTTTACTACTAGCTTTGACAGGATCAGTTAACTCTGAACTTTGCATATCTGCTTGAGCTACTTTGCTTGAGACTTTTCCTGAAGTTGCTCGTTCAACAGGGGTTATATTGACCGGAACGTTCTATCTTCAGACCTTGGTTTTGCGTGTTTTGAGAACCTCAGGCAGTAGGAAAAGAAGTTGGCAAATTCTTCAAATGAAGTTTTTTTATTCTCAATAAACTGGAAGAAATCACAGTATTTAGAGTTATACATTTTGAGTTGAATTTGGATCAATTCGAGAAGTGACAATTTGCAGACCACTGATTTCGAAAATGATGGTCCATTTCAACATAAAGAATTATTTTTCAATTCGCTTGGACTGCCCCTTTCGAAAAAATATCACAAGGTTTTGCATTGGATGATTCATGATACCAATTATTTTTATCAGTCACTGTTTGTATTTCGAAAGTTCTAGAGACAAATGTCTTCCAGCAACGTGTCCTATAAGTAGTATATTCCATCGAATTTGGATTCTGAACCAGAAATGCTCCTTCAGTTAGTTCAGCTAGTAGAAGTGCGTCCGACAGCTCAAGTCTATACAAGGATATAGCTTTGTGGGGGGCTTTCGCACGTAATAATGACACATGTACTTTACCTTAAACATTTCGAGAAAAAAGGTAGATACATAAAGCAAACGCTTGTACAGAAAAATAGCAGAAACCATGCATTTGTGAGTTCAATGGATTTTGGATTGATACATATCTAGGAATTTGTTCCGTAGTTTTCTGGGTATTGTAACCTACCACAATCTGATCAATATTTGAATCTATACAAGTGTAGAAGGTCAGATTTTCAATCTACCCCGAAAAGTTGCTGCGTCTACTGAAAAACAGTTCTTTCTGTATAGAACAAGTCCAATTAGTCAGCAACTTCTCGTATAACTCAAATTTTGCCTATCAAAAAAATAATAAGAACTAATATATATATATATATGAAAATACTTATCGTTAACGTTTCGGAAACTAAATCCGCTTCCGTTTTCAAAACTGACACGCAAATTCCTGTACAAATCTAGGAATTTCCAGAGTTTGGGCAGTGATAATATAATTGTGGAATTGAATCAAATATTTGAAAGATAATAGAAAGAATAGTTTTTCCATAATGCGTTTGGGAACGGATGCAGTCATTTTTATATTATATTCGAAAGCATTCGAAACATAGTTCCATTGTATTCCGAGAGTTTTTGAGTTTTGTGATTCGGCTGCAAATTTTTTTAAAGAGCAGTTTTTTATTAATATCATTCAGTGCTGATCTATCTATCTGAAAGATCGCTTATATTTTTTTATAATAATGAGATGCCCTACTGAATTGGAACCTGTTAGTAGGTCATCGTACTGACGGTATTCAGCTATAAACGAGAGAGATTGGATTAGGAATTTTCACGCCAATCTTAGCCTTGGAAATCATGTTCTTATGTTGACTTGCTAGTACATTTTGGCAATATCACCTGACATCACTATCTCATGTTGTCTAAATCGAAAAAGTACAACATTTTGAATTTTGTGAAAAATATACCTTAAGCAATTTGGATGAAACATAAATAATCTAAATCCTTCCTTCGTCAAAATATTCAAAAATTTTTATGCTTTCATTTCTATAATTTTAGGTTTCAACAAATGTTGGCAGAGGTCCTGTCGAATGTTTGAGAAAAATATTCGCCACTGAAGGGGTGAGAGGAGTTTTCAAAGGATTGGGACCAACAATAGGGAGAGAAGTTCCGGGATATTCGACGTATTTTCTAACTTATGAATTTTTGAGTCGGTCTGAAAATTCTGAGCCAGTTTCCACAGGGAGAATGTTGTTGGCTGGCGGTTTTGCAGGTAAAATTTCATTATTGATATTCCTCTGAATGAATGTTGTTGGATGCATTATATTTTTTTTCACCACTAAAAAACAAATATTCAACAAATTTGATCAAGAGTGCGAAATAATCCATTATCTTAAATCGAAAGTGTTCAATAAAAGAACAAGTCAAAAGGTTCCCTGTTCCCTGAAAACTTATGTTTTCTCTAAAAAATAATTATTAGTTTTTCCCAATATGGAATAACATATAATCAGCTGGATTTGGTAATTGAAAGGAAGATATTGAGACAAACAATTGCCAAATTGTATCAATTTATGTGTACCGGTCGGTTGCGAACCTTTCAGCTGACGGTATGAAATACCCCCACGGCAAGTGGGTGAATTAGTGACTTTCCTTCCAATAAATGAATACATAAATGAGTGCACAATTTAGCAAGAATAAAATCATATATGACTTTTTTGATCTGACGGGAAGAACATTAATTTTTCACATTTGGTATGGAAAGTATATTTTTTTATAATTACTTCTCGGAAGAGAATTACCTTTCCAATGATATATCACTATAGTACTTCGAATTCAAAAATCTGCTGATGTAATTGATATTTTATGAAAAATTATTTTCATGAGTATGCTATGAAAAATTGAACAATATCATATTAATAACAATAATTCATGGGTAAACTTCTCAAAAAAAAATTATATGCAGACAAATATTTTTATAATTCATTTTTTCTTCATTTTTCAACATCAAGGAATATTTGAACTTAGTCATAAACTCCTATATATATTGAAATAAAAAACATAAGTATGTACTGGAGTTTTTAACCATCTATGTTCCTATGTTAGCAATTTGAAGAAATGAGTGACTTGATGTTGAAGAATAAAGAAATATTAAATTATTAAAATAGTAAGTCTGCATTAAAACTGTAAAATCTTGTACTTGCTTATGTCAGTAGATTGTGACTTGGAAGTATGATTGTGATTCATCATTGGAAACAAAACAAAAATACTTTTTAGTTAAACCGTGACAATTGGATGCGTTTCTGGTGAAACAGAAGTGTCATATATAGTTTGATGCTTGCTGAATTGTATACTATCATTTCAAAGTATCGAATTAAAAATATCCATACAAAATAACAACGTAGATACTAGGGGTGAATTGGTGTTATATTTCCCCAACATAAAAACGGTTTTCAAGCCGACCAAGAAGATCCAACAAAGCCTCAGGTCGGCTAAAGACAAAAGAGACCCACTGTCAGCAGCAAGGGTTTATCGCATACCGTGCACCTGTGGGAAGGTATACATCGGTACCACGAAAAGATCCATGGAAACAAGGCTCAAAGAGTATGAAAGGAACTGCAGGCTAGGGCAAACTGGCAAATCGGTGGTGGCGAAACACGCACTGAGTGAGGGTGACCACAGGATTCTGTTTAAAAATGCTAAACTGATTTCCCCCAACCAGGGTTACCATAGCCGACTGATACGGGAGGCGATAGAGATCCAAAAACATACGGACAATTCCAACAGAAAAAAAGAAGCGTTGAGTCTAAACAAAATTTGGGATCCCATTCAGAGGAAATCAAGAATAACTAATGAAATCACGGCAGGTAGTGCGGTAACTTATAATGATGATTATTCCCCGAACCCAACAGAAGTAATTAACACTCCATACTACCTGTATCAATATAAATACGCCTCAAGAAATCGAAACGTTCAGTCATCGAAAATGAATAAGCCTCTGAAGAAGCTGGCCACTCGCGCTAGCGAAACGTTAGGAAGAAATTCCAGAGAACGACGGCCTTCAAGCCCGAAGAAAAGCAGTTATACTAATAACCTCGGCCGCGGAAGCCTTAACCATTTTGTCTTATTCGAAAGCATTCGATAACATAAATCATCAAATACTACTCTCTAGTTGAACTATTTTGGATTCAGTGACACAGCAATAGTATCAATTTCATGTTATTTACATGATAGAAAACAAAAGGTTATTCCAAATGTACCACAAGGCAGCATTTTAGGTCCTTTGTTTTATACCCTTTATACATCCACTTTCATTAAAAAAATGAAATTCTGTAACTACCACTTATACGCTGATGGTTCTCAGATTTATCTCTCCTTTGATCCTTCAAACCTTGCAGAAACCGTAAACTGCCTCAATAGTGACCTCAATGCAATTCTGGAGGTATCTACAGATCATATGCTGAAAATTAATCCCAACAAGTCAATTTCTATGATATTCGGAAAAGAAATGATCTGTGAACAAGTAAAAAGTTACGATTTGAGAATTGGAGATTCCAAAATAAATTTCAAGCCTCACGCTAAAAATTTGGGGCTTATCATAGATTACAAGCTCAGGTTCACTGAGCATATAACTTATTAACTCAAAACTGCTTATGCATCTCTGAAATTGATATACCCGCAAAGAAAATTCCTAAATACAGAGGTCAAAAAACTATTGTGCGATTCACTAGTCTTATCCCACATCAATCACTGCGATGTGGTCTACCACAATTGTTTGGATAGTAACGACAAAAGGCGCATACAGAAATTGCAAAATTCCTGCATGAGACTTATTTTTGGTATAAGAAGTAGATCCAGAATTTCTCACAAAGTAAAAGATTTGAATTGGCTCAACATGATCAACCGCAGACGTTTATACATAGCCTGCACTTCCTTCAAAATAATCAAGTATAAAAATCCTCCTTATTTACATGATAACCTAACTTATAGAATAGACATACCTGCGCACAAAAAAGAATTGTATAAGCCCTCATTCTACAATATATCTGAAACAATCAATTATATAAATACCTGGGACCCCACCTGTTTTGACCTCACGATGAATACCTTAAAAAAGATTTAAAAACACTTATTTGACACTCAGCATGTTTTAAGTGACTCAGATAGAGCATCTGCATCGAGGGTCTGATTCTTGATTAACAATTAATTTTTAAAAATATTTTACGTTTTCATTCCACTCCACCACTCGTACTCTCATGACCTCCTTCCTCACCTTTCTTCCTGTCTATGGCTGTCTCTCCATTCCACTGATTTCACTGTTCTCATGTTCCTTAGCCCTATAACTAGTATTTTCTTAACTTAAGGCTTTGGTGGAAGATCAGAAGCGAGGTAACTCATCAATCTGAACCAAGGCCAATTGCTCACCATGGAATACCAGAGTGATATATGTTTTTCTTGTAACAAAATGTGGTGTGCAATAAACGTATTATTATTATTTAACGAATATTCAGCAGCAGATACTGAAACTAACAGCAAAGGAAAATAATGAATTCATACAAATATGTTGCTGAAGTTCAATGCTACAAACACTGGATGTGTTTCGCTATCAATACGTCCTCCATGTTTTCAGAACTGAACAGTTTTCATGAGGTAGAAAAAACTCGTCTGCTAAACTTATTTCATTATTTCAAAAAAATTATTCTCCTGAGTTTTGACAAAGAATCACAATGGATTACAAAAAGTGTGTAGGGGTGAGAGATTGGATCCCCGAACCTCCCAAATGGGAGCCCAACTCGTTACCTTTTAGACTGTTCATTCTATAAATGATTTTCTGATACTCCCCATGAATGGAATAGTATTCACTTTCTGATAATGTCCATTGTTTTCAGGAGTAGCATCTTGGGTGATAAGTTACCCAGTCGATTTAATAAAATCCAGAATGCAAGTGGATGGCATCACTACCAAACAATACACCAGCTCTTACGACTGCCTCAAGAAAACAGTTCGTTCCGGGGGAATTTCTTGTTTGTTCAGAGGTCTGACGCCCACCATAATTCGCGCCTTCCCAGTGAACGCCGTTACTTTTACTGTCGTAACTTGGACAATGAGAATACTTAACGGGGACGCATTCGACGTGACGATGAAGACGGAATCAATTTTGCAGGAATATGCAGATGTCTTCAGTAATCTTGCCGGCTCTGAAAATAGTACGCTCGGATGATCAGAGTTACTGTTACGTTACTGAGATTTGTGCGTGTTCTTCGGAAATATGCCGCTGGAGGACTGAATGAATAAATGATAGGAATAAGCTGTGAATTATTATAGACCTGAAAATATTTATTGCTGAATTGTTTTCGTTGATAAAATGTACCATGTTACTTGACCAATCTCTAAATCTGGACATTATTAAATATATCAAAACACAGTGCTTCAATTTATTTTCACTTCTCGTAACTGAGTAATATAATGTAATCCATTATAGAAGAATAAGGCCTTTCAACATTTTCGTCGATCCTGGAGAGTGCCACTTTTTATGTCGAATTAAAAAAAAATTATCCACAGTAATTCGAATATAGGTTTTTTCTAACCTACTTTCAGGTTGGAAAGTGACCAATTGATCACTCAAGAAGAAAACGAGGTAGGAACTAATTTTACCAACCTCTTCGTTTTTATTCAGAACGTCATTCTGCTCATCGGAATTTAGGGAGTGTTCGGATACCCGCTAACGTGTACACACCAACGTTTTTGACAAAACAAGCTGACCCTGACAGGATATCGTAGCTACGGCCTTTTGTCCACTGGGAGCAGAAACCTGACGAAATATAATATGGGCCATGTGGACGCGGTCCCCTACCGATCTATGAGTTTGGATCGCTCGTGCGTTATCGTGCGAATTCTGACGAATTGATGTTGCAACTTACCGCAACTTTCCACTCCCAGTGGACGAGAGGCCTAACATACAGTTTATCCCAATGCACAGTACTGAACGTATAAAAAAAAATATTAACATGGCCGCCCATACTGCGGTGGCAGGGCAAAATTTGGTCATTTCCTTATGGATTTATAAGCCCGCTTCATCCTAATATAACAGTTATTCCAGGGAATATTGAATTGATTTAAAATAGTTCCAGACCTATTAATTGTGTATGCATTACGGTGGAATTTCAGTATGCTTACAAATATAGCTACAAAAAATAGATTTCAATATTGAGAACAAAACACTACCCACTAAATAACGTTTGCGTCATTCCTGTACGTGAAACTGATTCCAAGAACACCCCGTTTCGACGGGGCAATTTTGTCGCTGCAACTTCTTGCAGCGGACTGGCTGGACTAATTCGAGACCAATTGCAGATACTTGGAGTAACTTGAATTTTGTTAAGAAAATTGCCCAGCATCCGAGTACACAACTTCCGTCACTGGGAAAAGCGCGGGGGGTGGAACTCATTGGGGGGGGAGGGGTTAAAAAAAATAATGAAACCAATCGATAAATTATCATTTTTTAACATAAAAATATTGATTGCAATTTTTCATAAAAATGCACCCCTTTCGAGTAATAGCGCAAGGAAAAGTGATTTTTGCAAAAAAAAATAAAAGATTTTAAAGTTTTTAAATTTACTGATAATCTGTTAGTATTACAAAAACATTATATAATACTTATATGAAGTATTTTAGTTGACAAATAAAGTGGTTTCTGTTTTATTTTTGTACGATTAATATTAAAGGAGATATGACATGGCAAAAATGGTTGCTTAACGAAAAATGAAGAAACAGGATCGTTCTGGCGTAAATATCTCGAAAAATATAACTGTTACAAAAAAAAATGATTCCTATCATTTTGCAAGATGACAAAATCTGGAGAATCTTGAGAACAACCAGAACTGTTTAAAATAAGAAGAAAAAAAGTTATGGGCAAAATAATTTTTTTCAAAAATTTTTAATGCCAATTTTTTAGCGCCATATGGGCTAAGGTGCTTGGAAGAAAAATCCTTTGGTGAAAAGTCAGAACACTTCGTCCTAAATATGTCCAGCCATTTTTGGCCCTATCGGGTAATTATTGTTTATGTTTTGGCCTGCTAAAGTTGGGTACAATCGTGTATTTTTTAAAACATTTTCAGTTTTTGGCCAGCAGCGTGAACATTATTTATTTTAAACAGCCAAATTTTTCAGCATTTATTTTCATCTGTAAGCAAATTTGTCCGTTTAAAATTGCCTATTTAATGTTTATAACGGTAAATGCTCTTTTTTGTCGGGCGAAATAAAAAAAAAATTGGCCCATCCAATTCAAATGTTGCATATGACATGAAATTTCGGCGATAACCTTAGCTTTAAAATGGTTCCTGGTACATCTCGTTATCATTAGCCAAAAAAATGTTATGGCCAAAAAACCTTTTCTTTCCATCAATCAAATGAAATGTTTATAGTTAATCCATTGGGACCCTCTATTTATAAGTTTCATGAACATTTTGGAGCTTTGCCCAGTAACCAAACTTGTTTACTCGGATACTTGACACCTTATTTGACAAATTCCAAAAACTTTTAAGTTGATCTGAGGGGTCTCGAATTAGTCCTTCATTTTACTAAAAAATTTACTTCCTTTACTGGAGTATACATTATCGAAACTGATATATAATTTCATTCATTTCTAATAATTGATATTGTGATTAAATCACCTTATTACTCAACTTGATTCCTCAAGTCTCGAAAAATAATTGAAATGTTCAAAATCAATATTCTTCACAATGATGCCACAACATATTTATGGTTTGCGGCAACAAATTCACCATAGAAATAACTAAGTCGCTGCAACTTATCGCCCAAAAAAGATTCATGCAACTCGAAAAACTTGCATGAACACATGCAATTTTCTGGAGTTGCGACGACAAATTTGCATCGTCGAAACAGGCTATAAGAAGTTATCAGAAATTCTATTTTGCTATTTTTGAATTTTTTCAACAAAATATGTTTCCTCGAAAAAATAAAAGGTGTAGGCCTAGATTTTTCCAGTCCAGCCCCCCTCCCCCTGAAAATGTTTTCATGGGGGCCCTTCGATTTAGGTAATCACTTTCACCATCAAAAACCCAATCCTCTTCAATAATTAAAGCCTAAGTCAGTCTTCAGAAATAATAAGTGAACTTTTCATGAGCCATTTCTCAACCGTCTCGAATTTGCTCATCGACTTTCTTAGTCACTCTTAGTCACCTCTTTGTGTTTTACCCTGCATTATTTCTCTCTAGAGATTGTTGGCCTCAACATATCTCATATAGCAATTGAGATTACCTTCACCACAACATTAAAATTTGCACGGTTTTTTTTTCGTTGCATCACTTCTGGGACGTCCGGATGTGTTCACCAAATATTTGGCTAGAGAGTGCTCACCAAATATTAGAATACCTGATTTTTAGCAACTAATATTATATTCTGAACAATAATTTCCATTGGTATATTGGGATTTAAAATTAAGATCGCAGCGCCACATTCAAGGAAACTGCAACTAATAAGCACCACTTTGACAACCATTGCCATTTGAGGTTAGGGCTTTGAAGTTGTACGTAAAATTTTGTTAGCGAATATTACAGTTTTTAGTAATTTTTTGCTTTTTATGTCAACGTTAACCATGGCATGCTTGATAAACATCACTAATAATTTTAATCATATTCCAAAAATTTCAAAATGATATCTCAACGCCACTTTGACCAAGACCTCAATAATAATAATAATAATAATAATCACCACTTTGACAATACTTTAACATTGTTTGAAACTTCTACCAGAGGGCGTGTCGCTTATTCGGAACCCTAAAAGGTTGGTAACTCACATGTCAAAATTTCTGTATGAAGTCGACATTACAACTAATAGACTGGCCGTCATGACATAGCATGATACGGAATGCAATGATTACATCTATAAGATCAATCAACTTTATTTTATCCTGTGTTAAACAAATGATGTGAATGTTTGGCGGCATTATATATAATTGAGAAATTTCACATTTATTTCGAACCTTATTGCATACAAAATATTCATTTTAACATTCAAAATGACATACTCATTGCTATTCAGTATCCCGTCAATTTGAATTCACCGCCAAAACATGGCATAATTGGGAAGTTCATGATTTTATGCGACGTCTGGCGGAAATATACCGCACTGCTATAATTTCACAAACAAACGGCTTCCATTTTATGTGTGTGAATTTATTGAGTTCTTTGGTGTTGATTTAGGAAATCTCATCTGAAGTTGTAATTTTTTTTGATTAATAATAACAAACAATCATGGATGCAGATCGCTCAGTGAGCCGTATAAAGTGTTTGGTGCCAAGTGGCCGCAACTCTAGGAACCGAAATCCACACGTTTCCAAAGATAAATACATCTTTGGTGGGAAACATTACGGAAAGTGGATTGAAAGAGAAAATAGACAGGTACAAGGCTCGGAATATTAAACTGAAACTGCATAAATCACCACCTAGAGCGGCTTCAGTTGTGTTACTTGCATTTCAAGAGAGATGATTTCTTGTTACCTGGTGAGTCTGTTTGCCTATTTTTAGGCGAAGTTATGGCGCATTTCATCATCCATGTAATAAAAGCCTCTTTGGTTCACTAACACTACACTTAAACTAAAAAATGTCCTGGAACAAATATCATTAGATTTTAAAACACAAATGCATCTATATTCACCTCCAATGAATGGTATTGTGCGGATATTCAAAGCATCATGAACACAGTTATATTAACCTTCACGACAAAAATTTTGTACAATGAAAATATAGCAAAAAAACACCAAAATCTTGTTTAGCGGGGGCAACTGATGACTGGATTTCAGTTTGGCGCGTTATTTCACAAATGTAAACAAGGTAACTATTTCAAAATGGTGGATAAAGTTTAACCACCACCAGCGCCCTCATCGGTCGATATTCTTCCCTATTCACCCGAGGTGACAAATTGACATTTAAGTGTATCTACTTGTCATGTTCCGATATTCCTGAACAGTCCTGTCCAGTTAATTCAGTCGTTCCGATTTTACAGACATTCACTGGCAATTATTTCGCGCCAATTTTCGAGGTACCCTGTTAGAGACTGAAAAGTTCCGGTGCTACTGCTGCAGAAGTGGTCCTGTAGTCCCAGTATTCCCCAAACCGAGTTAGGTTAGGTTGTGTTAGAATAAACGTCAACGGATAGCAGATTGAATTTGTTGTCAGATCATTGCAATTGCGAAATTATCAGAAATGTTTCGAGTTGTACTGGAAGATATTTGCGTAGAACTTGATGCTGAATTGAAATGAATCCAGCAGATCAATAAAATCTGCGGGAACCCCATTTTTCGAAATTGCAAGCCTTACTCACTCACCCGAAATGTTGTTTGAAGAATCTTAGGGGTGTAAAAACCTACTACATTTTGAATGTTCCTTTCTATTCTTGTTTTTTTTCTATGGAACCTCTAATTTTGTCGAGGATTATAATTTCAGTAATTTTATTCTCTAAAGACTCTCATTATCACAGCTCGAGCTCTCTCAATTTTCTATTTCCGTATCGCTATTGCCTAATATTTCTTCCAATTCTTAATTCATTTTGAAATAAGATAGGGTACGTCACACCTGTCACCGCTGACAGTTCCTTCGACGGATGTCCGATGGCGATCCGTTCCGATATCATTAGCAGTAGATTACTATCACTGCAAAAAGCGTTCCGAAAATGCTTATTGTGGCCAGTAATACCAGCAATATCTGAACATGACAACTTTATGGCATATTTGTCACTTTGACAGCTCAAGACTGATTTGAAATTTCAAGCAACGTTATATCTATTTTGACCAAAATTACTAATCTCTCTCTAAAATAAAGTACTTTCAACCAAACTCAACTTACTTTGCGCAAAACATTTTCTTTTTATTATGTCTAAACGAAACAATGTTAATTACCTTTTCGCAAAACTGGATGTTTTTATTGAATCCATCCTGACTAAACTTAACAAATCTGGCATTAAAATGTGATTATTGATTCTAAATCAAACCTAACCTAACCTTTCGCAAGAAGAATTCTTTCTCCTTACACCCCGTTTTGACGATGCAATTTTGTCGGTGCAACTTCTCACGGCGACTTGTCGCTGTGAGATATGTCATCTAGCTGTCAGTTTGCATTGCCAATATTAAAAAATAGCACTGAATGTTACCAAGATGAACGTCTACATTATCACAACTGATATTAAATTTCATTCATCTCTAATAATTGATATTGTGATTAAATCACCTTATCACTCAACTTGATTCCTCAAGTCTCGAAAAATAATTGAAATGATCAAAATAAATATTCTTCACAATAATGCCACCACATATTTGTGGTTTGCGGCAACAAATACACCATAGAAATAACCAAGTCGCTGCAACTTATCGCACCAAAAAAGATTCATGCAACTCGAGAAACTTGTATAAACACATGCAATTTTCTGGAGTTGCAGCGACAAACTTTCATCATGGAAACAGGATATTACGAATCCTAACAGCCCAATTCCATGTTGCACTTTCTCGCGGCGACCATCGCTGGGCGAATTATCATAAATCTGTCAGTTTCAATTGCTAATATTGAAAAATGGCATTAATTGTTACCATTGTAAACGCCTACTTTATCCCAATATAACTTCATTCATTTTTAAGTTTTGTGATTGTAATAGATTCACTTAGTTACTTTTCTTGGTTCTGTCAGTTTCAAAAAATAATTAAAATGTTCAAAATGATCATTCTTCATAAAAGATCCTTACAAGTCGATAAACTTTCTTGTATGCATGTAATTTTTTTGGATTGCAGCGACAAATTGCATCATGCAAATTGTTTGTAACATCCTATTTCCACATTTCAAGTTGTGCTGTTTTAACAGCAAATTGTTGCTGCGAGAAATCGAAACTTTTCCTAGTGATCAATTACCCTAACACCAAACTGATATTTTTGCACTCGACACGCGTTTCGCCAACAAGGTTAGCATCTTCAGGAGAAGATAATTGTTACTGAATCCAAGTATAGGGTTAGTTGTTTATATACCTAAAGTTTTCCAGGTCCGATATGGACTTTGTTTGTTACTGCTAATTATTCTAATTAATTTCCCGATAATGAACTAGTTCAATCACTACCTGCAGAGTTTGTTGGTCCGTCATCTGTTATTATTGATTATTCATTCATGCTGTTTTTATATTTTGCTGAGATGACAAGGGACCTATCCCTCCCGCTTTTCAATTCGTTGTTGAGGGAGTAATCAGAATAATCAATAATAACAGAGGACAGACCAAAAAACTTTGCAGGTAGTGACTGTACTAGTTCATTATCGAGAAATTAATTAGAATAATTAGCAGTAAAAAACAGTGTCCATATTGAACCGGAAAACTTCAGGTATATGAACAACTAACCTTAGCTTTAGATTTAGTATCAATTTTCTTCAAATCAATCAATAAAATCATTTATTTCCTTGAATTGACAAAAAATGTATAGGAAATATTCATTATATACGAAAGTACAATACAATAGGGGACAAAACAAAAAATGTATAAAAATAAATATGAAAAATATACACAGTAGTAAATCACATTGTCGCTTTTAAAAAGTCGTCAAGAGTATAAAAACATCTTCCTAACAGAAACGACTTCAAACTCATTTTAAACAACGAAAGGCTACATATTGACTTCAATTCCTTCGGTAAACAGTTATAAATTCTTGGTCCTATGCGTTTTGGTTCACTTTGAGTTATCGTATACTTAGCTGCTCTAACGTGTATCATTTGCTTTTGTCGAGTGTTTTTATCATGAATATCGCTATTGAGAATGAATTCATTCCTGTTAGTGAAAACATAAACTGACAACTCATAAATATATAGTCCAACCAGAGTTAAAATTTCGTATTTAGTGAAAATGTTTCTGCATGAATACTGTCGAGGATCATTAAAAATACAGCGTAGGATAGCTTTTTGTTGGATAAATACGTTCTTGCTCATTGCAGAGTTGCCCCACAGACATACACCGTAGCGCAACCTTGATTCGACCTGGGAATAATAAACAGCCATAAGTTGGTCTATATCGAGAATATTTCTCAAGTTATTGAAAAGATAAGTTAATGAGCTCAATTTTTAAACTAATTGATCACAGTGCACATTCCAAGAAAGACTCTCATCCATCTGAATTCCTACGAATTTAACAGCATCATGGGTGCTTCTCAAAATATAGTCATTTACAGTCACCTGAATGTCATCGGTTTTATTCTGGTAGTTATGAGAACAGATGAGAGTTTTTTTTACATTAAAAAACAGGTCGTGACTATTGAAATAGTTAGAAACTACATCCAGAGTAGATTCACATTTTTGTGTCAATTCATTCGTTGCTTTGGCAGATATCACTAAACTAATATCATCTGCATAGGCAGTAACTGCAGAATATGGTATTTTCCTGTCTACATTATTAATATATAGTAGAAATAAGAGGGGCCCAAGTATAGACCCCTGGGGTACTCCCAACTGGACCGACCTCATTTCTGAGGTTGAAAATGAAAAATCTTCTCCTGAAGATGCTAACCTTCTTAGCGAAACGCGCGTCGAGTGCAAAAATATCAGTTTGGTTTTAGGGTAATTGATCTCTAGGAAAAGTTCCAACTTTTACACCAAAGATTTCCAATCTCATTGTTTATAGCTGCGAGAAATGTTATCAACACCAATATTGAAAAATAGCACCTGCTATATTATCACGGCTAATATATGATTTCTATCATTTTTAATTTTTGTGATTGTGATAGATTCACCTCGCTTTTTTTCTTGATTCCTTCAGTTGAATACATGCAACTTTCTTCAGTTGCTGCGACAAATTGCATCGTGGAAACAGAGGGTAACTGAGCTAGTGTCGAATAAAAAAATCCGTGCAAGTCTGCATTTCGATTCGGAGAAGACAAATTCGAAGTCAAAACGCGCCGCGAGGATCAGAATGCAACTTCAAAATTCAAATAAAAAATAGGATTTGAACATTTTAGCTACTTAGTTTCAATTCAATACATAACATACTGTTACTCGCCATTGGAAATGAAAATTATATAGTAGAGTGACAAAATTATAGTAGATTGTAAGTTATATAACCTAAAATTTCACTTTTTTTCTTCTGAAAAGGGTCTTGTCATGGTTTTCGTTCTATTTTTCTATTCATTTCTAGGTATTCTGGAGCTCTCACAACTATTTTATTGAAATCTCGAACACATAGAATTATGTTAACATCATGTTAGAATCAATCAACACCATAATCAATGAATGATATAGAAAAGGGTGTATTCATCTCGATAGGAATTTAATAAATAAAAATACAATTTACTCAGGCTTCCTCATCTCTCAGTAAATGATACTACCAGCTTGAATAGATAACTTTATTAACAAAATTGCCACCATGGCGCTGGCAACTTAATTTGAACACACTATATCTCACCCATAAATTTGCGGGAGAGAGGAAGAGGAAGTATTCTGATATCCGTGATTCACTGAATAGATTGAATTCGTGAGGTCAATTATACAACTGCTTTTTTCGTTAAAAATCATTTTTGAATAATCATAATCATTGTTGTCTTAGGTATATCATTTCTCTGTGGAATCTTCATACTTATGTGGAACATGAACACATTGAACACACTGGAAAAGTGAAGAAATGGAATGGAAATATCCTATGTAAATATCTCTCATCAGACATGCATAGACACTAACGGCGACACCATTAAAAAAATTGAGTGTTTTGCGTCACCCTGCATTTTCATAAAATTTTCCACAGAGAATTACATAAAAGAAATGATAAAATTTTGCATATTCACGCTTTTAGCATGAAATATTTCCTAACATTAAACGAATGGATGACGAATTTATTTCGAGGATGTATTTTATTTTTTCTCTGGATACTGCTAAGTTCCGTAAAAGGTTCTCTTGATGAACAATTGTCAACAAAAATTAACTCTTTTGCATTTTGAAACAACTTCAAAGAAAAATCTTCGGTTGCTGTCATTTCATTATCATGTTGGTATATGGAAAAACAATTGGAAATGGTGCCCCATTGATAGATACTTTCTATTATGTGATATTTCTTGACATTTATGTTACACATATAGGTAGGCAAGTTTTGCACAGGAAAAAAATCTATTGCCACACATAAATATGCAAATGCCGTACAGCCTACCAGAAACAAGATGAGTAGATTTCAATTCTATGAATATAATCCCATATCCACACTAGCTAGGGAATGAACTCCACCAATCATGGAGGGCAATTACTTACCATCTCCTTCTATATCTAAACTCGTTTCCTTTTTATTTTACCAAACTTCTATATATACCATGATTTCGGCAGATCTGTCTGAGAAATTATGTTCCTGATATGATAGTTTTAACGAATTGAAAGCTTTCTGTAAGCGGTAACTATCACGATGAGGAAATCTGAGATCTTCGTCCATCCAAACTCCTGGATTCTACATTTTGTTTGTGATTTGTATGTTTTTATTACACAAAAAATGTGTTTCGAAAATTGTAGCGCGGATTTTCCTCCTTTTTTTACCAGAAACTAAAACAAAAAGATTAAGGCTTTCGCGGCCGTAGTTGTCAGTACCACTAGTTTTGTTCGGGTTTGGAGGACGTCGTTTTTTGGAATTTCTTCCTGACGTTTCGCTGGCACGAGTGGCTAGCTTCTTCAGAGGCTCATACATCTTGAGTCAGCGGAGTCAAACTCGAGATGTATCAGCCTCTGAAGAAGCTAGCCACTAGCACCAACGAAACGTCAGGAAGAAATTCCAAAAAAAGACGGCCTTCAAACCCGAACAAATATATATATATATATATATATATATATATATATATATATTGTCAGGTATCCCTACATGTGATGTAACCCATACAAATTTGATTCATTTTGCAATCGTTGCAAACGTTTAACTCGTCTTTGTTTCGCTACAGTATTGGATGTTTAGGATAGAGTTGTTTCAGTCCTTGCATGAAGCTCAATGATTCAGTGTAAAGCACTGTCTTCTCAGCTTCAAGGTTCTTTGAAAGCTTCAGCTAAGGCAGATATTTCGGCTGTATATATGTTGTAGAATGGAAAAAGGTTGTAATGGTACGAGGCATTGTTTAAGATAACGGCTTTCCCTTATGTTGACTTACTGGAATTTTAGAAGCATCTGTAAAATAACTGAGGGGATGATCACATACTATTTTTATTGTACTTCAATCTAGTATTCGTTACCGAAACTATCCGAAACTACGAATAATCCGTAACCGAATCTAATCCTTCATCCATATCCGTATCCAAATCCAAAATTTCATATCCATAACATATATGTTTTACAAAGTCTTTAGCAACATTTATTATCATTCGGCTGAAATTCTCAACATTATTCGGAATCGTGAGATTCTCGGAGTTTATACGATGTTCCAATGTTATTCCATTTCTCTTGGTGAATACACTTCCCTATATCTCGTTATGGCAATTTGAGTCTTTAGGAAGCTGTTGTAAAATGTTTTTGAGGAATTGTTCACATATTTTCATATTTTGGGGAATGTATATGTTGCATATATGCTCATGTTCAGTGCGCTCTTTATGTTTACTGCGACAGGTTCTAAGCCCGTATTCAAAAGAATATGTATAGCAGATATGGATTGGTTAACATATATAGATACACCTCAGCTGTCTCTGTCTTGATTTCGCCTAGTTTTATGAAATCTATTGTGATTTTCTGCTTCCAAGCTTCATTATCCTGAAAATGTGTTTCTTGCAGGTAGATTACCTATCAGTGGCTTCAATTCGCTTGTTAGTTCTTGAAGTTCTTGTTCGAAAAAGCTATAAATATTCCATTGAGAAATCAATGTTGTTAATATTGAAGTATTCAAGTACACTAGCTGAACCTGTCGCTTTCACTTGCAGAAAGAGACGGATTCGAAATCGTGTCAAATTCCTTCTGTAATTGATTTAAGATTTTTTTCTTGATTCTGGTCACCCTTGACTTCATTCATGTCTCTGTTACACCCAAATTCTACGATGTAATTTGTTAGTGCAATTTCTCGCGTCAGTTTTCATTGCCAATATCAAAAAGTAGTATTGAATATCACCAAGATAAACACAACATTAAGAAAACTAATAGATGATTCAATTCATTTTTAAGTTTTGCATTTGTAATGAATTCACTTTATTACTTTTCTTGATTCAGTTTCAAAAAATAATTGAAATATTCAAAATTACTATTCTTCACAATGGCGCCACCAAATATTAATAGTCTGTGGCATATTCACGACAGAAATATCTAAGTCGCTGCAGTTTATCGCACCAATAAAGATCCATGCAACTCGAAAATATTTCTTGAATGCATGCAATTATCTTGGGATACAGCGACAAATTGCATCGTGGAATTCGGGTGTACAGATGGATATTTTTGACAGCATATCAAAGAGGATATGGATATGTTTTGCATATTCCTGAGGTCTGCTGAGCCGTAGGTGTTGCCTACAGAACTGTTGAGATGGTTAAACGTGAATAGGAAAGGAGTTATGGATTATTCAATCAGAAGTTGCTACCGGATGGCGGAGGATTTGAGCATTTTCACAGTTACGGTTAGTATCACTCAAGAACGATTACAGCATTTGGATTCCTCCTGCCAATTTCTTGATAAGCAGTTGATTTCCTACGAGGAACAATCAGGAGTTTTCTCCAACCCTGTGCGATGGGAAGAATATCTCCTCTCAACAGGCGATCTCAGGTGAGTGACTATCTGATTATTAAAATACAATAATGACATTTTCGGAATCTGACACAAATTTCAGAAAACGCCCGATACACGTTGATTCTGTGTATTTACCTCGCGTATATAGTTACCAAGAAACAAAAATGGTGCTACCATCATTACTTCAATCTTTCAAATTTGACTTTTCACCTCATTTTCATTAAAAAAAACAAATCATTTGTACCAAATTATCTGTGATAAGTTCTTATTTCAACAACAGTTTACAATCTGGCTTTAAACAATGAAATGGGCGAAACGAACACCACCGTCGATAAATTCGTGGACGTCGGTTCGGGAAGATGCATGAGCATACAAGCTATGCAAGCACTTTTCGAACTGAAGGAAAATAACCAACTTTGTGACGCTACCATTGTTCTAGATGATGGCTCAGAAATTCCAGTACATAGAGCAATTCTCTGCGCATGCAGCTCATATTTCAGGTGAGTGGTTTCTTTAATGGAAGGTAACCTCTTTTTGAACTAATTAAAAAAAAATTGGGCATCATTCTGAGGTACTGAATTGAATATAATTTATGTAATATTCACTTCGTAACCTAAGATATTGGGGAAAAATCTGTTTCAAATATGTGAAAAAAAAAATTGAGTAAATTCAAAATACAGGAGAGTTACTATTTATGATGCATATCTTGAACATGAAAGTGCACTTTGGAAAATATACTGATTTTTTGACCGTGTAAAAAATATATGGTATTTCACTGTCACATTTTATAACCTCCATTTATTTGGTGTTCAACTATTCCATGTTATTTTATTTCACATAGTGTTTCAGTAATTGGTTTCGTTCAAATATTTGTTTCTCTGAAGCTAGGCTTAATTGAGAAAAAAATTAATGCCCATTTTGTACATGAGAAATCGAAGGAAAGATGAAAATCCCGAAGGAAGAAAGGTGACAGCTGCATTGTTTTTTTATACATGGCACAACACAAGAGTATTCTTCAGAAAATTTCAATCTGTATAAATACATGAAAAAAAGATGGGGTGTGTAAAAGCAGCATGCAATTCGCAGTAACTGTTTTGATATTGAAAATAATAGTCTGAATTGAATAGTGATGTATAAAAAAAGGTTTTTTGTGTCAGAGAGAAGAAAAGACCGAACAAATGATAGAAAATTCAATCAATGAATTTCTGTTGGAGTTAGGTATTCCAATTTTTTTCTCCCAAAGGTAGGAAAGTCATTACAACATTCAGGAACAAAAAAACCTATGAATAGATTTTTTTAGCCGATTTCAACAATTTTTGAGGTGATTTTCCTCAAAATATATCGAGTTCCGACCTTCAGAAAATATAATAGGATTTATTTAACCCCCTCTGCCAATTCATTTTGGGCGAAAACACCACTTCATAAGGCACTACTTGTTCACCCCACTCACCCCCCTGAAGAAGTTCACGAAAATGCTGTACATTTTCATGTTCATCGCGCTCTATATGATTACTGCGACAGGTTCTAAGCACGAATTTGTATGTGTTCCGCAGACACTTGCAGACCGATTTCGCGCTATTTAGCCTCTCGTCAGTGCAAGGTAGTCGTCAACATAAGTCGATGATTTTTCATGATTAAAATTCATATTCGAACAGAGTATCTTCCCTAGACCTAGGCTGATACAAACAACAAGCAAAATAGCTGTCGTTGCGCCATCTGCCTGTTGACTAGGTACTTACTAAAGCATATCCGCATATCGATACAAATCCCAAAACTTCAATAACAGTTCCAAGCAAATTATCTTTATATGTTGACTCCACTTTTCATCGAATTATATTCTACTTACCTCCGCTTGAACGTTCGAACTACTTATATAGGCAAACTATTCCTATACAACTTTAATTTGGTTTAGCAAAAATACTACTTTGACATAAGGGAATAATACGATGATGAATTGGAACTCCTGGTATTTCCGATGCATACTGTAATGCTTTCTTTATTTATTTATTATCTGCAATGTTTTATATATTGTCTCATTTATGTGTATTCGTTTATGTACATTTGTTTTTACTCTATAATGATTGTTCATGATATTTCATAATTCTAATATTTTTGATTCTTCAACACTTTCGACTTTATACAGTTGCATCAGCTTTGTCAATAAGGATTTCTTGGACAATAAAGCATATTTGATCGATTGATTGATCATTAATTCAAGATGTTTGGAATTTTTAATAATTTCGACGTGACGTCATAATCAAAATCAACTTGGTGAGGTTTCTTGGGGAGACACTACTCCTTTCTTTAGTCCTGTACATAAATTAGCACCACCAGTCGATTATTGGTTCCATGCAATTTCTAATTGAAACAGTTTTATTCCCTTTTCGATTATTTTCACCATTTTAAGTTTTCTTCTATTGATTTTCTCATGATGCTGAATTTGTATCAAAAACATGTTTGTTTTTCAAATGGTCATTAAATTAAAACCACCTTGTAATATTCGAAAACATTTTCATTTAACACGTTCCATGTGAGATATGAGTCATCTGTTTCTTTTTATAAGGCTGTCATATAGATATTTTTATTCATTTCATTGTTTCAGAGCTTTATTCACCACGACGCTGCACAACAGAGAAAAAAACAGAGTACATTTGCCAGGAGTTACTTCTGAAATGCTCCAAAAACTCTTAGTGTACGTCTATTTGAGGAAACTAGATATTAACCAAGACAATGTATACTCGTTGTTAATTACAGCTGACTATTTGAGTATATTGGGAGTGTTAGAACTATGCTGCAAGTTTTTGGAAAGCAATTTGAACCCCAAAACTTGTATCGGGGTTTTAATGTTCGCTAAAAATCATTTCTGTCGAGAGTTAGCAAACCATACTTGGAAATATATTATGAAAAATTTCGCGCAGATATCTACAGAAAGTGATGAAATATTGACCCTGTCCCTATCCGAACTCCAGGAAATCATAAACTCAGATGATTTGAATGTGAAGAGCGAAGAAACTGTTTGGGAATCGATATTGAGGTGGATAGATTATGATACAGAAGCCAGAAAACAGCATATCGTGTCTTTGATGAAATGTATCAGATTGGGACTTCTAGATACGCAGTTTTTTTTGGAAAGGGTAAAGGAGCACCCTTATGTATCAGGATGTGAGGAAAGCAGACCAATGATAATAGAAACGTTGAAATTCCTCTATGATTTGGAGATGATCACGCATAGGTAACATTTTGGTAATTGCAGGTGACAATTTTTTCCATTTTCGTGAGTGTACGATAAGTTGTTTTCACGAGACGATGCATTATCATATAATAATCGAATTTTACATTCTGCAAACAAATTTCGTGTAGTTCTTTATTTGGGAAGTTATACGAGTAGTCATCAAAATATTGGCAAGCCATTAGTTATTGGATGAAATGAGTATGTTTCTCGATAAAAGCATTTCAATGTACGCTACTGAAGATATCAATAAAAACGTAACATGCATAACCGCTCTGATTGAAGGAGTTTATGGGTTTATTATGAAAGAATATCAACCAAGCAGGTCTGATAACATAGCTGCCTTTGATTAGCTCATAATTTTGCTATAACTGTGACAATGAATTAATACAATATCAGGTATTATTTGTGATTTATTGCATAATTGATGCTATTGATGAATGTATTCATGGAGTATCTGCCTTCTGGGCGAATTCGTAAGAGAAAAATACAAAAAAAGTAATTTTTGAGAATTCAGTGTTTTCCATTGTTGTAAAAAATATGCAGAAAGACAGGTCAACGGACAACACGAAAAAAAAATGGCATTGCATGATTGACAAACACAAATGCAAACAATAATTCTCGATAAAATCGAAAATACGATTCAAACTATAACAGAAACCACGCTTCCAATATGACCAAACTATCATCGATACGAGATCAGAAGTCAGAGTTTCGACTTCTACTTAAATCTATCGATTTTGACCTATGCTCAATTTCATATTACTCAAGAACTCAACAAAGTTATTGCTTCGTAATGAATTGAGACTCGAATTTTTATATTCTACTACATGATTACAAAAAAATTTCATTGTTTTGAGTCCTAATGAAACAATACCGAATTGTTCGAAAAGTTCGCTCTAGTAACTAAAAGTATCAAATCAGATGAAATATCAATGGAAAAGTTCGGTACCAAACCTTCAAATTGACGTTTGAGTTGTAAAATCGATTACGTACAGTCAGTCATACGTTTTATTTTCATCCAGAACATCATTGAACCTCGGAATGTTTTGAAATTTACCTTTTTTCATTCAAAGACCGAGTCCATTCGGGCCCCGACAGTACTAGCAGATTGAAATTTCATGCATTGAAAACATCTGCATTCCTTCATTCATTCAGGGTCCGTATACAGTGCGGTCGTAAAAAGTCTCCCCCTTGTTAACTTCTTAACCAGTCAAGATATCTCTTCGGGAGAAGTTCTCGTGTAAAATCATTGTTTTCAGTATTTTCCGGTAGAAAAAGTATTTGCTTGATATCATACGCCACCAAGAGTGAAGGGGTTTTATATGACGCAATGTTTTTTTTTAATATCCATGTAACACTTGTTCACTTTTGAGAAACAGATCACCGTTCTTGACTTATTAGTATATTCCTTGTAATTGGAACCTAGCACCAAACTTAAGGCGGATTCAAGCAAGGCAACTTAACTTATAGATAACTTAAAAAAATGAATCACCTGGATTCAATAAAGAAATTCAGGCAAGTTACAACTTAGCTTGGAAAGCTCCCACTATTTATCTTTCGCTTAAGAATTATTAAGTTATGTATAAGTTGAGTTGGTTTGCTTGAATCCACCTTTAAATCGTGTTCAAGAACTCGAATTTCGCGTCGAGTGCGATTAATTTCAATTCGGAAATGGAGATAATTTGTGTACCGGTTAACATTTTTTTTCCAACTGGTAGTTTCAATTTCTGTTCGAGAATGTCTAAACGAACTCCCAAATTTCAATGAAAATTTTTTGGTTGAAGAATCGTGCCATCAATTTTGTCTATTTCTAGTCATGTTTCACGACATGACCATTGAAACCAACATTACACTAATAATTACCCATGGGCTGTGTTCACTGTTAGTTATCACTTATATCATAATGTTGAAAAAATTATTGAATTTGGGAAGCTGAATACACTTCTTGGTAATGAATGAACCAAGGACATTCAATTGACATTGTCACATGGCCTAAATCCAGCATGATTTTCGCTGATTATTAAACAAATTAGCTTTTATATGTTGTCGATACTTCCTATCTCCTGACGAGCGAACACTATAATGAATAGCTCATAATTTCATCACAACTGCCACAAACACGTTATTTCAGGGAACAACCCTCCACCTTTTGGGTCGGGTTGTTGTCAAATAACGTGCTTTTGGAAACTAATGAAATTATTTCCCTAACTATCAATGTCCTTGGGATATGGCAGCTGAAAATTGAACTCAGAACACACTCTAATTGTTTTCAGTTACAAATGAAAAGACACCAAATTTTTAAAGTTTGTTCAACTACATTTCATTCTAAACGATGTTTGCAGCACGTCATGTGAACAAATATAAAAATAATTAATTTTCAAATTCTTTTCATGTTCAAATGAAAATAGTAAAATCGAATTCACACAGTTTGAAAACTATGGAAATGATAATGATAGCATTTACAGTATAATAATAAATAGTATATTGAAAACTTACATAAGACATCATGAAAATTGAATCAGAATGAATGCAAAACTCTAATGAAATATATAACTCTTTAGAACACTTTGGAATTTTAATGAGTTGAAGATCTCATTATTTTCAGGATAATTATTGTTTATTCTTTCTGAGATCTTCTCAGACGATATCGATTTGTTCCGAATTCAATATGCATATCCAATTGTTCAACCAGAAAACAGAGGATTCTATTAGAGCGATTTCAACCTTTTACTCCCGAACGGACCAGTGAATGTTGTAACCTTATTTGAAATTTCTTCTAATCCTTTTTCAGAATTAATTTATTTCTGAAAATCAAAAATAGCTTTTTTCACTTATCATATGTTTCTGTGGATTCTCAAACGTGAAATGAAACTGCCAATCACTAAGAAACAACTTGATAATTCTCAAAATGGACTAATGTTTGAAAAAGAATTTACCTCTCAGATAAGGTTCATTTGAAAATAGTGGATGTCATTCATCATTCAAATAGGTTTTTATCAAGAATTGCTGAAAACGATGGCTTTTCACGAAAACTTCTTTTATTTTTTCATTACCGCACAAGGTACGAGTGGAATTTCAATCTTTCCATATTTTTCTTCACATTAGAATCACTATTTCGCAAGAATCTTTCCGGTAATATAAACATACGCACCTGTTCATCAGGAAATTATTCCATGTTGTAGTCTGTGAACAGTAGAAAGACATTAAACTAACCTAATTGTGATGTGTCTCAGACTACTGAAAACGAAGCAAATAACTAAAAGCTAATGTCTGCAAAAAAGCAATTCTATCACCGGCCTCTGGAAAAGTTATATCATTAATTATATAGCTACCCAGAAACAGTTCTCTGATACCATAATTTTAAAGCACAACTTGAGGCAAGGAATGATAAACAAAGTCAAACGCCTCACCTATGGAAATTTCAATCCTTTTTGTTGTTGGTTTCATGTATAGGTCATTGTGAAAATTGAAAATGGTAGCCAGTCTACCTTCCGTCCCTAAAACCGTGTTATCAATTATTAAATATCCCATACCTGAGATCAGATTCAGCCATTCTTTCATAGCGAATTTTCTTTAAGATTTTAATAGAGTGAATGCATGAGAATGAGGCTGTAGGAGCCCAAAACACACAACAATCACTTTTATGAAAATTTTCCTCGGAATAATCTATTGATGAAAAAAGTTAACGGTTCAATTATTAATTTCCTCTTGAAGATTATTCGATTAATTTCACCGTTGGAATGCTTTACAAGTCTCTATAGCATTATAATTCGGTGGCAAAATGTGAGCTTATCATTTTCATAATTCGAAATCAATCAGAGATCTTTCAGTATCTCTCAACATCTTATTAAGGAATTTCAGCGGTGCCTGAATTATCCATTTCTAAGAATGCCCTGAAAATGTTATTCCCAGGGTAATATAATCCGGTACATATTTCCAATATTTATTTTGGAGAATTCAAATATACACAATAGGAACACTAAAATCGATTATACGTCAAAAATTCTGTGCAGAGATTTCAATAGCCCCTGATTCCTCATCCTCAAACTAATCGTTGAAAACTTCCATCCAATCTGCCACAACAAACTTCAATCAAATACTAACGAATATGTGTCCTAGAGATGGAGAAGTGGTAACTCCTGAGATAGCACGCCCCAGAGTACCTCACGAGATTCTTTTCGCAATCGGAGGATGGAGTGGTGGATCGCCTACAAACTTCATGGAGACCTATGACACCAGGGCCGATCGATGGGTGAAGGTGGAAGAAGTAGATCCAACCGGTCCCAGAGCATACCACGGCACCGCCGTCGTTGGCTACAATATATACGTCATAGGTGGATTTGACGGAATGGACTATTTCAATTCTTGTAGGTGTTTTGATGCTGTGAAAAAACGATGGAAAGAGATAGCCCCGATGCATGCTAGAAGGTTCGTGAAATTTTACCTCACCTATTTTGCACATCGGTGTGTATCGGGTTTTCACTCCATATCCATTATTCTTTAAACCACTAGCCCATATGTATCTAGGTGTTTTATGAGGAATGATAATTCCCCCCTCCAAAATTGAATTGCAATGAGCCATCAACTTTTAGGTGTTATGTGAGTACAGCGGTTTTAGAAGACCTAATTTTCGCCATGGGAGGTTATGATGGGCACCACAGGCAAAATACAGCTGAGAAATATAACCATCTCAATAACCAATGGACATTGATCGCTCCAATGAATATGCAGAGGTCCGATGCTAGTGCTTGCAACTTGAACGGTGAGAATTTATCAATATTACATTCATTGAATATCTCTAAGTTTATCACTTTAGATTTCGTCTTGATCGATCAAAAATAATTTGAAATGTGGATTGAACTTTGTTTAGTTTGCTGGAAGGCGTCCGCTCAAAACCGTTTGAAAAGGTTGCCACATTAATTTTTTTCTATATTCTGAGGAATATAAGGTACATTTCATTTAAATACAGAGATATGATCAATTGAAAGCAGATGCTATCTCGCTACCCTATATAAATACTCCTATGTATACTGATACATATCTCATATGTACTACTGAAACAATAATTATTCTATTCGGAGAATTTATCGAAAGTGTATTATCCACATTCAATGAGATGGATTTCACCCTATATGGAAAATTGATGTTTTGGATTAATCGAACATTTCTCACGAGTTGTTCGAATTGAATCAATCAAAAAACCCATTTTCAAAAAGATTATTTTTTCTGGGGCTAATAATTAGTTTTCAAGATCATTTATTCAATGACACAGTTATTATGATTATGACTTCGTTATCAGTTTTTGTTTGAAAAATAAGTTCCAATATGCACTACCTACTTCAATTGACACAAGCTATCTGGACTTGTCAAATTCGAAATTTCTCCAAAGAAATTTCATAGAATCGGGATTCGACTGAAAATTTCTTGAAATACCAAAAAAAAGGTGTTCAGTTTTATTCTTCCACCTCATTTCCTCGTATTGTCAATTTTCATGTCTGAATTTTTTTGCAGTTGAAGTACCAAACTTTTGCTACACCGATTTGTAAGTAATGTGCAAGTCGCATCCGATCCGTACGGCATTTGAGAACGTTAGCCGTCCCTTTTCCGCAAATGCCTTGCCTTCTGGGCGCACTTGGGAGTGTTCAATGAGCGGAATACAAAAAAAATTGGTGCAGAGGAATAAAATTGAAAAATGAACAACTCATTCTGGCTATTATGAACTTTTTCAAAATTGACATATTTGACACATCAAGCATAACACCTTATAACCGATCTGCCGCTCATTTGCACTCCATTTTCAATTCGAAACCAACTGCAAAGCAAATAACAATTATAATCGTTAATAAAGAAAACTTCCATATGGTGCGGACTTGCGGATTTCAATCTAGCCCGAAAAGTTGCTGTGTTAATTGAAAAACAGTTCCTTATGAATGGAACACGTTTTATTAGTCAGCAACTTTGCGTATAACTCATATTTACCTATCAAGAAAATACAAGAAGTAATATTCATCAAAAAACTTATCGTTAACGTATCGGGAACCGAATCCGTTTCAGTTTTTTTAACATCGCAAACACTTCATATCTACAAAAGTTTCTTGGAAAAATTGTCAAAGATGTTAGATTTGACACAGCATTCTATAGTCGGGTCGTTCAAAAGTTGATAGAATTCTCATTGGACGCGTGAACAGTGAATATTTTTCCTTTTTTTTTTTTTTTTTTTTTTTTTTTTTTTTTTTTTTCTTTTTTTTTTTTTTTTTTTTTTTCTTTTTTTTTTTTTCTTTTTTTTTTTTTTTTTTTTTTTTTTTTTTTTTTTTTTTTTTTGCTTGCATCTATATATAGCCTGCGCGGCGTACGATCCACGCCTTCTAAATTGAAATAAATGAAGAACTGTTTACACTGTACTGTACTCATTTTTGCTTTGTATTTACGTGTGTTACGTTAATTCAATAACGTGATTATTCTATCTTTTCAGCGGCTACACTATACCTCCTATCATTTCAAATGGGTAGCCAGGTGCGGTTCAAATCAAATGAAATCTTTGAGATACAAATATCCCCTGACAGCATGACAAAAGCAGATTCCTTCAACTTTCGTCTCCTGTCGTTTCTCTCTCTTGCCATTATCCGAGAGTCATTCCACTCCACTGTGTGATCTTCATCGGCAGTGAAAATGTGTTCTGATAATTTAAATCCACCCATCTGTTTGTTCTTGATGTACATCTTGTGTTCACTCTTTCGCACTTCCAGAGATCCGGAAGTTTCACCGGTATATTTTTGACCACACGAAGGGATTTGGTGAATAAACTTCTTTTTGTTTTCTGTTATATTGGTTGGTTTAGTGTGTTTTGAAATTTTTTCTAAAATTATACCTGTTTCCCATCTGGTCCATCTTTTCAGATAATAGAGGGACATGAGGTAAAATTTTTGTTACAAGACATGTAGTCTGTGTAGGTTGTATATCTTCTATAAAATTCTCTGGATCCATTTTCCTCAAATATTGATTCCATGTACTTTCTCTCTTCATCGATTTCTTCTAATGGAGTATATACCATTTTTGTTCAATCAAAAAGACTATACTTTTTTTGACACTTGTATGGTGGTTTGAGTTATAGTGAAGATATCTGTTGGTCTATGTTTCCTTTCGATATTAACTTGTGTCTACATGATGTGTTGATTTCTTTATCATTAAACCTGGAAAGAAAGTTCATGTTTTTTTTTCAGTTTCAATTGTGAACTTTATTGTTGGCCCTTGTTTGTTGATGTGTTCGAAAAAATATCAAGTTCATTTCGACCATGACTCTATATAGCAAAAACATCATCAACATATCTCCAGCATACTTTTGGTCCATTTGGATAACTTTCTATGGATGAATCCCCGAAATACTCCAAATGAATATCCATCAATATTGGGGAAAGAGGTGAACTCTTAGCCATCCCAAACTTGGCATGGCTATGGGTTCACCTCGAAATGAACTTGACATATTTTGGAACACACCAACAAACAAGAAACAACAATAAAGTTAACAATTGGAATTGAAAAAAACGATGTACTTTTTAATCTGGATGTTAAAATAAAGCAATCAACACTTCATGTAGACCCGAGTGTATATTGAAAGAAAACACATATCAGATATCTTCACTATAACTCATTCCACCGTAAAATGTCAAAAAAGGTATAGTTTTTCATAGAAAAAATATAGTATGCAATTCATTGGAAACAATCGATGAAGAGATTGATTAAAATTATAAAATCAATATTGAAGGAAAAAATGGATTTCCAGAAAACTTAACTGAAATTTAAAATCCTAACACACCCCATAGTGATGACCTACAACCTACACAAATCACTCATCTTCTAATAAACATTATACCTCATGTCCCACCACTATCTGAAGGGATAAAACGGATCGGCAACAGGTATTATGTTGGAACAACATTCAAAATAACAAATATTTTGTTTATTAGTGACACACACAGAAAACACAAAGGATTGTATTAATCAAATTTCTTGCTCGTGCGGTAAAAAATATATCAATAAAACGTCAAGACCTCTGGAAGTGCGAAAAAGTGTACATAAGATGTTAATCAAGAACAGACAGCTTGGTGATTCTAAATTATTAGAACACATCCTCACTGCCGATGGAGATAACACAGTGGAGTAGAATGACACACGGATTACGAACAATGCAGGAGACGAAAGTTGAAGAAATCTAATTTTATCATGATGTCTGGTGATAGTTGCATCTCAGTTGGTGTGAGTCGCCCCTGTCCACACCTCTTGATAGACATGTCAAATCTCAAATTTTGTGACATTTACGAAAACGAAAAAATTTTTCCGCAACGTGAGAAACCATCTCTATTTCAATTGTGGAATGACACTTGTCAGAAAATATCAACTCCCCTTGCTAATACCAATTATATTCGACCAGTTGTAGTGCATGGTTCTTCATAGAAGCAATTCGCACATATGCTTCCAATGATACAAATGCCGGACTTGATTTTCAATTATTGGTGCGAGCAATAAGCCCGTTTTCGGGCTTAATGGCCCTAGTCACTGCAAAGTAGTTTATTATTATTGATGGTATCAAGATTTTTGAGATATATGTGGTCAGTAATTATTCATCGATGCATGTCTTTCAAGCGTGGATCTTTACACTCACTGTTCTTATCAGGTACTGATGCCCGAAGCTGTTGCAATGCTCGCCAAAATATAATCAAACTAGCTTTTTTACATTAACCTCAACCCTTCGTTTACAATTCGTTGCAATCTGCCGAAACGGTGGATTTCATCCACATCCCACGGATCCACCACTTTTCAAAGTTGTTGATCACGCCCGAATTAAAAACAGTGCACCATTAGAAGTATTGGATTCACGTAACGCTTAACAATTTTGTAGTATATATTTACATCAAAAGGGGGTTAATTCCCAATTATTTTACATATATTGATACTGGCTAATCAGTGAATGTTCTGATTAATTTATTTCTACCATATGATCATATATGCGTTACTTCAAATGGATTTCTGTGTCAGAAAAAAACTCAATTCGAATACCCTTATTACCACTCATAGAACTAACCCTCTGTGATTAATATCCACAAATCTCTATTGGGAAAAGCAATATCCTGTCTCCTCTGTCGTCATGAGTTTAAACTACTGATTCATATTCCAAGGTAAAATATACATAACCGGAGGCTTCAACGGGCAGGAGTGCATGCACTCGGCAGAGGTGTACGACCCAGAGTTCAACCAATGGTCCCTGATCAGTCCCATGCGTTCCAGACGGTCAGGTGTTTCATGCATCGCCTACCATGGGCAAGTCTACGTTATCGGAGGATTCAATGGAATTTCTAGAATGTGTAGCGGGGAGAAATTCAATCCTCAAACGAATACATGGATGCCCATTCCAGATATGTACAATCCAAGAAGTAACTTTGCAATCGAGGTTATTGACGACATGATTTTTGCCATCGGAGGATTCAATGGTGTGTATATAATTCCCCTTTCTCAAAACTCTAGACAAAATCCATCCGTCATTTTCATTCAAATATCTATTGAATCTTTGCTCTCTTGCGAACTTCAATTTTTATATGGTTTATCATCTTGTTATGGAACCTTAGTAAATGGACTTGATGAGTTGAAAACACAAGATCCGATAGTTGAAATATGAACGTTTTGAATATGAATGATTCGGCAACCACTGTTTTTTGAAATTCTTCTCTTGGATTTTTTTCCTGAAATAAAAAGGAGTCAAATCCTTATGATTATTATCTTGGAACAATATCTATATACACGGGTTACAAACGAGAATTTCTGACCATGAATATCTTCGTATTGGCTGAAATATCTGAAATCACTGAGACCCATAACTCGAGGTTTGCTAGAGATACATTTTCTGTTTCAGTGACGTTTATCACTTTAACTCAGCACTTTCCCAGCTATTTTTTCGCAACATTTTTCATCACGTATACACCAATATTTTGAAATATGGCCAAACTAGGAATACTATTGAATAGTTCTGGGGTTAGCATACACACTGCATACCAGTGATTTCTGAAAGGCAAACCTTTCGGAGTACAATCAAGAAGGGATACTATACATAGTTACCACAATAGTGGTATATTTTTATGTTTTTTTAGAAACTGATTTCAAAAACGAATGCATACCCATTTTGAGGTATTTAGATCAGGATTATCTATTTAATCAGAATTACTAGGAAACATATATCGTTTGTTTGAAGTTTCCGAAAACTGCGAATCAAAATCAGACCATGCTTTATTGTCAGGGGTAATATAATAAGTGGTATGATTATTACCGATAATTTTTTGGAATATTAATGAATTGCAATCCCAAAGCTGAAAATACAACGAGTCCGCAGGACGAGTTGTATTTTCTTGCATTGGGATTGCCAATGAATTGATATTCCAAAAAATTATAGGTTATTAATCATACCACGAATTATATTTAGGACGACAATATAACCCCTGTTTGAGCAAAAATTGTTGAATTGCCTGGTAATTGATTCTTTATTTCTGGCCGTATTCAAGGGAATACTCTTTTCCACTGCTTCATCTATGATACCAATCGCCATTTGTCCCCAACGATCGCTCATATTGATTAAGAAATATAACTAATCAAAACACATAGATTTGACGTTTATAATTTAAATCATTATTTTCACTTGACAGCTAGTAAAACAAAAACTAAGCAGGTTTATCACCGTGAAAATACAGCGACAAGCTATATTTTCACTGTAATTCGGATTCTATTGGCTGAATTTCAAAATTTGAAATAGACTGATTGGTTGTTAAGCAAGGAGATATATTGTCAGAATAAAAATTATCGTTGACAATCTGAGTACATATAAGTAATTCAAACAATGTTGGACTACACAACATAGCTATAATAGTAAGTTTCAATAAAATTATATTGCCATCTGAGTGAATTTCAAGAAAACTGTACAGAGAAATTCAACCAACCCACACCCAATATTCAATTACCTGCAAGGAAACCGATATAACCAATATAAAAACTAAAAATTTCAAGTAGAATCATGCAGGTAGCAAAAGTTAATGCCAATTTATATAAACAGTTAAACAAAAATATCCTGAAAGAATAATGAGCTTCGAGGATATACATTGACATTGCCCAGCAATCTATTTAGACTGTATCATTTTAGTTTTCCTTGAGATTATAGTAAGCCTTAAAGCAAAGGTTAAATATAATCATATTTTATTACTAGCGGATATGCTAAATTTCATTAGATTAAGCAAATACATAATTCACTTAAAAAATATAGATACATTATTTCAAATAGAAATATGCTTGAGAACATCATAGAAAGAATGTCTTTCGAAAATAGTTATATTTCGGAATTTTTGTTTCTCTTGGAAGATTATTATAAATTCAAAGACCTTTGTGGAAAATACTATTTTGTTGAAAATTTATCCTAACTGTTTTTATATAAATGTTGTCTAGTAAAATAGGTATGAGTATCATTAACGAAAGTAATACTGTTTGAAAAATGAGTTGGATATGAGTACGTTTCGCTGAAAGTTGCTTTCAAACAAACCCTGGTGCGTATGCCATGTTGAGTAAAAAAATATAGTATCCTAACCTACCAATACAGCATATTGGGACTGCGACGAAGTTTATGGAAATAAATAAACGTTTTCAGGGGTGACGACAATTTATCATGTAGAATGCTACGACGAGAAAACCAACGAATGGTACGAAGCCACGGACATGAATATATACCGCTCCGCTCTGTCTGCTTGTGTCATAGATGGTTTGCCGAACGTTCAAGACTACATTCATAAGCACAGGTAAATGAGTCGATTCTTTAGTTTCTTGGTATAAAGTTTTAAATTCATTAATTTATTCATCCAAAGGAACCTTTACAGTTTATGGTAGGGATATACAACATGTAAACATACCCAAAAAAAAAATAATACACTGATTGCTCAAATTCTGTTTTCCAAAAGTCCCACTTACGGATACAACAAAATAATTCTTCTTTCAAAGCAAGAGTTGAAAAACACCAATTTTGCCCTATTTGAATATCAAGTTCCTAGTCGGGATATATGTCAGTACAAATATAAAGCGAAGAGAATGTGCCTATCAAATATCAAGAATAAAAGAGTCAGTCACATTCTGAGCAAATCACTGTCACTTCGCTTTCGTTTTATGCTTCCAGAGTCCATACATTTGAATATTTCCTCTTTCTGTCAAAGATTTCAGAGAGGATAGCGAAAGAGATCTTCCCCGAGTTGTCAAAAGTTTATTTCACAGCTGATCGAATGCTCAATCCTCTGTCGATATCTGAAATAGCAAATATATCATAAGGTAAATGAGGACCACTGGACCGGAAATAGTATGTTGAATGCCATAAAATAATATATCATTCCTCTGCTGTAATCAAAATTTCCAAGTATATTTTTCTCTCAAATTTGCTGGTTTCGAATTGGATAGCCACGTACATCAGACAATGGGCCTGATGTTTCGTATGTAACTGGAAAAAAGATTATCCCAGATACAAACCAACCAATAAAATAAACTTCCGCCACCAAATTACAACACATGTCCTGTGCGAGACTCAGTTTCCTTCATGGCGCCACATACCCTATGACGACTCAATTAACGCAGTTCAAAAGAATACATCATTTTCTATAACTTACCAGTAATTAATTATAGTGTTATGTCAGTCTTCTCTCAATGGTGGTGGCGTGGATTCCAGAGAAAACTGTAGTTTGAACACAAAATATTATTCCAAAGAGATTTTTCGTGGTTTTATTCACTCGATCCAAGTATAGAAAATAACTGGGTTATTTTCGAAATGATGATGATTTTTCGCACATTTTTCAGGATACATGGTCTTCATCTTCAATTGAATGAAAAATAGCTCATAACTCACAAACAACTATTTCGTGGAACTAAATTTGAAAGTTATGCTTCAGAGTTTCAAAAATTTAAAAATCGCATTACATGTCGGATAGCCTTTAGGGTGAAAGATGGTATTTACTGAAATGAAACTACATTACTTCATACAGTCAGCGAAGAAATGTACAATTTGCTTAGTTTCCTAGTCCTACTGATCACTGCTACTAAAACCATTATACTATAACGTAATTTCATTTGAAACAAATGCTCGAAGTAGCTCAGGTGGAGGTATTGTGTCAGCCGTCGCCTCATTTGTCTAATTTTTCAATTGATTTAATAAGAAAGTAATTCACTTTGAATTTATGAATCCATCAATCAATGCTTTGTCGGTTAGTCACTATCTTGTTCCAATATTTCTTTTCCAAATCTTAAAAAATGTGAAGTAACTAATTGTCACAAGCAGTTTGTTTTGGTTTATCAAGTTTGTTGGAGCCACAGAACAATATAACTCGTAGAGTTCTATGGTTTGACTCCAAACCCAATTACACGACTTTGTGTAAAAGATGTTCACCAGATAACACTTTCAGCTTTCAGAATGAGTAAATCGTTTGTCGTAATTGAAGTCGTAAGTCAAAATTAGGTAAATTTCATTATGAATCTATAACTCCTCATTTTTCTTATTATAACAGTTATTTTAATAAACAGAAATAGTTCTGGGCCTATCAATTTTGTGTACATTCCGGTGAGATTTCAGTATGCTTACAAATAGAGGTACAAAAAAATATTTTTCAATATTAAAATAAATCCAGTTTTAAATAACATTTTCTCGCAAAAGGAAGTCATTCATGTGCGTTAAACTGATTGAAATAAGAATTTGTTGAAACTTAGTATAATACTTATGCTACTTTTGCATTCCTCAACAAAATACGTCACCTTGGAGAAGTTTAATGTGTAGGCCTAGTTGCTTCCGGTCCACGACCCCCCCTAAAATCGTTTGTATGGCCGACCTGCATTGAAGTACATACACAATAAGGAATTAATAACAAAAAGTTGTCCATGGCCTGATTAGCAATGTGGGCACTTTGAATTACAATCATTAAAGTATACGAAAAAATTGAAAAATATGAAGGAAGTTATTGTTTAATATCAAATCTTTGATTTAGAATTCGAGAAGCTTCATATTGAACTTCTGAAGGGTTTCCTAGAAACCTCGAATAATCGTTAAAAATAATGTTTTTTTAATAATTAAAGAAGTTCATCGTGGAGTTTGTCCATTTTATAGCACCTTCAATGGTTGTGTCTTGCTACTGTAGGCACCTTTCCGAATAATTGTGAGATATGGAAGTTGACCGTAGACCGGAGTGTAATGAAGTAGTTAGCAAATAAAGTCCGCTAATCTTCCAAAAACACCCATAACAGGAATTGTTCAAATAAATTTGATATGTTGCTATCCAGATAATTCCTCTCCAAATTATAATCAGAAGTATTTGATACATGTTGGACTCTGGGGATTTTCCCTATCAATACGTATCCTTAAATAAGCCATGGATCATTCGAATTTGATAAATCCATAATAGTATATTATGCAACGATCGTGTAATGATGGTTATTAATACATGAGCATAAACCGGGATACGAAACGAGCCGAAGGTGAGTTTCGTATGGTTTATGCGAGTGTATTAATAACCATTACATGAGAGTTGCATACGCTATTTTATCTACACCCAATAAATAATAAAGAACTAAAATTATTATATTGATACGTATTTATATTGAACACAATAATAGTAGGTAATCGATCGTATTTCTTTGAAAAATTCTACAAAATTATAATTAATAGTATAACCACGGAAAATACAACAATGAGAAATGAAAAGAAGAAAAAAAAAGGAAAAAAAAATTCTGCCGACGTCGGGAATTGAACCTGGACGTAATTATTCACTACCGGCGCCATTGACCATTCGGACATCAGAGCTCATATAATTAAGTTGGAAATAAAAACATATGCCTGCATTTGTCAAATGAAAAATATAATCCTTTCGATTGTATTTTTTTCTTGTCTAAGACATATGTGGAGGGTCGCTGGTAATTCTTCTATATCCCTGCTATAAGACATTTTCATACTATTATCGAAAATTGACTAAATTCTTCAAGAATTCAATACCTACTGATTTTGACTTGACAAACGTCAAAATGCAAAGCTTGCACATCATGCTTGATTGAAAAATAATGGGTTTCTATTGGTTGAAAATCTGTATCGTAATGAAAATCTGTATCGTAATGGATTTCATTATAAAACGGGTTGTGGGCATATAAGTGTATTATCAAAAGATCAAACGAACTTACCTGTGATGTTCGATCTTGATTATATGAAGGCCTCGTCGAAGTAAATAAGTCAAAGTGTAGTACCTCCGTCCCGGCGACATCGATCACATTCTTCTAAGCGCAAATTCCTGTACCCACCACGATACTTTATCATCCCTCAACTATCTTCAGTCTTCTTCCAAAGATAATGTTTTATGCAACTGTTATTGGGATTTAGGGTTCGGGTGGGACCTTATTTACTTCGACGAGGCCTTCATATAATCAAGATCGAACATCACAGGTAAGTTCGTTTGATCTTTTGATTATATTCGGCCTCGTCTCGTAAATAAGTCAAAGTGTAGATATTCAGAGTAAGTTGCAGAAAACAAACACAAGTCTGTTAGAGAAAATATACTAAACAAATTTCTTCCAGCAAGGGAAAACATAAGAAAACTCCTTTTACAAATGATGAATAACTATACTAAGTAGGAAATCAAGTATGAACATATAATTATGAAGTCAATATTGCCTCAGCAAATGTTTTGTTCGACATTAAGGGTCTATTATAAACTTCGGCGAACATCCTAGAATCTCTAGACCATCCCGCAGAAAGCCTGATGGTATCAAAATCTATACCCTTCCTATTGGCTGCGGACGTAGACGCATGCCTCGTACTGTAAGCGGAAAATATCTTTGTATCAACTCCACTTTTGGCCAGAATATTTTTGACCCAGCGGCTTAGCGTCTGAGCCGTAACCTTTTTATATGGTTTGTTAATAGAAATGAATAAATTGCTAATAGTGCCCCTTAGGGGTTTTGTTTCCTTCAAGTAGGAAATTAAGGTGTTGGCGACACATACTTTAGGGTCTGAATTTAGGAATGGTAGTCTCAAAACAGGTTGGCTTCTATTCTTGGCGGATGTTTTAATTCTGTCAGAGATAGGGATCTCTATCCTTTCCTCTGATATGTAGATATTGTTGATATCAATCAAAGTAAGTGTCTGCAACCGTTGACCTGTAGCGAGTGCCAATAGTGTAACCAGTTTTTGGGACAGAATTTTTAAATTGCTTTCCGAATCTTCTAAGCATTTGAAATAATTCAACACTGTTGAAGGGTCCCAAATATTGTCATATTTGGGCTTCCCTGGTCTCAGCATATAAACTCCTCTGAAAAACTTTTGTACTCGAAAGTCCTGGGCCAAATCGGGGCCAGCTATTTGAGCAATGGAGGACCTATAATTATTTAGAGATCCGTAAGAGGCTCCCTTATTGAATTGAATGGTAAGAAATTCTAAGACGTTCTCTGGTGAAACCTTATAAGGGTCAATACCCCTTAATGAACAGAATTCCCACCATAATCTTAAACCCGAGTTATATTGTTTTAAGGTACTGTCCGTGATAGAGGCCATGCAAATTTCCAAGGCTTCGTCCGGAACGTTGCCTAGCTGTAGTGCTTTCCTGATAATAGACCTCCCACCAGCGAAAGCCGTTCTGACAGTGGATGGGGGATTCTGCCAAAAGAAAGTAATTTTTTATTAGGCTCAAATATTATTGGATCATCGACTAATAATGATGTAAATAGGGGATACCACGGCTGAGTAGGCCACATAGGAACTACAACAATGCCGCTTGCTTTATCATTAATAATTTTTTCCAAGGTTCGCAAAATAATGGAAAAAGGGGGGAAAGCATAAAAGAAAATACCCGACCAACTCATAGTAAAGGCATTGATAGCATGAGCCTCAGGGTCATTGAGCCATGAGACATATAATGCACATTTTTTATTTATGCGGCTTGCGAATAAATCAATATGTGGTTGACCAAATTTAACTGCTAGCCTCTGAAAAGCAGAAGTTTCAAGGGACCACTCTGTATCCATGTGCTGGTTCCTCGAAGCTTTGTCCGCTTCAATATTATCCGACGACTTGATGTAGGATGCAAATATATAAATGTTCCTACATTCGCACCACTGCCAAATAGCTCGAGCGAGACTGTTCAATTTTGGGAACTGGACGCTCCCCATACGATTCACATACGCGATCGCAGTAGTATTGTCCACTCTGCACAGAATTGAACAGTTTTTCAGTGTTCTTGCGTAACACTTGAGGCCGAAAAATAGGGCCATAAGTTCTAGATAATTAATATGGTCAAGTCTTTCCTCCTCTGCCCAAAAACCCCAAGAACTGTTGCCGTTACAAAATATTCCCCAACCTGTGCTAGAGGCATCCGAAAAAATCTCGATAATGAACTTATCTTTCTTTAGAGGGTTTTTGCTATACTTGAAATTTTCTAACCACCAATCAAAATCCGGCATTAAGTTATTCGGAATGCACATGGAGGCACCATAATCTCCTTGGCTTCTACTGAGTGCTAGGTATTTTTCTCGTTCAAACAGTTTGGTGTATAGGTAGCCATATTTCATTGCTGGGCAAACAGACACTAATTTCCCTATAAATTTAGAAAATTCTCTAATAGTACATTTTTTCCGGTTTTTAAAGCTCAACATCAGAGAGATGAGTTTTCTTCGCTTCTCATCTGGGATTGAGATAGTTAAGTTTGAAGAATCAAATTCAAACCCGAGATACACACACCTATTACTTGGGATAAGGTTGCTTTTATTGTAATTGATGATAAAACCTAGTTGCTCTAAAATGCTTATTGTTTGGGAAATGTTTCTAACACATTCTTCATAAGACTTGCCTATCAATAGAAAGTCGTCTAAATAAACTACCGAAATAAGCCCTTTATTCCTTAGGTAATGTATAACAGGTTTCAACAATTTTGTGAATATAATAGGGGCGCAGTTTATACCAAAACAAAGGCAATTGTATTCATAAATTTTCGCTTTGAAAGAAAATCTCAAATATTTTCTGTCGTTTTTCCTCACAGGGACCAAAAAATAAGCGTCCTGTAAATCAAGTTTGGCCATAAAGCAGTCTTGACTGATCAGGCCAGAAACGACCCTATGATCTTCTAATTTGAAGTGGCTCACTTTTATGAATTGATTTAAATTCTTGAGATTTAAAATGAATCGAGGCGTACCATCCTTTTTAGGAATAAGAAAATAGCCTGATAAAAATTGGTTGGTACACGGTTGTACTTCAGAAATAGCCCCTGATATTAGCATATTTTGAATGGAAGTGGATATTAGTTTTTCCTCCCTCCAGGATAGTCTAGGTTCTTTAGGCATAACAGTCTGACGAGGTGTCTTGAAAAATGGGATTTTAACCCCTTTTACCCATGATAAGATACGACTGTCCTTAGTAAGCTCTTTCCAGTTATTATAGAAACACCTAAGTCTTCCAGCTGATTTTCCTACCTCTAATTCCTGCGATGCTTCCTTTCGTATCTGCCCTTGTCCCTTGGTTTCTCCTGACGTTGTGGGTATGTCGACCGCCTGTACCGGTTGTTGGGAGCTTGTTGAAAACGTCCACTCTGCCTTGCTCCCCCCGTTTCTTTGAGTGGACTCTTCCAGTTTAAATTATGTTTGATACTCGTTTTCTTTATTACAGGTTTGGGAATCCTGAGTTGATTTGATGATTGTTGAATGTTTTTGGCGTCCTTCAGCCGTTCCTCTAGGCTTTCTCCAAAGAGCCATCCATCACTCTGAGATTCAGATAATATTCCTTTCCAATCTTTATTAAGATTAAGAGATACCAAGTCTTTCCGGGTAACACTTTCTGTAAAATGGAGGTCTGCCAAAAGACGACCGGCATCGCTCAGCCGTTCTATCATGATCTTGTTATCCTCCCCCTCCTTCTCTAGTAACTCCGAAATGACCATGCCAATAGCGGATAAGCTTGCTCCAAGTTGAGCTTGTTTATTGGCTAGGCGTTCGTCTCTCTTCAGCACAGCGTCGTTGACGGCTTGTTTTATGACCAAGTTTAACTTTGGAGCTTCAAAAAAACGGCTATTCTCTGGAGCGGGATATTTGTCTGACAATGCTTTTCGCCTGTCACTGTCTAATCCGCTTCTGACGATGTTCACCCATCTATCCGAGATTTCCTGGCGTATGGGCGGACCATATTGCTTAATGGTGACTAACTCGTTGCCCAATACGGATAAAATGTCGTCCTTCAGCTTTGAAGGGGCTGCAGATACGAGGTTCCCCTCTTGGCCGTCATGGGCTAATTCCTCATTGATCTCCCGAAATTCGGTCTGTTCTGGAAAGAGGATCAATATATAGAACGAACTTCAGGAGAAAATTGTACCAGAAAAATTTTTGGCAACATTTTTGGGTCTGTTATAAAAAACAGTCCAGGATAGAAAATGCTGTGATTCAAAAACAGCTGTCCCTCATATCGCCACTGTTATCAAAAACAGAACCTACTATGAGTTAGCATGGCGTCAAAGCATGCGTGTGCCTCAATCAAAAACGACTGTTATCAAAAACAGAGGGGCACTGTAGCGTAGTCCGGCCCTGGAGTCAAGCGGCTGGCTTAGTAGCATGATAACAAAGCATGCGTTCCTTGCGTGCGCGTGCCTAATGGCTGCCATACGACAGAAAATGACAGGGCGAAACTCTTGCTGTTTTTGCATCATCTATATCCGGCTAAAAACGTAATTCGGCGATTTCTTCTCTATACCGTCAATCCTTTTTTCAAGTCTTTTCAGTAATTTAATCACATGCCGGCTATCTGCAGGCGACCGGCTACGCGGCCTTTTTGTTGAATTCCTCGGCATAGCACTTCAATGCACCAAACACTACTCGAAAACTGTTGAACTTTGAACTCTGCGTCACGCGTCACGTCTTGACCGGGTCGCACATAAACGAAGACTGAAGATAGTTGAGGGATGATAAAGTATCGTGGTGGGTACAGGAATTTGCGCTTAGAAGAATGTGATCGATGTCGCCGGGACGGAGGTACTACACTTTGACTTATTTACGAGACGAGGCCGAATATAATTAGAGTACGGGTGTAGATAAAGCAATATTTCTTCACATTCAGGCAGCTAATGTTCAATCATCCGGTTGAATGTAATCTAATAATAACCGCTCCACTCTTGGGAATGGTGATAATAGTAACTTCAGTTTTTGGTAATAGAAAAATTGAGATCTTAGATGACCTATATGAAATTGAACAGGGAGATACAGGAGCTAAGTTTGCTAGTTTAGCTCCAATGTTGACGAAATGATCGTTAAAAGTATTATACATATGTTGAATATAAGTATTTCGATTTTTATTCGGTGATAAAAAAGATAGTACTTCTTTTCTCATGCTCCACAATGCCATTAACTTTCATGTTATTGTTATCATTATCATTATAAATATATATTCACTTTTCGGTTATTCTAGCTGATATTTTTGCAGGGATAGACTCATGGAAGAAAAACGTCAGAAAATGATCGCTCTGGAAAACCAAAGAAACCTGGCTGGGATTGCTAATAATAACAATAATAACAACCAACAGGAGAATATTGCTGCTGCTGTTAATGCTAACATGCAGCAGCTTAATATTCTTCAACAGTTGAACGCCAACCTAAACCCTGCCTTACCGCCTGCCCCAGTACCGAATCCCAATCCTGTTCCAATGGACATAGATGATAATGATGATGAAGTTCAGTGATAGGAGAATTATTTCCGATTCCTGGAATTATTTTTGGCACCCAAACCATCTGAGTTTGTTGAGTTCAACTCAAAGAAATTAGGAGCAACACTTTGAGAGAATCTCAGATCTCAAATCGATTTGATCGAACAAGTCTCCAAGGATATTGGACAGGAAACTATTGACATTGTTCTGGATTTATCATTAAATTTGAATAAGCTACTCAGACGAAATAAGCAAAGAGACTTTATTTATTCAAAACATTATTACAGTTCATAAAGGTACTGCCATGTATCATACAGGCAATGATTCTTTTGGCAGTTTTATGATTTACTATATTCTAATTATACAAACACCTTCTATTTTTTAACAATATATCTATCATATTACTGTGAGTTAATATCATTCCAGTGCAGGCTCCACATGTAGAAAGCTTCAACAAATTAATCATCACGTGGTAATATCAAATATGTCGATGTTCATCATCGAATGTTATATTTTCAATCACTCCTGGTATTCTGTCATTTGAGATATATTTTGATTCAGGAGAGGCCTCAACTGCTTGATTCAGACATGAACGTGCATTCTTGTTTCAAATATATTGAAGTCAATAACATTATATATTTCAGTATCAGTATTTCTTCGGTAACCAACATACGCGATCATCTCTCATATTGAGAATAATAGACATGATTAAGAAATTAGTTGCTGGAGTTATTATCAAGAACTTGTAGACACATATCTCTATGAATACAGTAACCTAATTAATCAACCCCTCTACGAATTGCTTCGGAGTTACTGGTATATACAATATTCCTCTCACAATTATGTCCAACTGTTTATAAAACTCATCACGATTCCATAGGTCAAACGGCATTGCTCGATCAGATATCCCTCTTCGCTCTTCCTGTCAGATGTGATGAAAAAATGAATGTTTTTCTAATTGTCCTAATTGTGGAAGGAGTATTTCATATACCAGTATCTCGAATGCGGAACGAACTGTCAAAGTTGACATTGTGGTTTGACTGGTCCATTCGTAAGGAAGTTGATTACTGAGATTGCTGTATTGATAGAGATATTTCTATAAGTTCCTGATATTGACTAGAGCATGGGAGTCGGAACGTAGAACAGTTCAACATTTTGCACACGAATGGCAACAAAAACAAACGAGATGAGATTTCTGATAGTGTAAGTATTGTAATAAAAAATTAACTACTTCAAAACTTAAGTGAAGCCAAAAGTTTAGGTATAATATTGGACTCCAATTTGAAATTTAAAAAATATTGTATTAATATTAATATTTGGTATCCGCAGAAGAGAACATATTTCACACAAATTGAAAGATAATGGTTGGCTAAATATGAGCAATAGAAGGAGACTATATGGTGCTGTTCTTTTTGAAAAAATTATTCTCGATAAAGCGCCATCATATTTGCACAGAAAAATCACCTTTCGATATAAGCAAAGACTTCAATTGAAGTCTTTGCTTACTCTTGCTTGGTTACTTCGTAAGGGGAGTGATTGACCAGGACGGTATGGACAGATATTCGTCTCACAGTTCTTGAGAATGAATTCAAAATGGAATTCGAAACGTAGAACAAATCAGAAGATACCTAACGGATAGAAAACCCAGAAAATTCATCTTGCATATATATATATATATATATATATATATATATATATATATATATATATATATATATATATATATATATATATACATAATCTGAATATCCGATATACTTAAAGGAACCCTTTCACCGCCAATCTTCAGACTAGAAATATTTAGGCGGGGTTATACTTATCAAATATGTTCAATATACAATCAGGTCCCTACCATGTTCAAATCCTACAGTTCGCAAGATAAGGAACATTTGTTTTCAATGCAATCCTGATATACGTACAATGGAAATTAGATTATATATAGCTATATAATTGTTTAACTTTCAATCTTTTTTTATATGGTTAAGTTCAACACACCCAGCGATATACTTAAGGTTGAGTGGAAGAACAGTTTATGAGCTGATTTTATATCATCTTATAAACTGAGCTTCGCCTTTTGCTTTGGGCCAAATTCACATCATATATGTATTTTCTTCAATCTATATATGGAAGCAATTAAGTCGTTTATTAATAGTATTATTATTATATTATTTCTATCTGAACAAGTTATGGAAATAGTTATGCATTCGTTGCAGCAGAATAATCTTTTTCGCCTTCTTTGGAAGAGGTGAATTTTCAAGGATCATTCAGTTTCTATATCCCTTATTTTCGCTACTGTTCAGAAATATTAAAATCTGAGAGGACTCGAACACAATTTAAACTTTCTAGAAACTTTCAAGTCCATCAAATCTTCTACCTCCCACGAACACATTTTCACTCGTTACATATCCCGAACACTCTCATCAATTCCGCGAGGAACTCGAAGTACCCTGCATTTTTCGTGAGAGTTCTAGAAGAGCGCTTGAGAATAAACCAAATTTGAACATAAATGTGACGAGCACGTATACGATACATTCACATTTCCCACATAATCACAGCTAAGCGTTCTCGGTGAATTGAAGGAAAATATAAAATTGCAAATGCAGGAGAACTGAAAAATTCCGGACCATAGGAAGTGAAGGAAGAAAATTTTCTCGTCTCATACCTCTCAGATAAGTGTCAGTGCTCATCAACTCTATTTTATTTCATCTGGAAGACATACTTATCAATACGCATATCAGTCAGGCGTATTTTGCTTCACGACTTCAACATATTCAGAATTTCGATGTTTTGAATCACAAAATACTCAATAAAATGGTTTCACCAACAGAGAATATTAGGTCAAAGTAGATATTTTTTTCTTATAAATCGACAAAACATTATTAGACTTGAAAGTAAAAAAACTAGTTCTCTATGACACTAGTGCAAGGAAGATTTCATTGCACTCATCTATCTCTCTACTACAGCGATATATGAGTGCAATTTCAATCATGTCCGCACAGAATAACCGTTTCCTTTCAGTTCAATAATCACAATTCGGTGTTCTTACAATCAATACCAAACAAATATAGTTCATCGTATGATGAACAAAGCAATCTAAGTAGTCATAAAATAACATAGGACACTCCATCTTCAGAATTTCACGAATAATATGAAATTGAAGTCAAATCGAAATATATATTTCATTGTTCAAGATCATACAATCTATTGACAAAGTTAAAACATAAAAAGTACGGTAAAATGAAATACCTCGTAAATACAGTTGAGAAAAAGTGTGTAAATATGTATGTCACTTGAAGATACATATTAAAATAGCTACACGTATCCTTCCACAATGATAGAATCAAATGTCCTCGTTCAACTATTTATCATATAATACCGCTGTTACAACTCTCATCCATTTCAATTATTAATTTATATTGTAATTGAGGAACGGACTCCAAAGAAGTATGTTTTTTTCGGAAAATTTTACCATACACAATCATAACACCAGAACAGAATAAAGGTAAAAAAATTAAAATAATCATGGAGCAATTATGACTTCCTTGCATATTATTTTTGCAAGCTATTCATTCAAATCAATGAAATAAAAGTCAACTCAGGCTGTATCAGTTTTCCTTGGTTGTTGTGCCTCGACTATATATCATACAAGTTCATGAAGTTGAATGCCTCCGAAAGGTCAAAGAAGATAGCAAAGGTCACCATTATTAGATTTTTTTCCAGGCAGGCATTCTAATGAACAGAAAATAAACTTACTTCCGAATTAACGGGCGATTAAGAAAACTCACTTCAATTAAAAATGTTATGACACTTATTGGACAATAATTTGAGGGGTCTGGAAATTTCTCATGCAGAATCTCTACAACTGATATCCCCAGATCTCTTGGGAATAATCCTTCTTCAAATGACGTACGTTAGTATTCCTGAGGTTTCAAATAAGCTTTCCTCGAGAACAAAAACTGGAACATTTTGTAGAGATCAGTTACCCTAAAACCAAACTGATATTATTTGCACTCGACACGCGTTTCGCTAACAAGTTTAGCATCTTCAGGATAAAAAAATTGATACTGATTCCTTACATCAAAGGTTTCAAACTCATCGCTTATAACAAAAGCTGGCATTTCATCTATCCCTGTACCCATATTTTTCAAAGGCACCATATCCATTGATGATGATTGATTACGTATAATTGAATTATTCATTTCTTACCCTAGAACATATAAAATCAGTGACGCAAGAGAGGTTGCCATCATTTGAATTGAATTCTCTCTCTCTAGATGACTGTAAGCAAGAGAGAGTGTATTATAAACGTTGTCACGGCGTAGCACAACAATGTGACAGAATACTACAATATCAGAAAGGGAATTTGACGAAATCGCAATAGAACTCTGAATACCGCATCCACCGAATAGTTTGTACAGATATATTTAATAATGATATGAAAATAATATAATCATGTATTTTTTCGTAACCTACGAAGAATCCCAGCCACAAGAAATAATACGAATACATTTCTCAGCAATCGCATGTAGAACCAAAGTGAGAAATAATACGAATACATTTCTCAGCAATCGCATGTAGAACCAAAGTGAATACACTCACAAATATTCATCGGAGGATCCCAACGTTTATATTAACGATATAAAGCTCATACACAATATATAATACAGAAACGTTAGTCATCAACATGATATCTCTACAACTTATTTGACTTCCTTCGACCAAACGAGTTGAAATTCAACAATCTAATTCGAGAATTTGGTGGCAACGCTGGACAAATGAAGAAAAAGGATGGATTTATTCTTTCTTCAGTCACGAAAGCTCTCCGGAGGTTCGGTGTCGTCTTCCTCTAGTTCATGCTCCTCCTGGGCGATATGCTCATCCATGAGGTCCTCCTCATCGACGTCATCATCCTCGTCTTCCTCACTGAGGTTAGGCTCGCGGGAGTTTTCACAGGTATGGCCAGAGCAATGCTTGCAAATTACTGAGCACTGCAGACCTGCCTTCTTGTAACTGCAGGCCGCGGTGTTGCAGCTTCTGGCGCACTTGCAGGCAAGAATTTTGAGAGGAGAGAATCCGGGGCTGCGTTTTCGTACTCCTTGCTTGCTAAGATACCACTCCTCAAACTGTGGAAATTTTGTTGTTTCCTAACCAAGATTGTACCTACTGGCTTGTACGGGAGCCGGGCAAGTTGGAATTTCAGATATCGAATGACTGTCAAACAGCCTGAAGAGCTGGGCCATGCCCCAAGGAATTTCTTCCTGAAGCTCCGCTGGCGCGAGTGGCTAGCTTCTTCAGAGGCTTATACATCTTGAGTTACTTCAGGAGAAAATTCCAAAAAACGTCGGCCTTCAAACCCGAACAAAAGTAGCGATACTGCGCTTACACTGCTGCCAAGCTCGACTTCCCTTTGAGGTGTGAAAGTTGAGTACGAGGAAGACTTGGTGCTTTTTCGTAGGCCTTTTTCAGTGTAAAGGGACATGGGAAATGGTGCAAGCTCGTACCTGAACAAGTCCTTCAGATCGTCGTCAGACCTTTTAGCGATACACATCCCTTGAAAGAAAGAGGATCAAAAGCACCTCTTTATTTGCGTTGTTCAATGTGCAGAAAACAGAAGCAAGAGTGGTTACCTTGTCTGTTTTTTTTCAGCTTCACATCTTCATTATTTCCTCCCACTATCTTCCTCAAGCCGGTAATGTTAATTTGACGCGCTAGGTGACAGTTAACTTCCTCATGACCCATTACTACACTGCTTAGCCATACTATATCCTTTGTACGCAGAAATTGTGGGTATTCTGAGAGGCCTGCTGTCAGCTTCTTTTTATCGATATTATAATACATGTTGTTCGAAGGTTCATGTTGGAGCCTCAGTGAATACCTCTATTTGTTCATAGACCTCCTGGAGACAGAGCGTTCCCAATGTCCACCGAGCTTGACTGGTCGATTCACAAATCGGATTTTCACAACTGTACTCTGGAACTAAACTCTTAAAGTGGGTGCTGGGATCTGACATTTTCCAACTCAATATGTCTAATGACTTTTTAATAATAGGGCTTGCCTATCGATAAATCCCAGACTTCAGGTAAACAGGTTACGGCCTTTAAGCTTTAAATTAGGATTCACACAATGATTATTACCTACAATCAGAATAACAATGTTTGTGGCTAATAACTCCAAAACAATTCCCCAACTTTTCATATGTTGGGTACCTTGTATAACAGAAAATGAAGTTACGTCAATATGGTCCCAAATTGTACTTATTAATAATTTCTAATTGAACTTAACAATATGTTACGTTAATTGGATGTAAGAATGTAAGAAACTAACAGCCAACTTCTCTTAGTTTCTTACATTTCTCAAAAATCAAATCAACGTAAAAGATTTCGTTTTTTCGGTAATCAAGAAATTTAACACAACAATTTCATGTCGACCAAGAATATTTAGCAGATGGTAGCATCATACTGTTACGATGTTTTGGTACAAAGTTTCTGTTGAAATTGGAAGTAACTTAGCGCTGTTAACTCATTTTGGCATTTTTTCCAATACGTCGTTCTGGTTCTTAACCCTCGATATATAATTATGATATAACGGACACGGTATGCTATCAGAGGCAATTATGGGTCAAAGAGATCAGAAAGCCCCAGGAAAGAGCATAGAACCATTCTCGAGGAACATTTATTTTGGAAAAACAGTTTTGAAAATTAATAAAAAAATGTGTCAGTCTCAATTTTTTGGAGCTTATTGAACTCTCCAATTGATGATTTACAACTTTCAGGAAAGAAGTAAGCGATTGGGATTGATGGAGCGCTATAGCACTTTGAAAATGAGTTATAGCAGTTTTGACCGGAATTGGAATCGTTCTCTCCAATTTTATTTAGAATGACTTTTCACTTAAGATTGACCGTATTCGAGTTATAGGTGAAAAAATGAAACAAGTCCAAAAATTTTGCGGTTTTTCGGTCACCAAAAATTTTCCACAACCTCCTCGAAGTCAAAAACTTGGATTTGTCATCACTAAACATGTGTGAACAACATACCGAAATTTCATTAACTTAGGAATTTTTCGTCGTGACACTCCTTTTCCACGACCTGCCGACTGGACTATGAATGTAATTTTCTAGACAACCGTTTCTTGTTTTTCAATAGAGCAGTGGAGCTGGGAGCTGGATTACCCATCAATAAGAGAGAAGTTTTTCGAGGTTTGTTCACAATTTAATTCTGACTTATCCAATCTACTTGTAGTCTGCTTCTTTTTGTTTTTCGCCAAAATTTTTCTCCATAGAAACCTCCAAATATTGAGAAAAATATGAATCCGGTCACATCGGTTTATCCCACTCGCAATCCGTGAAGCATTCCAAGAAAGGCGTTATTTTTTAACACCTAAGCGTCGGCGCACTATACAGAAACACGCCCTCTTGTGTTGCGCTATAATGAGCGTCGCAACTTTTATTAATCAGAAAGTTCTGTTACGGTTACCTTCGTTTTTCCGTGAGTTGCTGAAGTTGCATCGAAAAATCCGCCGAAACGACCATTATCGCATCTACATCTTGAACAACAGGTAGGCTATCATTTATTCATTCGTTTTATAACGCGCGCGCTTTCTGATGATGCTTGCACCCGCGGAGAAAATTGAATTGGGGTTGGGAAGAAACAGGTGGTTGTTCGAATGTAGGTTGCCGGGTTCAATGTCACTTTATCGAAAATTGTCAGAGTTGAAACAGGTTGAAAGATTACCATGCAATGCTGTTTCCTGCATATTACCACTCCGACACTGGATCACCAATATCCAAGCACCTCCTCTAATGAGAAGTAATACTTTTGTAACCTAGGTAAATAATGATGAAGACATTTCACCTTGCTAAATAATGAAAAACTGTATATAGTGTTGAGTTCGCACTCATTTTTGTTTCTATTTACAACTTCGGAAATTCAGCATCTGTTTTTTGACAGCCATTTTAGAATGCTATTATTTAGCTCGCAAATGATCTCCTTCGGCGCTTCGCCCCTCTGTTTATGAAAGTGCTTGCTATATAATAGCTCACTTCTCACCCTAGGTTCATAATGAACTGTCAGCAGCAGGAGAAATAGTCAAGATTTATTGAAAAACAAGATTTTTATTACCAATTTGGAACTTATTTCCTGGTAGACCCACAATTCGTTTATATTTGATATATAATCAATTAATTGCTGTAATTTTATGCTGAAAAATTCAATGTATGGTTTAATTCAATCATGAAACTCCACAACAACACATTTCATTGTGATACAATGAAATCAAAATATGTCTCGCTCATGTAATGCAAAGAACACTTATAGCACAACAGGCACTGGGTTTACATAAATCTCTCTTTTTTGCTCACTTTGTATAACCAAGCATATAAGAATTTATTCAAATAGATAGCATACATAGGAAATATCTACGCAAAGCAAAATAGGGGTCAATCTGATTGAAATACACGTACCTATCAACAGTTTTTGAAATTTTTGTATTGTTTCACTTTTATAATTTTTATTTTTCGATTCGGAGAAGAAGAAAGCTATAAAATGATTCCTAAAACTTCATTCTTTCACAATAATACCCAAGTTCATAATTCCCAAGATAATGTGTTCTATATTTTTTTGTATGAATACAATGATATTGATCTCCAGAGAATGTTGACTTTCTATTTTTTCATAATTTTTTCTTTAACGTTCTGTTTTAAACTGTTGTGACTTGTTCTATTTCATACCTTGTATGATCCTCTGAGAACCAATAAATACTTGACTTGACTTGACTTGACTTAACCATCATTTGATAGTGCCAATCCACCATCTCAGTGGTTGCAAAGTAAATTCCAACAAATTTGTAGAACTGGAGTACATAAAAAGTACTACAATTTGTCAAACGACAGCATTGGTTTTACCCTGGGGTACTGTTGGGGGGAGTGTTACAATTTTTGGAAAAATCATCAGAAGTCGAAACACCTTGAAAGTTATATTCAGAATCAGCATTTACGAAACCCCTTCGGCGAAGAGTTCTTAATGTCAAAACTCGATGTTGACGGTATACTCGATAATGATATGTTTTTCACATAAAAAAATTCTAATAACCTGAACCTTTTTTCAGGAAATTCCTTGCTTTCCCTTTGTTTTGAAATTGTTCCTTTCAACTAATGGTAAAAGAAAAATTGACTTTTTGTTTTTCTCAGTATATTTTTTTCCTACCTTAATATCAGAACCAAGTATGGTACATTTTTCCATATTCAAATATTTTAAGTGTCATGAGTATTTTTATACATCAAAGAACAATTTTCAGTTCATTCTTCTTCAATTCGTTCACACGAAGTTTTTGGGGTTTTTGCGGACGCCGTTTCTGTCAGATATTGTTCCCAATATCTCCTGTTGAATAGTAGGTCAATGCAAAACCAATGTAATTGATTTATCACCTATCCAGCTCTCTTTAATCACTCCATTAATAATATATCTGCTGGATATCACACGTTAGACATGTAAAAACTCTTTGATTCTCAATGGAAACACATATTTGAGACTTTTAAAAAAAAGAATTTGATGAATACATCCCTGAATTTCAATTCCATTCGATTTTATTCAGATGGTAGAATCATTGATTTAGGCAACTAAATGTGAAATATTTTCCATCTATATACCATGCAATATTATCATATAGGTATAAACTTTTATTTGAAATAAGAGCTACTCATATATGTAATAATCAAGGACAAATTGATATATTTGACACAATTTTGTTTGGTTAATTCTGAGACGTTAGACATGTAAGACCTCTTCAATTCCCAACGGAAAACCTATTTGGGATTATTTTTTTATAAAAAAAAGAATTTGACGCATACATTCGCTTCATTTCAATTCCATTTCATTTCATTCAGTTGGTAAAATTATTGATTTCAGCGACTAAATGTGAAATATTTTCTTACATACAATATTATCAGACTAATTCTGGGACGTTACACATGTAAGACCTCTTTAATTCCCAACGGAAAACCTATTTGGGATTATTTTTTTTGAGTTTGATGAAAACATTCGCTGAATTTGAATTCCATTCCATTTTATTCAGCTGGTAATATTATTAATTTCAGCGACTAACTGTGAAATATTTTCTTACATATAATATTATCAGACTAATTCTGGGACGTTACACATGTAAGACCTCTTTAATTCCCAACGGAAAACCTATTTGGGACTATTTTTTTTTAAGTTTGATGAAAACATTCGCTGGATTTAAATTTCATTCCATTTTATTCAGCTGGTAATATTATTGATTTCAGCGACTAACTGTGAAATATTTTCTTACATATAATATTATCAGACTAATTCTAGGACGTTACACATATAAGACCTCTTTAATTCCCAACGGAAAACATATTCGGGACTATTTTTTTTTAAGTTTGATGAAAACATTCGCTGGATTTAAATTTCATTCCATTTTATTCAGCTGGTAATATTATTGATTTCAGCGACTAACTGTGAAATATTTTCTTACTACAATATTGTCATATAGGTATCAACTTTTCTTTGAAATAACAGCTCCTCATATATATGTAATGATCAAGGACAAATTAATATATTTGATACAATTTGGTTTGGTTACTCTTTCGCTTCTATACAGGGTGGTATTTAAGTACGTGGTCAAACTCGAAGGGGGAATTCTTTGACTAATTCTGAGACGTTGGACATGTAAGATAAGACCTCTTTAATTCCCAACGGAAAACCTATTTGGGATTTTTTTTATTAAAAAAAAAGAGTGATGAATACATTCGCTGAACCTCAATTCCATTCCATTTTATTCAGCTGGTAAAATTATTGATTTCAGCTACTAAATTTGAAACATTTTCTCAACAGCTACTCATATTTGTAATAATGAAGGACGAATTAATATATTTGACACAATTCGGTTTGGTTACTCTTTCGCTTCAATACAGGGTGATATTTAAGTACAAGGCCAAACTCGAAGGGGGAATTCATTGAGTAATTCTGAGACAAACAGTTCACATGAAAATAGGTCCGGTAATGCTCCGTTTTCAAGATACAGGAAGGCAAGATTAGAAAAAACTCGTTTTTATTCTTGAATATGTAATAATTCTGCAGCCGATTTTCTTGAAATTTGGCTGTAGTATTGTGTATTGAGGAGCTTTTTTCGCCCTAACTGGTTTGAAATCATTATGTTCAGTGGCGTGCAGGATGGTACCTTAATCAATATTTTCGATCTTGAAATGTGCGCCACTGATTCTTGCACTTTTGTATTTTATTTTTTTGCATTGAGCTAATGAAACTAAAATTTTATAAACTTCTTCATTTTTTGATTATGTTTAGATCAACTGTTTTCAATGAAACACAACGATATTCACTACTAGAGTGTTTTGGAAGTAAAGTTAGAGTGTCATAAAAGGAAAACCAATCATTCAAACAATCCCAAGTTCGTATGAATTTCTGTTTAAGAATTTCGAATTAGAATTTTGTCAAGAATCACCCCTTAGGTTGCCCACTTTCTCAAATAACACCCTCTAGAGTAGTTCTTCATTCTGTGGTATTGGCTTGTAGCGGTATTTTGAGTATTATTTTTCAGTATTGTTGTGCAAAGAAGGGATGAAGTTAATTATAAGGTAATAGAATAAATTGTCATTCTTTTGCAAACGAAATTGCTACATTTGGAAAGAATATTAAAATTTTGAAAGATGATAAAACTGTCTATATAATTCGAATATTAGACTAAACAGAAAAATCGATGATAGGCCTTCCACTGAGGTTCAAAGTCATAAACATTTGGGCCTTATTATTGACAGTGAATGAAATTTTGAAATACATATAAATGAAATAAAGAAATGTATAATTCGGTTTTTGGGTGCAATGAGAAGAATGCATTTAATAAATAAACATGTACAGATTCTGATATATCATTATGATTCTCACATACCTTCCCACATCAGATGATAAATCACGATTTGGCACTCTTGTCATTAAAAACAAAAAATATTGTATATCGTTTAATGACTAAAGGTAATTTTCAATACATCACTGATTAAGATAAAGTTTTCTTCAAATAATGTATAGCTGTTGTGTAAAAAAATATTTTATAATTTCATATGCGTCGGTGGTGAATATTTCCATAATGTTATAATACAACAATTATATAATACATAAATCATGATTCTAATGCGTTACAGATACATAACCTTTTCAATTTTGTTTCCCTAGGATACATATCACGATAATGTAACGTATTACATTACTAACTGTAACTATTGCATTGATGTTATATCACAATGTTCAGTGGGCTCTGCTACTCCTTTATTACATGGGTACAAAATCTACTTTTCTGCGATTACTCTCAAGAGTCCCATTTCCTTGGACACTTTGAGAAAGTTCTTGATATATGTTCAATTGATCACGGACGATGCTCAGCAGATTTGTCAAGATCAGCAGTGAATTCTTTCATAAACTTTCAAACCCTCCTCAAGGCATTGTCTTTATTTGACGACAGAATTTCTAAAATCATTGCTGATGAAGATGTTACTGAAATTTACAATTCATACCAGTTCTCATTTTTTTCCTCGGTATTTTCTCATTTAATTATGCAAACCTGATACCTACAAGAAATATGAAATACCAATTTATTTGGCACATCCGTCTTGGGAAACCTCAAATGGCTGAACAAATTACTTCGTACCTGGCTTGCAACAAAACAATGTCGCATCATAAAAACAAACTTCTAAAAAATTGAAGACACCATGAGAGTTTACGATCCATTCAATAGAGAGAAAATAATATTCAAAATATCAGCCAGTGGCCAATTAATTTCATTTCATCGTTTCTGTTCGAGCTGAAAGATGCAACGGAGAATTTGAAACAGGTAGGTATGTTTTATCCATTATTTCAATATTTGAATCATGACATTTTACTGGAAGGAATCCCTTCTCGTTATTATATCATCATGATTGGAGTTCGTTCAAATAAATTGAATGTCTCATTGCTGTGTCAATACAAATATAACGAGATGTTTGTATCTTTCACTCTACTCCTTATTGAATCTAGTGAAACGTTCATGAATACAGGTAATTATGGCGTCAAGTTTTATAGAAGAATATAATTTTCTTCCGAATACTTTCTATCATGCTGAATATCATCTGGTTCTCTCAAATCACAGGCCTCAATGGACATATCAATTCGGATAAGCGACTTCAATACAAGTCAACGCCCGGCGAGCCATATATTTGAAACCCCCGAAATGCTTCTGTTGGAGTCCAACATTCAAGGAAGACTCATCTTATATATTATCAATATATTCAGAAACTTCTATTTTTGTAGAAGTAATGAACGTTGATGAATTATTTTCTGGCTTCCAAAAAATTATTCATCAATACCTTTAGCCTACTTCGTTTCCGAAATTTTTTTCTAGTTACGGCCTTTGTAAGTTTTTCGTCTATGGATAATAAACACATATTGCCATATTGTACTTATTGTTCTAAAATTGTTCTAAAATTGTTAGTTTCCGTTAACCAGCTGACGAACGTCAACCCTCAGAAGTCGAAACTTGTGCGAGCAATGGATCAACGAGGCCTTACCTTTTAACGTGCGATTACCCAGCACGGTAATCAATATTAACATTATTTTAAATAACCAATTGCTACCTTGTACCTACTCAACGTTTGAAATTTCAAGTTTGGTCACTTTTCCCCTCAAATTCTCAGAACTATGCTAACCAAACTGTAATAAAAAATCTCCACTTTCCAACCATGCAACAGATGGCATGATAGAAATTTCAAAAATTCAAAATTATTTTTTTTTCAAATTTTGTTTCTCCTATATCATTCTAGATCTAGTACCTGGATGACCGAGCTTTACACTGTATTATTTTTTCTTGGTAAATCGTGTTTTTTGGAAATCATTTTTAGATGCAAATTAAATAATGATGAAATATGAATAATATTTATCGACCTTACCGACATAATAATAAAAAATAGGAATTGGTTGTGTCGGTCGGTGTGACCAAGCGGCCTAAGTCGAGGTCTTCATTTTCAATTTGTCTATTTCACTGCTGGTTCGAACCGCGGTCCGTAAAGAATTTTTGTGACTAGTTCCGTTCCATAGGGAATTGTTAGTTGCCTAGATAACAATCCTGGTAAGTGAGATATCGGGATTGAATTACAAACCGACCCAGTAGCACTGTGGGTTTTTTTGGGTCTCCTTACAGATCGATTCATCGCCCCCTAAAACCTGTGCATACTTAACTTCATGAAAATCGTTAGCGTTAGAGCCGTACATGTATGGCCATTAGAGATTCCGAATATCAACTGAATCGTAAATATCGTAATATATGCCGAATCAAGATGATTTTAAACCCAAAACGTAAAAAAGGTGCAGTAGCTTATGTATGCATAACCTCAGGTAATCAGAATACAACTCCTGAATGTTTCGTATCGATCCATATAAGAGCTTAGATCAGTTTGTCTGTTTCGAGGTATCGATCCCAGGAACCTACAACAGATGATTTGAAACCCAAAACGCAAAAAAGGTGCAATAGCTTATATATGCATAACGTCAGGTAATCAGAATACAACTCCTGAATGTTTCGTATCGATCCATATAAGAGCTTAGATCAGTTTGTCTGTTTCGAGGTATTGATCCCAGGAACCTACAACGCTAGTGAATGTACATCCTCCTTATATATGTAGGGGCTATCACCGGAAATGTTCAATTAATATCGGGCTCAAGCAAGCTACAGTATGACCACTTTCAACGGAACCACTTCCATACATCAGTCGAGAAAATATTATTCTTACAACATTAAAGTGTTTTTGGACACGAATAAATTAATCAAGTTGACCAAACAAAAATCTAGTATTAGTGGCGGGCCGTATTGACTAAGACCAATTGACATTCAGCATCAACCATTCGATCCCGGATGATAAGAGATGTGGAAAGTTGCTAGTAATTAACGGATTGGGCAATGGCCAGAGGGTGATAGGCCAGATAGAAAAGAGTCATTTTTTTATTGCGATAACACTGGCTCAAAAAGTTCCACCAGGGATACATATAGCTTTTTCCCACGAGATTTTCGAATTTGATTCATTCAGTATTCAATAGATTGTGATACAAGAATAAGAAAAATGAGTATAACTGCCATTTTTACCTCTCTGATGCATACAGGTAATAAATGGTCTCCATAAATTTTGATTTCATTTGTTTCAGACCTAACAATGATGTTCACAATTGTTTTATGTTTGACGGTGACGCTCAACATATCCAGAGCTATCATCATCAATGCCGATAGTGTTCTTGAAGATGAGCAACCGCTAGAAAATGCTGCAGTCACTCTCAAATGTCATCGCAAGCTGTATACCTATTTGGTGACACAGCGGGATGAAAACGGGAAACAGTGTTGGGACAAGATTTCTGTATGGGCTTGCTGGGGTCGATGTGACTCAAATGAGGTAATGTAAATATTTATGATGGTTGATAATCTTTGTTTAGTTCACTCCTTCAGGTATTAAGTCAATCGAACCGGCCTTCTAGTACAGTTTTACTGGGGCAGACATTTCTTATTTCATTTATTTTTCAAAATTTTTTACAGATTTCAGGTGACTACAAAGTTCATCTTAATGAATATTATAGGAAAAATAACGTGGCTAGTTCGGACTGCAAATATTTTCTGGGGTTTAATACATAACCGTTACGTCCTTTAACATACTGTTCCTACTGTGAATATTATTTCCCAAAAAGGCAGGTTTCAATGAATATTTCAAGTTGTTTTCTGTTCATTTCTCAACCCATTTCAATCTATCACAATGGACTAATCCTAATTACTGGCTCAATCAAATACGTTGCTTACTTTTCCTCGAACATTTTCAACAAGAGATAAATCTCATTAATGCAGAAATATGTAGTTCTGAAAAGTGTCTCTCATTCAAGATTCTCAGTAATGAATATTCAATATGCATGGTCATTTGGAAACAGTCATAACTCATTTTTTAAAGGGGTCCACCTTTCCACTATTCCACAAGAAATTGAGGACATTTCGTATGTAATTCCCATTACTTGAAACGAACGGTTCAGGAGATATTTATTATTCATGAAGAATGAAATTACAACAAATGGAATTGAGAATTGAACCAGTAAAGAGTTATGAAATTAAACACCGGTGCAATTCCTTGTCAATCGCTATTGCACCAAATCCATTCAACATATAAAAACAATTCATTCGGATAGGCCTTTCAGAATAATCGATTGATTTTGGCTTACGAAGAACATTTCCATTTCCGGTTTGGACCAAGCAAAAAATGATTGTGCATAGAATGTTTCATTGATGAACGCGAAATGGAAAATCTAAGTGGAAAAATTGTCTCCATTCCCACTCAAAGCGGAAACCGTATAGCCTGCTTCAATGCAGTTGATGTAAGAACACCTTAACTCAAAACTGCTATGAAATGAGAATTGGATTTATTATTTGTTCAGTGAAATTTCTGAATTGTTTCACCACTTTTTGGGTGATTATCTGCGGTAATCGATACTAAACAGTCATCATTGATGAATGTGATGAATAGCAAAGAAGCAAGATTGTTACCATGTAGCACCCCCAGGGGTATACTCAGGGCAGTTGACTGTACATTTAGTCAGGTGGTTTCATCTCGAACTTTAACTGCTAGGTGTCGATCAGTGCAGTAAAATGCCCGGGACAATTCCAAGAAAATCTCGCAGCAAACTTTCCCCCGCTCCAGCGCATTACAGATTCCAACATCATACATTATATTCCAATTTTCCAACATATATGAGGCATGTGGATCGGACATGTCCTTAAATAATTTTACCACGTTTGGAGCTGTGTAGCAAAACATTTATCCAAGCTGCTATATTTTATTCAGAAAAAATAATGCAACTGATTGGTGAATCATCATTACGAACGAATTATTGTGCCCAGACTGCATAGACGTACCAAACGATCAATAAATAATCAATGTTTGAGTATATACTCATAAACAGTGAACTACTAACTGTCAATTACGTGAAAATAAATAACTAAGAGAAAAAAATCACTTTTCCAGAAAATAAATTGAAACTAAAAGAAGATTCTAAAGTTAAATATTCCGAACTTTTCTTCAATTCTGCAATGCCTTATACCAAGGTCATTAATATCAGTTGACCTACATGACTTCAAAAATGATAAAGACAACTTGGCCCTGACTAATATCCCGGATCCAGATGTATCAACAAAATCTTCATCAGAAATTACTGATAGATCCCCGAGAACAGTAAATGAATTCCAAAACTCTCCCTTTGAAGTTTTACAAGAAACTACCAGTCAATTCCTCACTAAAAGCAAAAAGTTTATATATCAAGCTATCACTCCATAAGTCAATGCGGTTATTTGAGAAGCAAAAGCAACTATTGATCATTAACAAGTGATAAACAACTCCAATATAAATAATACCCCCTGATGAAGGATGGTATTATTATAATGAAACTAGCAATTCTGAAACATAAAAAAATTATTAACTTACAAGCCTATGTTGTGTTTTGCGTTAGCAACATGCACTCTACTTACGTATGTTCATTTAACTATAGCTTATATGTTGTGATTTAATATTGTTCACACCTATTGACTTATATTGCAAAAAAACCTCTTGAGACAAATATCTATCAACCGCATAAATCTTGCATAATGCTTGAAAAACCGAAGAGATTGGAGCATTTGCTATAAAAGTTAAGACTTGTTCTAAAGATCAATAATTACAATAACATCAAACTGATATTCAAAAAGTTGAGCATCTTCTGGAGACAAAAAATGATCTCCTGAGTATTTATCAGTTTGGTTTTAGGGTAATTGTTCTCTAGAAAAAGTATTTCGCTTGGAATTTGACAGCTCTTGAATATGTTGATTGCTCCACAAGATCATCGTAATGGAATTGAATTGTTTCGACATTGATGACTATGAATTGAAAAGTATTCCATATTTTTTCATCGAATATAAAGAACAGACAAAACAAGGGAAATTTGGAGAGTCGATGTATGAAATAGAACAGAGGACTATTGAACCTATTGAATCTTCTGAAAACTTATCGGTATCTAGGCAACTTTCAATTGCCTATCGCACCGAGCTGACCGGAAATATTATTTCCCAGCCGCTGATTGAACCAGCAGTGAAAAAGCCAAATTAAATATATATACCTATCAGTGGCGGATCCACGGGGGGGGTTTTCGGGTCCGGACCCCCCCCCATTAGGATAATGAGAGATTTTTTTTTCAATTTTTATTGGCTCCTAATTTCCAAATTTCGTTAGGGAACGAAAAAATATCATATGTGCAAGACAAAAAAATAAAAAAAATGTATAGGTAGAATACATTTTTTTGCTTTAAAATTAAAGAACTTTAATAATTATTATTACATTCCATTGAAAACTAAAGAGCAGGCTACATTTAAACATTAGTAAATTTTCATTTTTCAACAACCAATTTCATCAATTTTTTCAATTCAATAATCCTCCAATTCCTAAAAAAAATAATTCTCAAGAATCAAAAATAGTACAAACAAGATCTGGATTGAATGTTACCCAAACAAACAAATTTCGCTTGAAATTTTTGGACTTACTGATTGTTTATTCCTTTTTTTTCTGGTTCAATCGGTTCAGACGCTGGTTCAAGCCGAGTAAAATATGAAAATAGAGTCCTCTTCATGTTGTAGGTTCAAAATAAAATCCTTTTTTTTAACTATCAAATTGCAATTTTTCTCGATGACACTTTATTGAAGAAAATTGACATTTGTCAGGCTTATCGAGGAAAAGTTCGAGAAATTTCTGACAGTGCTGCCATTGGATCCTTTCTGGCGCAGTATTTGAAAAATTAGACTTGCTGCATTTGTGATGAGTATTGTGTATGCCGGTAACAATTTGAATATACTATGTATGAGTAGAATATGCTGTTAATTGGGTTAAATCAACTCGATTCGATTTAAAAAAAAATGAGTTTCGAACCTACTTCACCTCCTGGCTACACCTTCAAATTTTGCTCATGTCAATCTCTTTCACCTTTTTTTCGGATCGTGACTAGTTTTTGCTATACGGTAGCTCATAATTTGCTGTTATATATTAATACTAGCTGACCCGGCCACGCGTTGCTGTGGCTAAAGTTTTTGTTATATTACATTATAGTAAACAATCTAAGAGGAACAATAAGAGAACATCAGTCACGGAGTCCACTATGCTTTTTCACACAGATGGTATTTGTAGAAAAATATGGTGATCTCCTTATTTGACTTTCTACTACTATAACCTTTTAGTTTTTAGTACAATGAAATTATTTACGAACAAAGACGAAAATGTTGATGTTGGTTACAAATTCACTGGATTGAGATTTGAAGGGGAAGTACGTTGAACACAATTAATTAAAATGTTCTTACACTTGATATTGAGCAGAAATCAATAGGTACAAAATAAAAATTTATCAGATTTATTATTTCCATTTAATTTTATAACAAATATAAGTATACTACAGTATGATACAGTAAATAACATGTGACGCTTAAACTCATGAATGAGGTAGGCAAGGCAGACAGTCTTTAAACTTTTAAACATTAATATCTATTTTTTTGAATTATAAATACTATCAATTTCAATTTAATTTAACACCAATCGGTGCACAATGTTTTTGGTTAACCTGTCTTTAGCTAACACAAATAGATTCGACGGTTTCCCAACACGTGAACACGCAACATATAGTTGCCCATGAGAAAAACATGGATTTTCCAAATCTAAACCATTTGTGGTTGTGCATGACCTTCTGCTGTCCTGATTCTTTGAGCTGGATTTCTTGATCAATTTGTTCTGCCAACTGATGGGCTCAGCAGCGCCATCTATTGATTACTTACTCAACCCAGTCGAAAGGTATCAACATCTGTTAGAATCATTTGGAGTTAACAGATAATTGTGACTGTCAAATAATAACAGACAAATAATTAGTAATAAATTAAAATTGCGACTATAATTTGAGATTTAAACTATCCTATCTCTCAAGTTGGATCGAACTGCACATGGTGTGCGAATTTTATTATAATCGGTTAAGTGGTTTAGGAGTCCATTGGGGTCAAACATTGTGACACGAGATTTATATATATTAGGATAAATTAATATATATATATATATAAATTTTGAGTTATAGACCCCCCTCTTGACCTGATCCTGGATCCGCCACTGATACCTATTGACAGCTCCATAGACCGCTTGTGCTCGCCGACCGAACAAATAACTGATGAAAGTTCATGACACTTATCGTAATCAATAAACCCGTTTTTGAGTGATATTCACTAGACAGTTTACAACAGGTTTTTTAGAGGTCTTATATAGTTACTATATACCGGCTGAGTGAAATTCGTATTGATGCATGAGGACCTCGAAAACGGTGGGAGTTACAGAGAAGATTAAATTGAGGCAGAGTTGGGTATCGAGGAGTCCATCATAATGAAGTTGGAAAATCTGAGGTATTATATCTGCTATAATTGAAATAAATTTTCAAACAGTGTTTGCACTTGCATCATCAATCCAACTTCTAATGGGATATTGAAATATGCTGAACATTGGATTTTATTTCCATTTTTCAAACCCACTAGGCCGTATTCAATGATGAGAACATATAGGTCATCATCAGCAATGACTGGACAGTATAACTACTTTTCTTCGGGCTTGAAGGCTGTCGTTCTTTGGAATTTCTTCCTAACGTTTCGCTAGCGCGAGTGGCCAGCTTCTTCAGAGGCTTACTCATTTCCGATGACTAAACGTTTCGATTTCTTAAGGCGTATTTATATTGATGCAGGTAGTCTGGAGTGTTAATTTTTTTTGTCGGGTTCGGGGAATAATCATCATTATTAGTTGCCGCACTACCTGCCGTGATTTCATTAGCGATTCTTGATTTCCTCAGAATGGGATTCCAAATTCTGTTTAGACTCAACGCTCCTTCTTTTCTGTTGAAATTGTCCGCATGTTTTTGGATCTCTATTGCCTTCCGTACCAGTCGGCTATGGCAACCCTGGTTGGGGGCAATCAGTTTAGCATTTTCAAACATAATCCTGTGGTCACCCTCACTCAGTGCGTGTTCTGCCACCGCCGATTTGTCGTTTTGCCCCAAACGTTTAGTCATCGGAAATGAGTAAGCCCCTGAAGAAGCTGGCCACTCGCGCTAGCGAAACGTTAGGAAGAAATTCCAAAGAACAACAGCCTTCAAGTCCGAAGAAGAGTAGTTATACTTAAAACCTCGGCCGCGAAAGCCTTAACCATTTTGTCAATGAGGGGCCGTTCATAAAATACGTCACACTAAAATCAGCTTTTTTTGACCCCCTCCACCCCCCCCATTGTCACGATGTGTCACACTTTTTGTGACCCCCCTTAGAAATATTTCGTCACAAAAACCAAAACCCCTCCCCCTGCTGAGTATGATAAATTATTCTCTTGAGAAATCGCTTTATTTTGTTTCATTTGTATAGTGAAATACAGTGTACTGTAACAAGATTAATTAATGAATTGTCAATTGAAAATTCATTCGCAAAGATGCAGTCACTATAGATTTGAATAAAAAATCTGACGAGTTTAGGAATTCGTTAGAAGATGTCGCACATGTAGATTTCTACCAAAATCTACTGAAGATTTCTTTCATACCAAAATTTTTCAATTTTCGTCAGAAATCTACTAAAAAAGTAGATTTCTACCAAAAGTGGTCACGCTGGCTAGCGCTCATGTCAAAAAATAATAAACGGCGAACGTCACGTTGCCGTATACCCCCTGTCCCCCCTTGTCACATCTTGTCACACTCAGGCAGACCCCTCCCCCCCTTGTATGCGAACGTATTTTATGAACGGCCCCTGACTGGATATTCTGAATGTTCACAAGATGAGTTTCAGAGTTTTTATCGCTTCAGAAGGATTCATCAGAATTCCTACCAAAATATAATAATTTTCAGTTATCCTTATGGAAAGAGTGATGTAACACAACTTCTGAATTATCAAAATATTCAGTTTTTACTGACGATATCTCAATGTTCTTGAAACAATTGAAAATCGAATTTCAATCGTTATTGAATATGAGCTGAAAAGTATCAAAAAGTGAAAGAAAAAATGCAGTTCTATATTCAAAAATTTTAAGTTAGTGACCCAAGAAACACCGTACAAAGTACTCTCATCAGTACATTTGCATGGCCTACTATTATAGGGAATATTTTCGACTGAACCAGACAGACAAAACCCATATCAAATTTTCACCTGAACAAATAACTCCCGTTACATTTCCTCAATATCATAATAATAGACTCTGTGAGATGCAACTTTGCTTTCATTTAACCTTCTCTGTAACTCCTGTACACTGTTTTCGAGATCTTCATGCGTCGACTTGAATTTTACTCACTCGGTATAATTACTCTATGCACCTGCTATTGTAGACTGAGACACGTGTAGCGGCTCTGTAAACTGTCTAGTAAAAATCACACATTGAAGTGATTAAAAAAAACTCATTATTTTGTAATTTTCTCCTGAAGAATATTTTCTATAATGAAACACGGTTTTTTAAACTGTATAGTGCAGGGTTTACCAATCTAGAGGTCGCGACCCACTGGAGGGTCGCGAGCAAATTTTCAGTGGGCCCTGTCACTAAAACCTACTTTCCCTTATACTATCTCATACCGATGTGAAGCTAGATTTCCTAATATGGTGAACATTAAGTATCAAAAATTGTATTCAAATTATTTTTTGTTATTCGAAAAATCCCTATATTCCAATTGGTAACGGTAAAATTTCTAGAGGTGGGACCCAAGTTTGGATACTTGTTATACATGATTCATCGTTCAGACAACTTTGGGAACCAGGTCTAGTGAATATAACAAAAAACAGTTACGTTATCATAGATTATCATTTTAAATTTTTGAGATTTATGTAAAGACTGAAACAGACGTTGTTCTTCAAATACTCCTACGTACACGTCTAAAATCAATTTTGTTTTCATGTGATATTAGGACCAAGATCGAAACCCTAAGACCTTTTTCTAGGGGATTTTCGAAAACTGTGATCTTTCCTTAATTTTTGAATTCTATGATTACTAAACTCTGATCTAGCCATTCTCATATATATATATACAATAAAGTCATACATTTATCTCCCTCCTTCGAATTATCAATTTATTATTTATACTCACCCTACTAAACCTTCGATACATTATAGGTCAACTGTGACCGTCGCGTGAAAAAAGCAATTTCCGCTAGATTTGTTTCATCGAAAGCGTCAGGATTAATGTCGCGACTATTATTCCATCGATAACTATTCAAAATAATCCCTTCCAAAAATCGAATGCATTGCAGAGATGATTGATTTCGAGAATCATATCGAACGATTCGATCATCAATTTGCTGAATTTCATCTGTAATGGATAAAAGATGTATGATTCGAAATCAATTATAGTTTGATGCCTTCATTTTATGACTGTTAGTGGGGTTAGGTGGACATATAAAAACTCCGTTGCTCACTTTGGTATACTTCGGTCATGCTCAGATTTGTACAAGGATGAAAAACGAAAAATGTATTTTTCACTATACAGCAGATTGATTAAGCGTGAAAATCTCGCATATTTTTTTAAATTACGTTTTCATGGAGTTTCATCAAGTGTCGGCCACTTCCATTAGTCATTCAAATGAAAAACATAATTCCTGGACAATTTGTACCCATATACAGAAAAAAAAACTGTTGAAATTGGCGATGACGGTCCGTTTCATGTATGGCAATTAGTTCCCAATTTTTAAAAAAATGTTTGGACCAACTCACATAGTTTGCCCTCTTCCTTTGTTAGGAAATCAGCCAGAGTAACATTTTCCATGGAAAATAAAAAATGGTGAAAATATGAAAATAAACGTCAGTCATAAAAGTCAGTCATAGAAGTTTTTTTCATTATATGCAGATTCACATGAAAGGGATGCCCTGTAAAGTTCAATGGACACCGCATGAATCAAGGGACAGGAGATACGAATTAACATTCACTTTGAATTTTTGAAGTTTGTAAGCCTCAGGAAAACCTCCCTCGGCAAGGAGTTCATAGCAGGTGGTCATTTTTTTTTCCTGAGATTGATTTGTGTTTGAATTCGTTTCATCAGTAGTTGATATACTCATGTGAAATATTCATTTTAGGAAACTTCTCTGAAATCAGGCAAGAATATAACAAAACTGAAAATATCTGGTGAATGTCAAGCACACTTCATTTTTGTTGTGGACAGTAATGATAATAAGACAAAATACTCGGGAATGAGTGAAACAGTACCTCTCTATAACTGTCACATAAAGAACAATTCAAAAAAAAAACAGACGAAGAAATTACTACAAACCATTTTTCCATGAAAATGTTTCATACACCTAGATATTACTCATTCCGTTTATTTTCCAGGGAACCAATTTCCGTCTGAGATAAGAAAATATAAAATCCAATTTGAAAAAGTTAATGTCGCAGCAGAATAGAAAAGTTTTATTATGTTTTAAATTATTATATTGAGGGGCGGTGAAGGATAAAATTCGTTCAACGTATGAAAATACTGAATAACTCGTCTAAGAGGAATACGCATATTACGGAACCCCTCGACGCGAATATCTACGTAATAGTATGCATATTATGAAAAAGTACCGAATGAAAGTTATGAATTATATGAACATATATTTGAATGAATCATTGATGAACTGAATATGAATATGGTGGTAGCCTGAAGAAGCTATTGAAAACAAAAACACGCGTAGCAATTTTTATAATTATCACACAATGAAGCGTTCATTTAATAACGTTAAAAAACTTTCTGTAACTCATACCATGTGAATTTATCGTAAAAGAGAACATACTGGCAAAATAACCTGCGCAATTTAATTTTTTTCCCTTGTGGAAGCCGTCTGAATTATCCTTCACTGCCAGGTCTCCGGAAAGCACTTCAGCCTATAGGTCTTATTACGCTTTGCTTTCCTACACTTTATGACACCCATTCCAACAACCTCGTTCCCTGCACAAGTTTGTTCAGGTTGATTGCTAGGTTTTTGTCATATTCTTCTGGATCCAAAATTGGTTTTCCATATATTTGTTACCTTTTATGATCCAGAGCCTACATTCGCAGAGTATGTGTCGAGCTGTCTCTATTCCTTCGTTACATTGCCTGCAGCTAAGGTCGCCGTTGTACAGCCCCATCTTATTTAAGTGTCATTTGAGTGGACAGTGTCCAGTCAACAGCCCTGTTATAACCCTTATCTGATTCCTGTTACACTGAAGCAGATCTTCAGTCTTTTTCCTCGACGGTCTTTTTATGAAAGTTCTCCCTTGAGCGCTACTGGGTAGATTTTCCCAGTAGCCGTTGTACAGCCCCATCTTATTCAGGTGTCATTTGAGTGGACAGTGTCCAGTCAACAGCCCTGTTATAGCCCTTATCTGATTCCTGTTACACTGAAGCAGGTCTTCAGTCTTTTTCCTCGACGGTTTTTTCATGAAAGTTCTCCCGTGAGCGCTACTGGGTAGATTTCACCAGTAATCTCCTTAAGTGACTCCGTACCGTTATTTTGGATACCCGACTGCTGGCTCGGGTCCAGTGTATGGTATTGATGATCCTTGTCTTGCAAGCTCATCGGCTTTTTCATTGCCTGCAATACCTGAATGACCTGGGACCCATTGTAGAGTCAGTCTATTATGGTGAGCTAGATGTTTCTAAAAAGGAGTTGCTTTTGGATATTATCAAACACTAACTGTTTATATTTGTATATCATCCACAGCCGTGATAACTGTGGACAAAAGGAATTATCAACTCTCAGATTGGAATTTCAACCAATAATAGGAGATTAATTCATCTCTAGAGGTACGTCGTTCAGAAACTCTCTCACTTCTAGACGAGTTATCAGTAATTGCCCATCATCAATCGTTCTACCTTCAGCAGTTTGTTTGAGACAGGCCAGGCCGTACAAGTACATTCTCACCACTTTTTTGTTCAGCGTCACAGCCAGCATTTAACGATTTGTTTCATCTCAATAACACAGAAAGGAAATGGGAAATGCCCTGTAACGTTCAAAGATCATCGCATGAACCAAATGGGAGAGAAGATAGGAATCAATTTTCACTTGAAGGTTATTGGTCTATTAAAATACCTTTCTATTGAAAAACGACCCCTGTGAGAGCAACTTAGGTGGAAACATCTAAAGGAAAGAGGCAGGTCGCTAACTTTTGTATTGTGACCCAAAAAATGAGTGAAGTTTCAAGTGAATCCGTAAGCAGGGCTTTACTAACGAGACGAATTAGCTCGTTCAGAGTGAAATCTACCAACTTCAATGTATATTTTGGTGCCAAATTTTACTCATGGAAACGGCATTCCCGAACGAGTCGGATTTGTTCTACATAGAATATCGGGAGCTGACGAAATGTCATTTTCGAGAAGTGAAAAACCCAAATTTCAGTATTTTTATCAATTGCTCGGTCATTTTTCCTCGCGATATAGTTTTTTCATCCTGTAAATTTCTAATCATTTGAATTTTCATTCTTTGAACAAAATCCTTTCGAATTTTCTTGTTTGAATTTGAGTGCCTTATATGATTTAGTACTTGACCTTTTCACTTGAAAAGTTTTATTTTTATTTTTCTTTTGGTTAACTTCTGTACTTTCATTTTGAAAAATATGACAGTTATATATTTCATTGTTTTACTGTGTAATCAAATTCCACTATTCTTTCGATATTATAAGATTATGTAACATGTTCAATATTATATTGGCAATAGAAGTTCAGAACAATACCATTCTTATCAATAATATTGATATAAGGATTTTATACATACTCGTCTTTTGTTCCAGATATCGGACTGGCGATTTCCTTTCAAAAAATCTAATCATCCCGTATGCGTCCACTATGGCAGAAACCGAGTTTTCGTCACTCTCAGATACTGTGACCCGGGAATTGCAGAAGGTACTGATCATTATGAATATTTAGAGGCTGATGATTGCAAATGCCAGGTTTGTTCTTCTTCCGACACCAGTTGCGAAGGGGTGCGGTATAGGCCGCACAGATCAGACCCCAATCACTTGGGATTCCTCTAAAAACACCTTTGACCCCATAATCAGATTTGGTCGCAATTCTATGCGTAGAAATATTTATAATTACAAAGTTTTCATTTTCATAGCTGAACCCGAACATTATGTATCGAGAAATTATTGATCCAAGAAATTGTATATATCTATGATAATATTAGGAATAGTTCCTACGTATCTATTGTAATTGGCACTGTTACTATTATGAGAGATGAATTATATATATTTTTGTCCATTTATTTTAACGTGACATACCATTTAACTACTAAATTCATGTTATTGAATATGATGAAAATTAATTCTGAAAACAAAATATATGAAATGTTTTCGAAGTATCAATGTTGCTGATATGATGATTCAATGTTGTTATTGTATGTGTTATGAATAAATGAACTTATTTCAATATAACTGAGTTGTTCATTACTATCCAAATTCTGAATCAAGTCAGCCGTTCACATACATTGAATGGAAATTTCCTTCAAGAATTAGCCCATTGCAAAGTTACTTTTGGGGTTGCAATTTTCAGAGGAAGCAATTTAATTTTTTAATGTGTGGAGGGGGTTAGGTTAAGCACCCTTATCCGCGTGAAATGGGGTTCGAATGGTTTTGGAGCATTATCTGCCAAACTATCCAACAAAAAATGTATAGAAACATGTTGTAGAGCATTGAATTCTCTACAACTGTATTTTCATTACTTTCCATCATTTTATAGAAGAGTTATGAACGAAATGTTTTTTCTAGTCATTTTGGAATGAAATGACATCAGAACATTTGTATAAAGGAAGTATCAATGAATAATTTTCACAAGAATTTTTGTAATTTCATTCAGCATTCCGAAGATGACCTTATGATGCATATAAAAATGAATAATTAGGCTCAGTTTTCTGTTATCTATTCATTATCCATATTAATCTTAATTTTTCGAACGTTGCTGTGTTCTCGGTAATGTTCGATTCCCCATCGGGCCACCGTGCTGGGATTCGCACTTTAAAAGGTAAGGCCTCGTTGGTACATTGCTCGCACAAGTTTCGACTTCTGAGCGTTGACGTTCGTCTGCTGGTTAATTGAAAAAAAAACATCATTATCAATTAGGTATCAACCCTTTTCCCTACAACCTATGAGGTAGGGGCTGGGGGCACGTATTTTTGTGGGTTTTTAGGCCTGATCCACGGATAATTTGTAGGCGACATAATAATAAGTATATGTAGTTATAAATACCCAAATTGTTGTCCATCTATTGTTTTTTTTAATCTTTTTCAAGGTCCAGGTTGCGGTTCAGAATCTAATTCTGCATCGAAAGTGAATCTTCGGAGAACAACGGAAGTAAGAAGTGGCGCCATTGTCGGCAATTCATCTTCAAAATCATTTTCTCGATCAATTTCGATATTTTCATAATGTTACTGAAGGTTTCACCAAAACAATTGAGGCACACTGCAGAGCATTCGGGGCCTGCTCTCTAGTGAACACTCCACAGGTTCCCTTGCATCTACAGAATATTAATTTAAAAATCTCAGGGCGTGCTGGAGGCTTGGAAGTTTGGATTGGCATCAAAATTTTGTTTTTTTCCAGCTCTAATCTCCTGAGTCACTGTATTCACCGAGCCACGACTGAACTTGTTGATAAACGCGAAGACTGTGGAAGCGAGCTGTATCTCGGAGGAAGAGATGATAAATTAAATAAATTTTTGGTCACTACCTTGTTTTCTCTCAAACCCAAATAATTCTCTTCGGTCGAGAAAACACCTGATTTCGTCTTAGAGAATAATTGACATTAGGCTCTGATAAATTATCCTCATACACTTTTTCTCATCATAATCGGTGAAATGAGGCCTGGTACTTGAAAAATTCGTTCAGGCAAGTCCCAACCTCCAACTTACATACTAGGCTAAAACCTATCAGAAGAAACTACTCTCTCGGCTAATATCACGAAGAACGTTTTCTTCACAGAATAACAATATACTGCTTGTATGCTTCAAGTGAATAAACGATAGATACCAAAATTTGTTTTCTAAAAACATGTCTACGTAGGTCAGTATTTCAAAAATTTGTTACAGTTAGCATTAACCAGTTGGAGAAAAAGTACTACTACTTGCGAATCAAAAATCTTTTATTCTAGAAATAAAGTATCGGTACATTAAACGAAATATTATCACGAGGACTGATACCCACCTTCTTCAACTTTCCATGAGCTAGTAAATTCTGGGTAAAATTCTCTAGAAGTTTCTTGGGAGACCCCGAATCATTCATTCCAGATCACGCGAGTAATGGTGGATTCATGCAGCAATCGTAGCTCGGAAGTCAGAATTCGCAAGTCAAGAATCGTTCAAATCCCATGCTGTCCAGATAATCACCTTGATATTAATGAAAATATAGAAAACTCAACCTGATCATTTAATCTTATATGTATCCCAGAAGTATTTGAGAATACGGTAACCTTTGGAGCGCTGCGAAACTCTAATAAATGAACGAAATTCCAAAAGTTATCAGTGAGAATATATTCGATGAAATCCCCTCTATAAAATTGTTGCGATGTAATTTCATTGTAGAATGACTATAAAACAATCATTGAGCCGAAAAGAAAATTTATTTCAAAATTTTCAACTATTTTCGTCAATAACTTCGTTATTTCCGATTTTGTGATGGGAAGAAATTGAAATGTTGGTAGAAATCTTCTGTAGGATGAATAGTTTGGCTGATGAAGCGCGAAAATCATTTGCATCCCTTTTTCCATTATGGTGGCCGCGAATCAAGGGTGGCGAACCCGCAAATTGGATTTGAAATTACCCTCACCATCCCCCCACATATAAAAAAAATAGAATTGCATTATCAGAGAAAATCACGCTAAGGCTGGAAAACGTAAAATTTAAATGGCCAAATTTGATCGTGAAGAATTTACACAACTGAATGTAAGTACGTGGCCAAACTCGAAGAGGTGATTACTGAAGTAATTTTAAGACAAAAAGTTCATATGAACATAGCTCCGGTGATGTTTCGTTTTCAAGATACAGGGTGATGAAATTTTCAAAAGCAATATTTTTTCCTAAATATCTTCAGACGAATGTGTTGAATTTTCACAGTGAATTTCAAGTAGTTAAGGGGTTAATTCAGTCCAAGCGGCGTCCTGAAGACACATTAACTATTTTTTTTGCAATTTCTTTACATTTTTTTCGCATTGAGCAACTAAACCTACAACTTTTTCTTGTTCAACATGTTTTTCGTATAATGCCTGATTTTCGAGAAAAAAATAAAATCTATTGGATATGCTGGGTCATCAAAATAAGAAATTTGCTCTACAAAACCATCAACAACTGGGGAATATAGACATTTTTTTATGTCAATATTCTATTCTAAATTATGATCAATGCAAGCATTAAAAATATATCGATTATTAAAAATATATATATTTTTTTTTAGTAATCGATATATTTTTAATGCTTGCAATATATATATATATATATATATATATATATATATATATATATATATATCCATGGACAAAAGTTGCAGTTGCTCCATGCGAAAAAAAATTAAAAATTGCAAAAATTATTGCCGCACATTTTTTGGTCAAGAATATTAGTTCAGTACGCTACTGAACATGATCTCAATCTAATCAGGAAGAAACTAGGCTGAAGGATCATTAATATATTCAGGAAAAAACTCTTTCTTTCGAAAATGCTGACAACCTGTATATTTTGAACGAAGCATTACCTGACCCATATTTATATCAACTTTTCGTCTTTGATACTTGAAAAATCACGCCCTTCATATCTATCAACCACCAGCGTATGACCTGTTCATGAATGAAACTCATACGCTGATAAAGCTACTCTCCGTGGGTTGAAAAATATGGCGTAAAAAATCTCCTCCTGAAGATGTTAATTTGGTTAGCGCACGTGCTTCTAATGCGAGTGATTTTAATGTGGTGTTGGGGTAATTGAATTATTTTCTCGTATATTTTTCTTTATATTGAATATTCTATGTATTTGTAGGACTTGTTCATGTCGGCTATAAATATTTACGTTTTATTTTGACAAATGTCAAGTCAGCGATATGATTATATTCCACCGTAGACATTATTGAATACTTGGACTAGGCCTGCGTTAATATATATAGGAAGAAAGTTACGAAGTATCAGCATTTCGATCCCTCCATCTTTTTGGGGCGTCAATTGGACTAAGGTCAATTTTAGCTTGCGAAATGAACCAACGGATTTTCCACTAGTATTATATGATTGTTTTAAAAAAATGTTCTTAAGCTGCAAAGAACAAATATTCAAATGGTTAGGTTAGGTTAGGTTAGGTTAGGTTAGGTTAGGTTAGGTTAGGTTAGGTTAGGTTAGGTTAGGTTAGGTTAGGTTAGGTTATGTGAACCAAGGAAATTCAAGGTTTCAGTTTCCGAAGAGTGAAGTACATTATGATAATCCAGGATGATGAAAGAACAATATTGGTATAAGTATGTTTTTTTCACCTGACCCGTTCTAAAACATTGGCCGTACTCATTCATTATTATGCGTAGAACAAGAACCTGAAACCAAAACTGTTGATCTAGTTTTTTCATTATTATAAAGCTTTCTCCCTTCGTTCAGGAGCTATTGCCCCTCGAAGGTCTGGAAGAGGGCATAGCATTTTTCCGTTTCATTCCAAAAAATTATAGGGCAGTATTCATTTGACTAGTGCCTTTTACACCTCATTTCACCTCCCTCCAACATATTCTTCAATATCATTGTCATTTTTCACTGAAAAACTCGAATCGAAATTTTCTTACCCCAACCGTCAATTCAGATTTTTCGTAAGAAATAATGTGGAATGAGATGTAGAGGGACATGACAAATGAAATGTATTTGTTCCGATCATGAAATTATGCAAAAAAATTGAATATACCCCTATTCAGATCTTTATTGAAGGACAGTAACTTTCGAATGGAGGGAGAATGCCGCGTTCTACGGAACAAATTATTTTTATTTATATATAATATAATATCGAATTTATCTTGGTTGCTGTTCCAATTCTTGTTTCGTTCAGTCGATAATTACCGCACGCTTGTTTATCCCTAAGTATAACTGAATTAGTTATTTCATTCCCAACAATTTTGGTAGGCAACTCACTTTTCTTGATTCTGGCAATCCTCTTATCGATACCGATGTTAACTGTTCAAACGAAATCCTTGGACTGATCCCAGTTAACGCCGACTCCTTCTCTCCAGGTTATTCATGTCATTCTCCGTAGTCGTGATCTCGTTGTCGGGGTCACTAATGTTTTCTCTCAAACCCAAATAATTCTCTTCGGTCGAGAAAACACCTGATTTCGTCTTAGAGAATAATTGACATTAGGCTCTGATAAATTATCCTCATACACTTTTTCTCATCATAATCGGTGAAATGAGGCCTGGTACTTGAAAAATTCGTTCAGGCAAGTCCCAACCTCCAACTTACATACTAGGCTAAAACCTATCAGAAGAAACTACTCTCTCGGCTAATATCACGAAGAACGTTTTCTTCACAGAATAACAATATACTGCTTGTATGCTTCAAGTGAATAAACGATAGATACCAAAATTTGTTTTCTAAAAACATGTCTACGTAGGTCAGTATTTCAAAAATTTGTTACAGTTAGCATTAACCAGTTGGAGAAAAAGTACTACTACTTGCGAATCAAAAATCTTTTATTCTAGAAATAAAGTATCGGTACATTAAACGAAATATTATCACGAGGACTGATACCCACCTTGTTCAACAACTTTCCATGAGCTAGTAAATTCTGGGTAAAATTCTCTAGAAGTTTCTTGGGAGACCCCGAATCATTCATTCCAGATCACGCGAGTAATGGTGGATTCATGCAGCAATCGTAGCTCGGAAGTCGGAATTCGCAAGTCGTAAGAAATAAGTCGGAAGAAGTTCAGTCAATGACTTTCGATAAGATCGTTCATGTAGCTATCAGTCGGAATTCGTAAGGAATGTTGACCAAGTTTCAACTCCTACGACTTATGACTTACGAATTTTAGGAATGCGCATGCGTTATCCAGTTCGGATTGTATTGTCAAATGTCGTGTATCGTAATTGGTTGTTCAAAAGTATGACCTCGCCAGACGTCAGAGTGACTGCGTCAAATCGACCAATTAGGAAAGCTTGTCTTACGATTAGACAGTTCTTGAGATTTCTGCATGAATGGTGCATATTTTGTTACGAATTAAGACTTACGATTTCCGAGTTCCGATTACCGACTTCCGAGCTACGATTGCTGCATGAATCCACCATAAAATTCTGGAAATCTAGAAAACTCGAAGTGTTTAACCAGCACCTGTATATTGCGCGAGATGGCAACTGTCAGCAGTTAGTAGTTAGTCAGATTTGAAATTGACAAGCGACAAGGAATCGAGGCGAAGGCAGTGTTTAGCGATGATAAGCGGCAGTGTTACCTACTTTGCGAATTTCGGATAAACACCTTTCATTCAAGTATTTGAGCTTTGCGAAATATTCCGTAGTTTCAGTTAGTGAATGAATTTATTTTGTTTTCGTTATACCGAGTGTCAATTATTATCGAAACCAAAGGAAAAAAGTAACAATTTGATAGACCTAAAAGCATATGAATCATTTTATAAGGACCCATTTATACATCTCTATTATAATAACAGTCCTCATTTCATTGAAAAACAAAGTTGATATTAGACATCTATGTAGGAGCATTCGAAGTGATACGTCTGTTTCAGTCTTCCCCTCGATCTTAAAAATTCTATTCAGACAGCATATGATCAATAACCACCCAATTCCATGAAATAGAGTGTGGAACTAACTGCCATTCAAGGATTTAGGTCTGAAACAGATGTATAAATTGGCCCTGAGTTTCAAAGATATATTTTAACGACTATTGAAAGAGAATGTATTGAGAGGATGCGTTCTTGAGGTTATGAGTGAAAACTAGTTCAACAAAACATAAACGTACATCTTTGACAGCCATCAACATGATAAAAAAAAATTCTTCTCAATATTTGTTGAAGAGGAACGAGCCTAATTGAATACGGATCAGATCCCCCAGCAAGACTTGAAAGAAGCAATAGTACGGATCGGAAGCTCGATTCAGCAAGTGCCTGAGACTTCGAGACGATTTATTCGGAGAGCATGTAGAAAACAAATTTCCAAGAATATATGCGAAGAGCTGCACACTCCTCCGAAGAAAAAAAAAGGAAATCATCAAAAGACTGAGAAAGAATTGATTTTACTCGAAAGTGGACAAAGGTTGTGAAGTGGTAATTTCAGATGAGGATTTTTTTGACAAAGTCGATAACTTGATTGAACGAAAGCCGTTACTCAAGATGACCGCTAACGTGGAAACCACATTATGATAATGCAAGGCACTGATCTCACCGATTTTAATATTAATACATGCTACCTGGAGGATACCGTATACCCTCTGTGGTCTCCAAATGTCCTTCATTGCATTTCCGTCTGGACTTTATTGTTGTCAAGAGCAGTATCCGCAAACAGGTCATGCAACCGCCTACAGCAATGAAATAATTGAGAAGGATACTTCCCGTGGCAGGTGATTAGAGACCATAATCAATTCCTGTTCCATAGGAAACATTTATTTAGCACCAGTTGCTGACAGATAGCTGAATACAATAATGAACTGATAAATTTCGTTGGATGATATACACATGTTACTAATAGTCACAGTAATAATTTCATGTCCTCCATTACACTGCCCGGATTTTTATTGAAAGTTGTGATTGGAAATATCTGAACAGAAAGACCCACTCATTTCTACAGAAAGAATGTTACATACAATCTGAATAATACGTCATATATTAATATTAATGCTAAAATACTTGTTTCAAGAATAAAAACAATTCAACCAACAAATCTTAGAAAATTAAAAATAATGCACAACACCAAATAATAACCATGTTGACAGAGATCTTTGTCGAAATTCAGCCACTGTATATGGTTCTGTTTCAATAAGTTAACTTATTAGAGCCCTCAGGCATCTGCTGGTATCTTCTATATTTTTGTGTAATTTGAGAGTCTATTATGAAATCCCAAGAATCTTTTTGCTCTATCCTGAGATTATAAAATAAAATATTCATTTCATACCAATTGATATCCAGAAACAATTTTTTGAAAATTCTTCAAATATCTATCCAAAAGTAACAATGATATATTTCCAGAAAAAACTAGATCAAAATCGCTAGAATTTCAGGTAAGAACTCCCCTTATCTCAAGAATTACCTAGACCGAATGTTGATGGAAAAATGTTCGCGAAATTTGCAAAAGGTGGTAAAATGATTCTATTCACCATCATTCAAAAATGTGTTTATTTCTAACCCACCTCCAGGTTGAAAATGACCAGTTGTTCACTAGAAAGAAATCGAAGTCGGCGAAAAACTTCGCCAACCTCTGCACTTTCCCAACTCCGTCTTTTTATTTTATTCGAAACGACATACTGCCCATCGGAATTTAGAAGGGCTCAAATTCTCGCTAACTTATACACACCAACGCAACGCAGTTCTACAAAACAAGCCTTCCCTGCTGGTATATTGAAGTCATTTACACACTATCCCAGCAGCAAACGGACAAAGAGGTTCATTAAAGACATAATTTCTCAATTTCTCCCTCAAAAACCACAATCCACTTCAATAACTATACCAAAAATGGCACGTTACCGCTTCATTAGTCATTTTCTCAAGGCAGTCCATTTTCATTGCCGAGAATGCCGTTAATATTCCAGTAAGTAATCCAAATTTTTTTATTTACAACAAGTCCCGTCCAAGTTAAATTGTAATACATATTTTAACCTATCGGTAGGCAAATGACATTTATATATTATAATATTGACATTTAAGGAAGCCTCATGAATTTCGTTGGTTTTTGTGCAATGCCTACTCAATCACAAAATGTTAAATTAATCATACAAATTATATTCATTTCTTGTACACATTATCATTTCATGATTGTGATTAAAGTAATGTACAAATATCGGCAAAATATAAAATTTCTCTCTTGAGAAATTGCTTACCTACCTCGGCTTTCACCCACGGTAAACTATATTCTTTTTCTAGAGAGAAATTATTCACTTTTCGCCTCGGTATGTAATATACTATTGTGTGTTCACTCTCAAGGAAATCTACAGTGAGTGGTAAGTTGATTCAGGCAATATATCCAGATCATTCCTCAATACCTCATCACTGGAAGCAGCTATGTGTTCGAGTTGGTATTCGAAATAATAATAATAATATTTATTTTCCTTTGGACAATGCTAAATTGTATAGGAATAGTCAGAAAGTTTTCTAGAAAGTAGGTATAAAATATATCACTATAAAAATTGTGTTAAGAAAGGTAAAAAGAACATTCACATAAGACTAAGTCAAAGATAAAAAGTGTTTAACATCGTAAAAACAATTTTCAATCAGGAATGATTTTAGGCGGTCTCTGAAGAAGGGAGCAGGTGTGCAGTCTCGGATGTCACTGGGTAAAGCATTGAAAATTTTTGGCCCTATCATATTGGGTGAATTTGAACATAATTTGGTTCTGCTGAAGGGTGTTTCAAATTCATTTTTCTGTCTGGTATTGACTTGATGAATATCCGATCTCAAAGCAAATCTCGATCTATTTTTAAAAACATATAAGCATATTTCAAGTATAAATAGTGATGGTAATGTTAAGATTTCATTGTTTTTGAATATATTATAACATGAATATCTGATTTTCAATCCGATCATACTTCTAATCACTCTCTTTTGGGCAATGAAAACATCATTGGCTAATGAAGATATACCCCAGAAACAGATTCCATAAAGGAGTCTACTGTCTACCTGGGCATAATAGAGTTTTTGCAGCATGTCGTAACTAAGGGTACTTCTGAGGTTTCGTAACTGAAAAGATATGGAATTCAGCTGAGATATCAGAAATGATTTTCTAAATATTCACCTGGAAATCTGTCACAGAATAATGTTTCACTTTAAGTTCAGCTTATCCATTCCAACTTGACACATGAATTGATTTCACATCCGGTTGCGAACTAAACGTACAGTAGATTTCAAATGGATGCTCGTCCCGCACTGCGCAATACGTCATTATTTCCGTGCCAAGACGAAATGGACAAGCTGTAACCAACTATATCTTGGATGTATACTATCTGATGCAACAACTCGCTGATAAGAAAATTATGGGAACCAAGATTCATTCTAGATTTTTCGATAATTGAGCCAAGAAATAGCCAACACCTTCAGTTACCTTCTCGAACCGTAATTCCCAGAGATCAGTTCCGTATAAGGGGTACAGTAGGGTCAGTATGAAATCATTTTCATTTATTTATTCACGACTAATACATAATGTGAGTATTACTTAGTTTCTGCAGTATAACGACATATATTATTCCCTTAGTGAATAATGGCGAGGGGTTAATGGCAATAGTCTGTATTCCCTCTTCTAGTCCTATCACAACAACAATTTTTTAGAACCACAATGTCCGCGAGTTTCTGGTCATTAGAATTTGTTTTTTCATGCATGCATTGTGGTAGCAAAGACTATCACAATTTCCTATACGATTTCCATGAACAATGCTTCAAAAAATCTCGACACGTGTTTCTCTAGCAGGTATATCCTGCTTGTGTCGCAGTTTTGTAAACCTATTGTTAGTGAGAATCGTACAGGAAACTTCGATAATTTTTGTTGGGGAATTCAAATTTTCCTCAAGTATCAGCCAGTTCAATACAATCATTGTGGTAACTTGCTGTGACATAAAACAGCAACTTAGTATCTTTCTTCTTAATGAATATTTTTATGAATATTATTATTTGCGTCGCTCTGTAAGAAACTTGATCAATCCATTCTCCAGTTCTTTGAAAAGAAGAAATTAACGTTTTAAACATTTTCACCCACTGGGCTTAGGATATTCTTCGACATTACAAGATTCTCTTTTTATGAACCTATAGGTAAACTAGAAAAAATGATATTCCCCGTTATCAAGGTTCCATACAAAACAGTTGAAACTCCTGTAGTCCGCACTCGAGTTTCTTCCAGTTCAATCTAATTTATTTCTCGGAATCCTGCTTCGAATTCGTTACCTGATAACTTCCGAAATTCATCAGAATTTTATCAATAACGAATGATTGGGTAGCGCCCCCGCAAAGTTTGTATGCATGTTCAGTTAGCAAACAACTTTTAAGTTGTAATCAATTTCGGTAAACGGTAGATGAGAGAACTTCTCCTGGAAAAAACTGCATGGAAGTGATTGAATTTCTTGTGGTCGTATTTTGAGTTCAATGAAATCACACAAATCAAACGTTTATTACCATACTGGTCTACCCAAACCTACGTTTTTAGGTCGAAATGGGTAAACCAGCTGTCAGCTGTTCCGAAAAAAATATCAATATAATCCTTCAGTTCCAGAAGATGATCATAATCATATAATTATTATTCATTTCTTCTATCTGTAAATGTGCAAATGACAAGTTCAACTTGTATAAAGGCCCATATCTTGACTGACATCAACTTCGTCCCGTCTCCATGAATAAATATATATTTGAAACAAAATGTTCACTAGCAAAAATTGTAAAAGAACTCAAGGAATGAAATCGATGAACTTGTCAAACCACGAAATTGTCATCATGATCTCGAGCGAGCCGGTTGTGTTAGTCGCCGAACTAAAAAAATTCAAGAAAAGTGAAAAAGTTGATCTTATTGTTCTCAAGGTTTTCCGGATAGTGTTTTTTTCATTTGTATAAAACTTTATCAATCGTTTAAAATTTTCTCATCAATTCCATTTAACACAAATATCCTTCTCCATAAAATGAAACAAAGTGTCCAATATATTTTCTTCCGAAGAATTATGATGTAACTCGTTTTTAGAAATTTGTGGAAATTTGATTAAATAATCGACATTTATTAACAAATTCACAGTTGCGAGGCCATTTTTATCGTTTCTTACATTTCTGTGTTATTGAATAGAAACTATCATTTTTTATTTCATTATTGGAAACTATAGATAAAAAAGAAGGGAATACGCTGAGGAAAAACGATTTACGATAAATCTCTGAAGGAGAAATTGAATTTAAAAAAAAAAATGGTATTTCCTACGAAAAAATTCATTATCTTTGGAACTATTCTTCTTCTTCTTCTTCATTATTATAGAAAAATTAAAGACATGAGACACTATATTTCTAGGGAATTTAATCTAAGTATAATAACTTTCGTGGAATGCATTTATAGAGGTATTTTGTCAGAAAATGCGACAATATCATTTTCACCCATTTACATCCCCTCCAAAAACTCACTTCCAACTCCCAGTTCACGCATTTATTTTTTTTTTACATTCAGTATAGACCACAAGGTGCTGTTAACATTTTTTTTTTGTGATAGTACAGATTGCCAGGTCTATAATTCGTGAGGCACAATTCAACAACGTTAATGTCTATGACAATCTTATGATAGGACCAAAACAATTAACATACATACATACAATATGAATGTTGGATATATAACAGGTATCAACTGAGATTTGAATGAAACGATTCCCATAACCGTGAACTACTTCTATGTTATCTTCTAGTCTGAATCTTCCACCATTCACGAATCCTTCACCATTTCATAGAATATAATATATCAGTCCTTCAAAATTCCTACATAGTTCAACTCATCATTAACTAAAGAAGCATGAGTTCTGCTCATATAACATCAACAATTTGAAAGATCATTTGATGCCGTTGAAAAGTAATGATGGCAGATTTGACCGGTTAGTCGGGTGTTCAGCAAATATCTCACACATCAATTCTTCGTTAAATGATACCAAACATATAAATATAAGGCTTTTCCATATAAACGTATTCCGCTGAGGTATCTTTCTGACTCAATTATGTTCTTTCAGCTCCTAATATTTTTCAAAGTCTGTTTTTTCTGAAATGGAATTCTGTATACTAAATTATTCTACTTTCTATAGAAAAAGTGAGTTGGATTGAGTGGAAAGTTTTTTAAATACAGATTCACACGAACGGAAGCCCTGGTACAAAGAACATCGCGTGAATCGGGAAACAGGAGGAACGAATTAATATTAACTTTAAAAATATTTGAAGTAAGGAATTCCAAAGTTCAGCTATTCTATCGAAAAAAGATCCCTGAGCAAGGAAGCTTCGACAAGTCTCCAAGCTCACAACAAAGGGGTGGGAATTCGGGACTCGTCGAGTCATCTGTTATTGCCAAGGGTGGAACAATTGACAAAAATTCAGAAGAGCACCGACCGTGAATATATCTATAGAAGAGAGACACATCTCCGTGTTGATGTTCCCCCATTCTATTGTCTTTGACAAGTTATCGTCAATAGGGAAGAATATCGACCGATGAGGGCGCTGGTGGTGGTTAAACTATATCCACCATTTTGAAATAGTTACCTTGTTTACATTTGTGAAATAACGCGCCAAACTGAAATCCAGACATCAGTTGCCCTCGCTAGACAAGATTTTGGTGGTTTTTTGCTATATTTTCATTGTACGAAATTTTTCTCGTGAAGGTTAATATAACTGTATTCATGATGCTTTGAATAGCCGCACAATACCATTCACTGGAGGTGAATATAGATGCATTGTGTTTTAAAATCTAATGATATTTGTTCCAGGACATTTTTTAGTTTTAGTGTAGTGTTAGTGAACCAAAGAGGCTTTTATTACATGGATGATGAAATGCGCCATAACTTCGCCTAAAAATAGACAAACAGACTCACCAGGTAACAAGAAATCATCTCTCTTGAAATGCAAGTAGCACACTAAAGCCGCTCTATAGTGTAGCCGCTGAAAAGATAGAATGATCACGTGAACGGCACGCACTCTTTGAATGTTCCTCTCCCCAATGTTACAAGTCTGATTTACCCCACTCAACAAAAATGTAGCATTTCCCTGTTCTCCCATAAACTATTGCGATGCTTTTTTATAAGTGTTCATTACTACACCTTTTTCCTCTACAGTTAAATGTCTTTTTTTTATCTTTTTCTTGGAGGTGAAAGAGTGTTTCCATCCATATTATTTGATTAACGTTACACACGTAAATACAAAGCACAAATGAGTACAGTACAGTGTAAACAGTTCTTCATTTATTTCAGTTTAGAAGGCGTGGCTACGCCGCGCAGGCTATATATAGATGCAGGCATTCACTGTTCACGCGTCCTTGAGTTCTATCTTTTGAACGGCCCGACTATAGGTGGTGATTAAGATGCCTAAAACCCTGGTGATTCCACTGATTAGATTTTGTTTAGATTTTTGGGGCGAAAAAAACAATTGACACATTTGAAGGTTTCCCCTATTTTTTCGGTAGATGGCGTCATGTTCTCATTTTTCAAATTTGATGACAAGTGTCAAGTTGATTGTCATATTGTCACTTTGAAATTTTGATGTGTACGATGTTTTTATCGTGTTCGTTTGTTGATTTCATCGCTTTCAAATATCGAAACGTTGTTACTGGTTTCTCATTGTCCACCCATTATCCTTTAGGCTGCGATCTCTTCTCACTAGCCAATCAAATAAAAGTGAAAAAACCCGACTGCACATTTTCACTTAGTGCAAAGTGCAAATTTAGCTTCAAACGAGACTGACAAGAGCGTGTTGGCGACATCTGTACGTATTGTACGGAAACCTCCAGAAGCTCAATTATCGACCTGAAATCAAGTAATCCAGATTTCGCCACTTTTATCCCAAACTTTCACAGGTATGAGTAAACACACCAGGGTTTCTGTGCATCTTTAGTGGTGATTTATGCAGTTTCAATTTAATTTTCCAAGCCTTGTACCTGTCTATTTTCTCTTTCAATCCACTTTCCGTAATGTTTCCCACCAAAGATGTATTTCTCTTTGGAAACGTGTGGGAAGACAACTTTGGATTTCGGTTCCTAGAGTTGCGGCAACTTGGCACCCAACACTTTATACGGCTCACTGAGCGATCTGCATCCATGATTGTTTGTTACTATTAATCAAAAAAAATTACAACTTCGGATGAGATTTCCTAAATCAACACCAAAGAACTCAATAAATTCACACACATAAAATGGAAGCCGTTTGTTTGTGAAATTATAGCAGTGCGTTATATTTCCGACAGACGTCGCATAAAATTATGAACTTCCCAATACTGTTCGAAGAAACGAAGGAATACTGTCTACGTTAAATCAATCAAGTCATCCTCCGCCTCGAAGGGCAGAAAGCGAAAAACATCTATATATATATATATATATATATATATACTCTGTCGCCGGCTATGACTCTAAAAGATGCTTTTTTCCATGCTCTTGAGTTAGGAGCTGCCAAGTATGTCTCCCGACAGTTTCGAAAAATTCATCAGGTTAGGACCATCACTGAACAAGACGAAGAGAGCTTGAGTGAAGTCATAGCAGCACTGGTCACAATGCTGGATACGTTGAAGATCTGTCTACCAATGGAGGTACCAATGACCGAAAAACGCGACCAAAATGCTTCAACTGTTGACTGTTGCAGAGAGGGGCATCTGGAACTTGACTGTTGGGCTCGATCAAGATCGAGGGAAAGAAGGAATTGGCGACAGACAGCACTCGAACAAGACGAAGATAGTCTGAGTAAGGACCTAGCAAGGGTGGTCAGAAAGTTAAAAGTTTTGGAAAACCGCTTGCCAAGGAAGTACCCGATAACAACCGAAAAGTGTGGCAGAAATGCTTCAACTTCGACAGAAAGGGGCATCTGAAACTTGACTGCCTGGCTCAATCAAGGTGCGAGGAAAGAAGGAATTTGCGACGTACTGCACCCAGATATAAACAGAGAGGTCCAAAAGACTTCGCTCAGTCAACATACGACTTGGAGTTATGCCATCCCAAAGGAGGAAGTCCTGGAAACGTAGACAGTCTCTCGGCTGCAAGTTTTGCAAGCGCTAGCAATCGATGAATGATTGTTTTAAAAAGCATCAACATGATTTCGCTAATAGAAAGGTTGCCACAAGTCACGACGGCCACCAACAACAACGGAATGGCCAGAAAAAAGATACGGTGAGTAATGGATAGAAACAAGACCCTAACCTGAAGATAATTCCAGAGTGGATCCACAAAGGAGCAAGATTGTAGGAAATCGCAAAACATGGACAACCAGTTAAAGGCTACTTCAATGGGACTCGCTGAGTCTCCGAGATGACTTAATCATTCGTAAATGGGAAAGTCCTGATTGGAAACTGGTCCATTATCAAACGATTCTTCCTGGAGCTCACCTACCAGACGCACTCGGAGAGCTCCACCGCAGCCGTTCCGAAGGACACTTTGGGGTAATCACAACACTGGCTAGAGTATGCGAGAAGTACTACTAGGTGAACGATGCGACATGTCTTCCTTCAAGTAGAGTCGCAAAACAAGGCTAGGGGGATAATTGAAGCAGTACCTCTCGAGGTGTCCATTCGAAAGGACTACTTCACTTGACAACTTGTGGAAATAAGAAGCTTAACCAACCAAGAAGCGAAAATGGTTGCTGAAGCTATTCCGCAGAATGTAATCTTCAGTCATTAGTCCACTTTCATCAGGACAGTAATTTCGAATCAGACATTCGGAGGGAAATGATTGGTCTGCTTGTTAGAATAAAGTTGTTTGATTTTGCCGTACCAACGTACCAATCACTCATTGTCGATCCCAGATTGAAAACGGACATTTGTTGGAAGATGATTGGTCTGCATATAGAATGAAGCTGTTTGTTTTTGCCATGCCAATTCTCACTCATTTTCAATCCCAGACTGAAAACGTAATAATACTATTGACGCTAATGCCTCTCTGACTCCTTGTTTCTCATGCTGATAAAGAGATTCTGGAGGAGAAACTAATTTAAAGATTACTGTCGATGTCGTCCGTGGAAAAAGGCACTGAACAAGATATTTTTCCAGCAAATCAATGATATGAAGCAAAAACCAAGTAGGCATCAGAACTGAACCCTGTGAAACACCTGCATTTATTGAGAGAATATCAGACCATACTCCATCAACAACCACGAAAAGAGACCAATCAGACGAGAAACTCTTCAACAAAGCACACAATTGAGGAGGTTACCCATAAGACGCCAGTTTAGGAAGAAGACCCCGATGCCAAACTTGGTCAAACGCTTTCGAAATGTCGCGTGCAACAGCTAACGATTCTCCGAATCATTTGATGGAATGCCACCAAATATCTGAAACATACGCCAGTATGCCGCTTTTTGATCTTTGAATAAAGATGAAATAGTAAAATTCTATGAACGAGATTTAACGGAATCCCACTGCTAGTGTTGATCTTTCAATACGTTAGATTTTTTTACCTATCGTTGCCGATTTAGACCATCGTCATCTGTGAAATCAGCAGAGCTGATGAAAAATTCACTATATTGCATTATGGAAAAAATGATCGATTTGAATTTTTTCTCATATATAATCTAGCTTTTTCCACATACAATATACTGTATTCACATTCATTCGAAAATGTGTTTGTTTCTAACCTACTTCCAAGTTGGAAAGTAGCCAATTGTTTACTGAGTAGATTACGTGGTAGGAAATAACTTCCCTGACTCTTTTTGAAACTTTTCAACCTCTTCGTCTCTTATAGGAAACGTCATTGGTATTCACGAAATGTTCAGATACCCGCTACTCACCAATATAGTTTTAACAAACTAGCGTGCCGACGTGTACACACCAACGTAATTTTACAAACCCGGGTAAATTCAAGTGAAGACGATTGCAGATACCAGCGATCAAAACAACGTGAGCATACTCAACTAGAAACTCGTTTACAATATTTCTTCATATCAATTCATATTTCTTCATTGATTTCAATTTCTTGTCAAAATATAATTTTTTGATCAATCAAACCTTCAATTTCTATTCTTTCACCGAAAAATCTATTTCAACCTTTTTGTGTGGATTTGATTGCCTTATTTGATTTGAAATTCTTATAAGTTCTGTGTTTGTAATAGGTTCCAATGGAGTTGGTTATATAGACACATATAAATCATAAATATTGTTGAAAATACGGTTGAAATACGCATTTTTTACTAACAAATGAAGTTGGCATAATAACAACGATTATAATTAAGACACCATTGAACCCTGACTTGTTAACGACATATTCGAATAATTGAATTCGGACTTTGGAACTATTGCTTTAGAATCATTTACCTAGACTTGTTTTCCATAATATAACGTTACCGCCCTATTATCACCTTTCTAAGTACACAACTGTCGCTCATCATGGCCAGTCTATTTTCATTGTTCAAAGTACCGCCAATACTTCGGTGAGTAATCCAAACATTGCCTGTATGCAGCAATCCTCGTGACATAACTGAGATTTGTTAAATCTCATTGGTATGTCAGACGCATTCACTAAAACAAAACTAGAATGGTCACAAATGTACATTATTACATTTTCGAAATTAATTTAAGTAAACGACATTTACAATTAATGACATTTGTTGGGAGCTTCATGAAATTCATCTATTTACAATGCCTACTCAAACACGCATATTGAAATGTATATCGATGATATTGTCATATTGTATAATCAGCTCATTTTATCAATAATTCTGGAAAAAGCTAAGACCCTGTTTTCACCAACTGAACTCCCCTTCAATGAAGAGAAAACTCACAGTAGGAATTTTGATATTGTCACAGCTTTTCGATTGGAAGACCTAATCAAATTTCTGGGTGTATTCCTGAATGCTATATTGCAATTATCTTGAGAGTGTTTGTGAGGTGAGTTATCGAAGACAATATATACAATCAGGAATATTGCTATAATTCTGAACAAATCAGCAGCACTCACTACATATTTTGGTCAATTTCATTCTGTACAAACTGATGAAGTTTGGCTTTGCTTCATATACTGTTTACTGTGTGAAAGGCTGCAAAACGTAGAATTGCGAGAGCTATCTGGGATGTAAGTACACAATCCAATTAGTGATTATCTATCAATGATTTATTCACATCTCAAAACAATAAAACGACACTAACACGCTGCCTGATATTCACATTCAATGAATAAATCGATACTATTTCAAACGTACAGTAGATTACACCATCATGGGAGTTATCCTCATAATGATCAACTAGCTACCCCATTTCAAAGACTCA